>CM067300.1:48082925-48548044 GCA_034231615.1 Meghimatium bilineatum
TTTCTGTCAATTGGAATAAGGTAGAGGAAGTTCACATAAGAGGGAAAGCAATTCTACATAATGGGCTAGGAAATTTGAGAATTCAATGTTGAGTAGAATGAAAGATGCAACAATGAAACATAAGGTACAACAGTCCAGCAGCAACGTATTTCTATGTTTATTTTGCAAAAGACAAAATAGATAATGTAAATTAATAATTATCCATTAAAAGACATATTGGACTCGTGCCTGTTTATCATCAATAGCTTGCTTCGGACAGTCGGTCATGACGAATATGACCATAGAACATTGGAAATTTCTGAGTGTCAGTTTTGTGTGTTCTTCTTCTTCTTTCGTTCACTTGAAACATGTCTATATCTGTAATTCTGTCTCCTTAATAAAACTCACTGTCTTTAGTAGTTCATGCAGTGTCCATAGAGTTTTGATTCCAGTGTTGTTTCCTCTATCCAATATGTCTGCCTCAGCGTTTCATGCTCACTTCTTGAAGTATATGTTTGGCACTCTGTGCTGCCTGTCCACATGTACACATGGCCGTGTTGCCAATCTTGAACTTTGTATACATGTGACTGCGGAGTCGGTTGTGTCCTGTTCTGAGGCGAAGAATTATAACTTGTTCTGATCTGTTCATAATGTGATAGTCATCTTTTGTTGGCGTTTGTGGCTTTCTTATTGACTTGATCATCTGTTTTTTCTGATTGTAGGTGATTGGTATATCTGGTTGGTCTTCGGCAGCACCTTCCTTAGCCAGTTGGTCTGCTTTTTCATTTCCTGGTATTCCACAGTGAGAGGGTACCACTGCATGGTTACCCTATACTGGTAAGACAATTCGCTAAGTAGTTTTTTTCAAGTCTGTTAGTTTTCCAGACTGGAGAGCTTGAAGCACTGACCTTGCATCTGTCAGGAATACCACAGGATGTAGGCCAGAGTTGGAGTTCAGAAGTTTTTTAGCTGCCACACTAATTGCCTGGATTTCTGCATCATAATTATTGCAGAATTTTCCCGTCGGTGTTCTGATTGTATCTCTAGGCTTGTGTGGATATTCTATATATACACCTGCACCTCCATTCCTCACAGCATTCGGTGCTGACCCATCTGTGTACACTCTGACAAATATATCTTGTGGATATTTCTCATCCAGGAAACTGAGGGTGGCTGTCATGCGCTGCACACTGTTCTTTTCGTTCTCGCTTAGTATTCCTTTCTGCATGTATATATGGCATTCCATGGCTTTCACTCCACAGGGTTTGTTCTGGTAAAGACCTTAAAGGGCTATCAACTTCAGGTAGGTCTGTAAGTTGTCTACGGAGTCGTTTAGCTTGATGGATAAAGCTGCTCCTTTTCAGTCGCCCCATTGCTAGATTTTGGAATCTTTCCTTCATTGGATGACTTGGCATACACTGGAACTTTTCTGCTTGAATTAGTACTTTTGTGTCTCTGCGTTCGCCAAGTGTTTGCATTCTTCCCATTTTCTGCATCTCTGCTATGGGTGTTGATTTCATTGCTCCCAACATTATTCTAAGTGCCTGGTTTTGCACTTTATCTAGATCTTGTAATGTGGTGTTTGATGCAGGACACCACGCAGCTGAACTATATTCCAGGTGTGGTTTTATGCCTTGCTGGTAAACTTTACTAAGTTTATTTCCACTGGCTCCCCATGTGGTTCCACTTAGTTTTCTCAGGATAGCTAGCTTCCTCCTGGCTTTAGTTGTTGCTTTGTTTATGTGCTGCTTCCATGTCAGCTTATCATCAAAGTTTTGTGTGGAATGAGAACCAGTGCCAACAAACTCTGTATCATACATAACGATACACACACACTAAAAAAGTAACTTGTTCTAATATGTAGGGAATTAAAAAACTATGTAAGGTTTATAAATAATGGATCAAATTATATATAGATCAATTTGTGTTTTTCTGGGGAAAATAATGAAGAAATTGAATGTCAAGGAACCACAGCTGGAGAAAACCTGCACATTCACCAGAAGGTCTATGGGTTGTCAAGAGCTGCATGCCGACAGCGAAAAGGAGTGGATCATCATCAGCATCATCAATGTCAAGGAAGACTAGGTTTAACAGGCGTAGATTAATTTAATTTGTACTTGGGTTACACCACCATGTATACCACATCCCTCTCAACGAAGCTACATGCCACCAGCCCCGAGTTGCTCTCATAGGATGCAGCTTCGTTAAAATGTAACTTCATAGTCTCAGTCCAAAATGTTTCAGGGATCTCTGCAAATAGTCACTTTACAAACAATGCATTGTGAACGGAATTTAACCTGCAACCTCTAGAGCACAAAACGGATGTCTTAACCAGTGCGTTACTGAGATCACATTATAGTTGAAAAACACCTGACATAAAAAATATAGTTAGCAGTTTATAAAACAGACGCAATTAACCTGTAACCAAAAAGCCGTTATGAAGACGAAATACAGGACAACAAATAAACAAATACACTAATGTCTCAATTCAGCTAGATTGCCGATATTTAATGAACAAATATTTGTTCAATCTTAATCATAATCAACTATCAAAATAAACATTTTACCAGTTTATTAACTAAAGAAACTGATGTTAAGATAACTATGTATTGTAAAGTTGCAACTAAGACAGCATGTACAACTCACGATGTATTTCCTTAACATCCACAGGACTTCTACCTTTCACTTTTGTTTAAAAGAATAGTCGAAGGTCCAGTGTTCAATGTCACTGTGGAACCTGATCTAGGAAATGTACGAGTATATGGAAACTGTGTCAGGAAAGATTTGTGAGTATTTACACGTAATCACCTTTGTTACAATTGAAGGTTGTTAAATTATTTACACGTAATCACCTTTGTTACAATTGAAGATTGTTAAATTATTTGTAGGCCAACTTTGTCTACAATGTACATTCGGACATCGTATTCCCTAGTGGAACTGTAAATTGTTTCTGAGAACAAGAGACAGTAGATGGTCATGATCAGATTGCTTTCTGATCAATTTCTTTGTTGACTAATCAGATTAGTAATGTTGCAATGGAGTGATTAAAGAAATTCAATATTAGTTTTATTTAATGAATGTGATGAGAGTGATGATGATGAAACTAACATATAACTAATATATATATATATACGTATATATATATACGTATATATATATACGAATATATATATGTATATATATATATAATATATATATATCATTATATATATATATATATATATATATATATATATACGAATATATATATATATATATATATATATATATATATATATATATATATATATATATATATATATATATATATATATATATATATATATATATATATATATATATATATATATATATATATATATATATATATATATCCAACACCAGCAACTATGGGAGATAATGAACAGCATGGATTTCCCAAGACATCTGATTCATCTAATAGAGGAACTTTACCAAGTCAAAAGGCTGCAGTGATGTTAGAGGACGATCTCTCAGAGTTGTTTGAGGTACAGAGTGGAGTAAGGCAAGGGTGCACACTCTCCCCATACCTGTTCAACATCTACGCTGAAAGTATAATGAGGAATGTGAGAGAAGACATACACAACACCGACTACCACGCTTTAAACATAGGTGGATTCCTAATCCCGGAACTACGCTACGCAGACGACACAGTGCTTCTTTCAAATGATATAAAGGGATTGGAGCAACTAATCAAGAACACAAAGAAATATAGCGAAGCACAAAATTTTTATTTAAACACTCAGAAAACAAAAATCATGTCAACAGATATAACAACACAACAACCAAAAATCAGAATAGACATTACCGAGATAGAATGTGTGGATAAATGTGATTACTTAGGAGCAAACATCAACTGTGCAGTAGACTGCATGACAGAAATAAGGAAGAGATTGGCAATGGCATATTGCAAAATAAAACGGCTGAAAAACATATGGAAAAACAACAAAATAGAAACGAAAGTGCTAATGTTACGAACTTTTATTTTTCGGATGCAACATACGGATGTGAAACATGGACTCTAAGTAAAACAGCGGCAAAGAGGATCAGCGCCTTCGAGCTGAAATGCTACAGGAAGATACTTAGAATATCATGGACGGATAAAATCAGAAACTCAGATATTATAAACACATTGAATATTCTAGAGTGATGATTACTAACACAATATCTAAAAGAAAACTACGCCTGTTTGATCATATAAAGAGACATAACTGTTTAGATAGACAAATAATGGAGGGAAGAGTACCTGGGAAGAGTAGAAAAGCAGACCAAGAAGACGATGGACTGACGACATTAAGGATAACATGAATACATCGCTAGAAAATGCAAGCCACATCGCCCAAGACAGAGGTTCAGAAAGTTCATTGGAAGACAACGTTCTGGAAGGAATACGTCACATGACACATACTGGGTAGAAATAACGCAAAATTGTCGAATTATCTCTCTCTCTCTCTCTCTCTCTATATATATATATATATATATATATATATATATATATATATAAAACTCCATAAATATGCTTTGTGTGTAACAAGTATATAATGGTTTGACCGATTCCACTGAAATTTGGCACGGCGACTAATTAGGTAATAATGTCGCCTGTAGTAATACTGGTAATCTTAAAAGTTCTCATTTGGTATGGCAAAGCTGACAAGTGATATGATTTAGTAGACATTTGACCGTTGCAAAGAAGTCAGACAATTGTAAACAACTATAGAATAGATCTACTAATCGTTTGAAAAAAAAGTATTGCTTGCAATTGACGTTTACTCTGTTTCAATCGACGTTTACTATGATTTAACACATTAACTATTGTTTCTTTTTTGCGTGTCTACTTTTAAAAATTACATTATTCTGTCACACATATGTGGTACGTTTAACAGTTACAGTCGATCCAGTATGACCACTAACTATATATTGCCCTAATTATAGTGCCAGATGTGTCAAGATTACGCAACGTTTATATAAATACAATTTTGCGAACTCAAATACATAGTCTTCATAGCACAGTAGGTAGAGCATCAAACATTGCGGCCGTACATTAGTACCATTAGTAGAATTAGTTCCATCGTTCCTCAGAGGCGGTAGTTTTATAATTATGTTTCTTCAATTTTTGTTTCTACCACTTGAATTGTATTATACTACTATAGACGATGCATCTAGGGTACGATTGTTGAATGTAGACACTACTATATACGATGGGTCTAGGATACGATTGTGATAATTTGGTATTTAGTGTGGCACGAGTAGGGCTGGGCATCTGAAAGGTAGAATGAGGAATATGTTAAACCAGCGAGTCACAGGAACCATCAGTATTCATACACTTCGATATTTGCTTGAGGTGACTGAGCACATATGGGTCTGTCCAGGGTGCAATGTCATCGGCTCAGAAAAATAGCAATGGTTTAAACCAATTCAACAAAATAATTTTAAAAATCAAATTTCGACCATACAACATCTGGAACTACACTGAAATACACATTTAATACAGTCTACGCACTCACAAGATCATTGCTGATCTCTGGGATACGCAGTTTCAATTTTTATCTAGTTGCCAGCACGAACTCGGGGGAGAGAATGCCTCTACTTTCTTGTATTATCAACTGTATAATCTCCAGTTGTGTTTGGTCAATTGACACCATCTTAACCAAAGGTGACTGAATTTGTAGACATACAACTACATAATGCCTTTAGTAAATGCTTACAATGGACGTATATTCATTTCTAACATTGCATTTTGACATTAATTTATTTATTATTATTTGCCTTTAATGAGTGAGAATGAAAAAAAACTAGTAACATTGCACAGCACATGATAAATTTAAAAAAAAAACATTACAAAAAATATAAACATAATTCAGTTTTACAAATAAGACATACACGTATTCAACGTTTCGACCACAAGGCTTTGGTAAGATAAAAACAAATAAAAATACTGAAAATGAAATAGATTCATTCGCAGACATAATATTTAAATAAAAAAATATAGTTTCAGATTCCCTTCAGGTGCGCTTGTTCTGTTCTACCTCAATTTGGGTGAAGCTGCCAGTTTGTCATTAACACAGTTTGCTAACAAGGAACAAGATTTATTTTTACTCACACCGGGAGATTCTAATGGACTAAATTCGAGGTTTGTGGATATGCCTAAAAGTGTTCAGATTTCCTTACTTTAATTTGAATTACATATTTAACTATTACTGTGTATATTTTGATATTAATGCATTAAGAAATGCATGAAATACGCTAAAAGCGGGTGTCTTCTGGCATAAAGCTACGAGGTGGTGACTTCTGGCCTTCAGCTAAGAGTTGTAGTCTTCTGGAACATCGCCAATAGTTATCTCCTCTGGAATACCGCTAATAGTTGGTGTCGCGTAACATACAGCTAAGATTTTGTGTACTCTGGCCTACAGCTAAGAGTTGGTGACTTCTTACATACCACTAAGAGTTGGTGTCTTCATACATACCACTAAGAGTTGGTGTCTTCTTACATACCACTAAGAGTTGGTGTCTTCTTACATA
Source organism: Meghimatium bilineatum (assembly GCA_034231615.1). Taxonomy (NCBI): domain Eukaryota; kingdom Metazoa; phylum Mollusca; class Gastropoda; order Stylommatophora; family Philomycidae; genus Meghimatium; species Meghimatium bilineatum. The sequence continues at coordinate 48,089,442 of CM067300.1, forward strand.
CCACTAAGAGTTGGTGTCTTCTTACATACCACTAAGAGTTGGTGTCTTCTTACATACCACTAAGAGTTGGTGTCTTCTTACATACCACTAAGAGTTGGTGGCTTCTGGTGATAAACAAAAATGTGGGAAAACCAACTCCCCTTGGCACATAGGGCATAATAGCTTCATTGCTCATAATTCTTGAATTGAAACAAACACAAATTCTGCATCTTTGACGTAGAAGAACGAACGCAACACGAGAAGAATGTCATGCATATGCATAATAAATCGTAATACTATTAAATATATTCGAATATAAATTATAATAATTCAATATATTAATCATAATTAAATAATATTATAAAAACTGTTATTAACATACATGTATGTTGTTGTTTTTTTTAATTTTTAAACTGTCGTTGGATCACTCAAGTGGCAGAATTATTCTCTTATTAGATTTCCAGAAGGATGCAGTCGTGAGAGTGAAGATGTGTTGTCTTCGTCTTTTCTGCGCTTGTTTTTAAACTTCTATAGATCAGCATGGTGTAGAACGGAGAACAGAGTGTGTTTTTGAGAGAGTTTCAGAGTTTCAAGCTTTGCTGTGATATCTGCGCATTTCAATCTGGTGTATCCGACGACAAACGAGTTCTGTTTCACTTCGATCTTCCATGAAATTCGACAGCCAACTCCACCCACACTTCCTTAGTTATCTCTTGCGACGCGATTGACATGTAATAGTTTCTTTTATTATTTGCTCCATTTACAGGTTTTTGTTACGCATGGCAGGGTGTTGCCGGTTTATTTGCGCCAGTTCCACATGATTTAAATCACGTGTTTAGTACGTGCACTGAAAGGTGTAAGTGTGTATCCATATCGCTAGTAGACCAGCCATACGTTGCTACTGGTGCCTGTACTTCACGCTGGTCACCTGCATAAAAGCTAACCAAGGCTGTACTTATTTGGCATGTGTTTCCGCTTAAAATTCTATCATCAGTACATTTCTTAAGTAGTGTTGACATTCCTGTTTTCCCTTTTATCCACTATTGTGTTATAATTTATGAGTGCAGAGTATTACCAGACACGTAAATTGGTTCTCTGACCCACGTATCAATACATCTATCAGTGCAGTGGCTAATAATTAATCACATAATGTTATGTCCCACTAATAATTTCATACTGTAAACTTATCATTTTGATATGTAATATAAATTACGTTTCAGTTAAAAACATAGAAATCACTTTGCTTTGAACGTTTTGGAAATGTGAATTTAAAATTCTTCATACTTCCGTCCAAATGAGGAAAACAATACGGATGTAAGAAGTTAAAATATTTGATGGGTGACAGGTGTGGTGGAAAGGTAGTTAGTTAGTTTCCGATCATCATCACTGCAAACTAGACACGTCCATATTTGCTCCGATCTCTTTCTGAGTGTATACGTCATTACACTTCTGCTGACAGTACCGGTTCTATGCTGGTTGACCATCATTCTTCTTCGCCCTCCAACATGTTAAATTCTAGCAACACCGAAGTTAAAATCTTGATCTTTAATCCTGACCATTGAAAAGGAATCATCCTCCACACTAGTCTCAATTTCGCGTGCTATATTTCTTAAGGAGATCAAAACGTCTGTTCGATCCATTGCCCATCTCCCTGTGCACTGCTAACATGTCTAATCCACAGATCCTTCAGTGTATATAATCACACCCCCCCTCTCTGAAATTCTCACTGACCAAAGCTTGCACTTCTTTCTCCACAGTTGTGGGATACAATTCTCTGCATTCCGTGCTAAGTGATACTACTACTCTCAAACACGTTTCAAAATCCGTGTATTCATTCCACACCTGCTGCCACATCTTGTGAACATCATACGCTCTGTATGACATCCTCAGCACATGCCATCCACGACTTCCTTCTCTTATGTCTACTACCTTTAACTTTCTGTACTTCGGATTGCAACGGGTGTTCCGTATCTTTCAAAGGTAGTGTGTCAAGCAATCTTAACAATCTGGTATTGAGGAATCAATCAGGCAGTTTGACACCAGACTATTTAAAATGAAATGGCATTCTACATAAAATAAATGTTACCTACAAAATTACTAGTCAGAATGTATTGCTGATCTCCATGTTCCTTATAAGAAACAAATAAAATATCTCATATATACGTACATATATACCATAATGGCATTGGGTAAAAGGGCATGAGCTCTCGGACCGCTGGATTAGCAACAAACCATCTCTATGTTACTAACTTGTTTAGTTCCTTTGAGCATTCAAACAAATTTATTATTTTATTATTTCTATTTTATATAATATATACAGTTATAACTGACTTCTGTTTTCTTCGGCAGATTTGTCAAACTGAATGGACAGGTTCTTTTGATGACAGGTGATGATATTCCACAGATGTTGCCAGTGAAGCACAGAGGCGATGTTAATATTGAAGCTCGGTCATTTGGATTTATTGTCATCCCTCAGGCTAACCTGGCAATTTGCTCACGATATCACGCAGACAGTATGTTATAAACTGTTCTTACATTCGGCAAAACAAGCACTTTTAGCTTCTATGTATAATTGTGTGTGATTGCATCTCCAACATTTATTAGAATGTTTGCTTTGTTTTTCTGTGAGAAAAGAAATAATTCGTGCACTGACTTCTTGTTCCAAAGTCATGGATTCATATTCATGGTACCACTCTCCAGTTGAAACAGTTATAACCACATGGAATCTCAACTTATATTTTGGTATCCGCACCCACTTGTATATACATATTGGCAAACGTTTCTTATTGCACACGTATCCCTGGCATACATAATCTTACTAGTTTATGTTCCATTTCATGTGCATAGTAAATATTTGCCCACTTTGTTCTATCTTGGAATTTCCAATTCGTACATTCCAGTGTTATGTAATGTTCCTGCAGGGCCATAGACGGCGCATAGGACAGAAACCATACCTTTCCATTTCTATCTTTGTGTTGCCAGGTCTTTCAATTATTGCGTGTTGTTTAATTTCATTGACATGTCTTCTCTAGTAATGGTTCTTCGTAGTTCCTCTAGATTTCCCTCTTCTTCTTACTTATGATGGCACCAAATATAGTGACTGATGGAGAATTCTTGGACTGTTCATTCTGAGAACATGGCCGATGTAAGTCCAACGATTTGTCTAATGAAGGAAGATATATAAGTTTTCTTGCGTTCCTCTCTTATAGTAGTGTTAGATTTAAAGACAGTCCACTTAAAGTATAGAATGGTACGTATGCATTTGTTACATTTCTTCTTCTTCTTCTTCAGCGTTAATTTTCAAACTCCTTCTGGACCTCTATTGCAGTAGGGCAATTGTCCTATTAGATTTCCAGCAGGATATAGTCCAGAGAATGGAAATGCGTTGTGTCGCCGTTTTATTTGCGCCAATGGCCCGACACATCCGTCTTCGGCTGATGTTACATTTCAGTACTCCATTACAGTACCACATCGTATGTTGCTTTTGCTGTGCTTAGAATTTCTTTTACAATTCTATAATATTCTACTTGCCCAAATCCAATGCAAGCTGTGGACAAGTAGTTATTGCATTTGTTTAAGCAAGAAAAAAATAATATAAACAATTCAGCATAGTTGTCACAACGTACAGCTTGCTAAGTAAAATATGTGTCCTTCTAATTCTGCATTTGTTTTTATATACCCGCGTGCTAGCAGAATGTAGCACTAAGAACATAATGTTTTCTGTTGTGGTATACAGTTTGGCTACAATATCTCCATCTTTTCACATGGGACGTCCAGCATTAGCATAATTCTGTGTTACTTTGACCATCTATATAAAAATCGAACACACCCCACTCCCACTTTGAAACATCTTACATCGTGTAAGGTAAGGTATACTGTTGCGACACTTATATCACGTGAGGTACGTTAGAGTGTTGTTATTTTTACATCATGTAAGGTAAGTTATAGTGTTGCTTCTCTTACATCATGTAGGTACTTTATAGGTACACATTGATAATCTTATATCATACAGGTAGGCTATAATGTTGCTTCTGTTACATCATAAAGGTAAGTCATAGTAAAAGTCAAGCTATTCGTTGCACTCCTTTGTACCTGATAATACACGGAGTAACTGATTCTTTTATTCGCCTTCATCCTTTGACATTAAAGTATAATTTTAAAATATGTAACATAGCACTGTTAATATATATGAACATTTTTGAATGTTACACTTACAGTGTTTAGTGTTCGTTCTCAAACTCCCATTGAATGCCTGTTAATGCACGGCACCAGTCCTACTAGATTTCCAGCACGATGTTGTCCAGAAATCGGACATGTATTTCTAAACAAGCGTGTAACCGTTACGATGAAATCACTTTTGACAAAATGTATCTTTGAAGAATGCTACACATTCAATGAAAAGTCTTCAATGAGAGAAGAAACCAACCACGAATGTGTGCCATGTTCCATGAGAATACACAGTTATAATAATATTGTTCATGTACTCAGAACGGATGAAAACGGACTTTCTAAACACACCGTTATGTAGAGAGATAATGGCCAATGATAAAGTGAGTCCCCGAATAGAATGCATTTTTAGAACAGCCAGCAAAGAAAGTTCAATATTGAGCATAAGCAATACACAGTAACTACATCAACTTTCAATGAGACACTACGCATTGAAGAAATGACTACGGTCCAAGGTTATATTTATGAACCAAAGATGGCTAGCCATGAATTAATTCCATAAATTACATAAATATTTGGTGGGGGGGATGGGTTCTGAAAATATTTGCGAGTTGTTAACAATGGGAAGGGGGTGGGGTTGACAAATGTTAACGTCAACAATCCAGATTTTTAATCATCAATTAAATTCGTAGAATCTTAATTTATGAAACTGAAAATAATCTGAAAATATGAAACAAAACATACAGCTATATCGTACTTGTTCTGCTAAAGAAATAATTGAAAGGGGGGGGGTGGACATAATTAATCATAAGTGTTTAAACTATTGACAAGAGGGGGTTGGGTAATGGGATTAAAAAGTGGCAACTATTTGTTGACATTATTTATGGATAATCCCAATGAAATGAATTTGAAAAATGCATGACAATGTTGGAATTTTGGAATCCTGCATTTGTGTATTGTGCAGCATGTTAGCATATCTTATATATTGTGACATATGCAGCATGTTGATACATCATACATGTACTGACATATGCAGCATGTTGTGACATATGCAGCATGTTGTGACATATGCAGCATGTTGTGACATGCAGCATGTTCTGACATATGCAGCATGTTCTGACATATGCAGCATGTTGTGACATATGCAGCATGTTGTGACATATGCAGCATGTTGTGACATATGCAGCATGTTGGGGCAGAATTATAGAAACAAATATAAACATAAATACCTGTGTACAAAATTCAATGTTATCTACTCAATATTTACAGTCATGTATGCTTGTAAACAGGTATCAATGGCACCAGAAGTGAACGTGCTTCAAGAGTGTCACAATAGAGAAGTGCTCATCTTCCATACTGCCTAGTCAGACGGCAATGGAGACTTTTCAGAACTATGTGAGGATTTCAGAATGCAGTCACCTTTAAAGAAGGCATACAACTGCAGACAACGGAACATTTCACACTGATGAAAGAGGAAGAAATCCAGGACATTATTTACAACATTATATATTGTATAAAATGTTTCCAGTGATATAATTCAAACTCTTATCAGTACAGCACAAAACTTTAGCATTTATAAAAAGTGGACAAATTATTTTTTATCCAAATATATATTTTATAAATATACAGAGTTTTTTTTTCCGGAATTGTATACATTTCATCTTGTAATGAATCACTACACATTAAAAGAAATGGGACATTTATAACCCAAGAAATATTTGTTTTACTTTTTCTTTATCAGTAAATCCTGGATGCTTCTATTAATTGATACACTTCTATAACTTTAATATCAACTTTGTTCGTGTATTTTCAGAAAATTAATGTCATGATTTTGTATTTTGACACAATTCTTTATACGTATTATATTATATATCAGCATATTGTACTGTGTATGAAAGGCTGTCACTAAACTGCACAAGACAAACCGCTGTACTGTTTGTCAGATTCCCAGTTGATATATTATCATGCCATAATGTTCAACTGTCCAGTATTTTCTCTTTTTGACACGTTCTATCTTGTTTCCCTTAATATTGACTATCTTTACAATATATTCCAAATCTCCTCTTCTCATGTTCTGGCCAATAAATGTGAGTACATTTGTTTTTCTGATGTTTATAAATATATTTCTTTGATCTCAATCTCTCTTAGTTTTTTTCTACTTTTTTCCGCTGTATACCCCTTTATGCTTTGCAACGTCAAGTGTAGAAGAATTGTCTAGTGATGCCTTTTTATTATGTGCTTAATATTTGATTGTTTTCGTTGACTCTTTTATTTCTGTAATCAATCGTTTGCACTGTCTGCCCCTGGCTTCGTATCCATCTAGTCGGTTTAGTAATGCTTTTTGAGGAGCATTGTCTTATTGTAGTCTGTAAGCACGTAGCAAACACTTAATCAGTTCTCTTCTGATGTAATCCAGGATTGGCCTTGTGTTTGTTAGTCTTCTGATGTTTTAATTTCTGATTCTATCTCTTATTGTTACTCCAAAAATACTACGTAGACAAGTTCTTCTTATTTCTTTATCACACGCTTATTTTGCTTTTGTTATATGAATGTCCATTTTTGACTTGGGAAGCATTATGATATCATGATCATTTTATATAGTGCAATTTTGGTGTTCATTTTCACTTGCTTGTTTTTTAAAATACTGGACATCTGCCCTAAAATCTGGTATGCTATGTTGAATCTATGTTGGATTTGTTTGGTGTTTTTCCCATTTGATGATATTATGCTTCCAAGGTAAGTGAATTCTTCCACCTGTTTAAGTTGTTGGTGATTAATGAAAATAGTGGTATTTCTGTTTTTGAGGTTGACATTACTTGTGTTGATCTATATGTTAAATAATCTACATGTTGTGTGGAGTCTATTCATATGTTGTTGTATACTGCTCATAAAAAGAAGCGCACAATTATTTCAAATGTGTACCTTCATTTTATTTTACGAATTTAATGTTTCAATCTCGGCATGAAGTAACTTTCAGTATTAATCTTTCAATCTTGGCATTAAGGAACTTTCAGACTTAATGTTTCAATCTTGGCATTAAGGAACTTTCCGACTTAATGTTTCAATCTTGCCATTAAGGAACTTTCAGACTTAATCTTTCAATCTTGGCATTAAGGAACTTTCCGACTTAATGTTTCAATCTTGGCATGAAGAAGCTTTCAGACTTAATGTTTCAATCTTGGCATGAAGAAACTTTCACACTTACTGTTTCAATCTTGGCATTAAGGAACTTTCAGACTTAATGTTTCAATCTTGGCATTAAGGAACTTTCAGACTTAATGTTTCAATCATGACAGGAAGAAACTTTCAGACGTAATGTTTCAAACTTGAAATGAAGAAACTTTCACACTTAATGTTTCAATCTTGGCATGAAGAAACTTTCAGTATTAATCTTTAAATCTTGGTATTAAGGAACTTTCCGACTTAATGTTTCAATCTTGGCATTAAATAACTTTCCAACTTAATGTTTCTTCAATCTTGGCATTAAGAAACTTTCTGACGTAATGTTTCAAACTTGGCATGAAGAAACTTTCAGATTTAATGAAACCTTGGCATAAAGAACCTTTCAGACTTCAACAAAAACCAAACCCGTCCCCAGTCATTCCCATCGGTCCATTGATGACGATATTTCGCCCAATGCAGCCGATTCTTAAGAGCCGGTCTGTAGAACAAGACCTATATGATGCTCTTCTAGCAAAATACCAGCGTTGTGCTTACGGTTCCTGACCGTTTGATAAGAAATTCGACGAGTTGCTAGCATTGACTGGTCCGTGGAGGACACAGATGCAAATAGATTCCTCATGTGACGCTGTATGAAGCGGTCTTCGGCAGAAGTTATCTTCCACTGCGCGGCCTGTCTGTCACTGAGCCAGTTTGTCGAAATCCCCACCAAAGGCGACTAATGGTACTTCTAATCACATTAAATTGTCTGGCACATAGACTTTATGATTGTCCAGCATCTAAACGTCGAGTATGTATCACTGTTCTGTAGTGTGATGAGCCATACTTGCACATTGCATTTTCAACTGAATTTATTCGAGAACAGTCAATCTTTATAGGCATGCAGCAATTTGGTCAGAGAGTTGTATGTTCAGTACTTTACACCGGACTCTCATAAACGTGTGATCAATTATTGCCAGAAATATTGTTTTGACCGTGTTGTTTTCATTATCTCACGAATAATGAGGTGAGTTCGATTCGGGTAATCACGAGAAGTTAATGACCAGGTGGACACAGTCGAGAGGTTGAATGATGTTCTATCAGTGAATATATGCAAGTAACCTAAAAAAAAGTTGAGTTTTTTTTTTCTAAAGAAATAGTTGTTCTTCTGATTTCGATGTTATTGCTTGATCGCCTGCACAAAGAATTTCACCATGAGGTTGCTTTTTTATTGGTGTTGGCAATTGTACATATAAAATCAATATATGCGTGGAATAGCAAAACAGATACAACATATCCTTGTCACATGCCAGAGTGTATGTGGAATTTGCCTTACAAGCTATACGAGGCGTGTTCAAATGAAAACGGGACTTGTGGATTTATTTAAAAAGTATCATACGCAATTTAATATTTTCAACTGAATTGAACAAAGCAACCATTTGTGAATAAGAATGCACCTGGGTTCATCAGAAAAAATCTCCGTATGCATTTAGGCAAGCATCCCACTGTTTAGGTAGACGTCGAATGCCGTCCGAGAAAAAGTTGCGTGGCTGTTCTCTGAACCCTGTGGTCACCGCTGTCTTCACGTCTGCGTCGCTGTTGAATCGCTGTCCCTTTAGTGCTTTCTTCAACGGTCCGAACAAATGGAAATCACACGGGGATAAATCGGGACTATAGGCTGGGTGATGAAGAACTTCCCAATTCTTCTTTGCCAATGTTTCCTGCACAATTTTTGCGACGTGCGGACGAGCGTTGTCGTGGAGAAGAATCACACCTTGAGAAAGTCTGCCTGGTCGCTTAGCCTTGATGGCCTTATGCAGCTTGTCTAAAGTGTCTTTATAATGGGCGGCATTGATGTTGACACCAGGTTCCTTAAAATCAGTCAACAAAAGCCCTTCATGGTCAAAAAATGCAGTCACCATAACCTTCCCAGCAGAAACCTCCGTCTTTAAACATACGCACCCACTCCATCACTCTGGTCCTCGACAAACATTTGTCACCATATGCTGCCTTCATTCTCCGATGAATGTCTACTGCTTGACATCCTTCAAATGAAAGAAACTGGATCACAGCACGCTGATTCACTTTGGACGGGTTCGGAATCACACCCGCCATATTGTTAACAGTCTTCTGCAGCACATATGCATGCTGGGAAGATGAACACGTGACCGTATGTAAATTATTGGTTACTCATTACTAGTGCAAAATGTCATCAATATCAGTGCGCTCTATCACGCGTGGTGTAACAAGTCCCGTTTTCATTTGAACACGCCTCGTACATTCGTTCTTACTGCACATTGATCACGTGTAACTACTGCTGCACAAGTTGAGCAGGTGTTATGGAACCATATTTTATGATAGTATTTTCCATATCCATTGTCTTTCTACTATGTGGAAGACTATTTCTTGGTCGACAAATGCCATATACAATTCTGGCTTGATGTCAGTTGTTTTTACTGCCAGTTGTCTGGGTGTAAAAATGGCATCTGTATAGTCTTTGTTCTTAGAGAATTCCATTTGAGTATTACCACGCTAGTTCGTTGAATTCTCGTAATCTACTTTCTAAAATTATGTTGATAATTTTTCAAGTGTGGCTTAGAAGTGAAATACCGTAGAAGTCTATACGTTAAATCATGGTGTCTCAAAGTGTGAAAACGTCCCCCAAGTCCTGGAAGAGACTTCAGGGGGCGATGCAGGGCTAAAAGCGACAGTGAGCGATGAATGGTCAATGTGACGAAAGAGCTGTAGTAAGCATTGAATACATCGCAGTATACAAAAAATATGTGAAGATTCTTGTACTTACTTCTTTTTATATACATAAGATACCATGTACAACTCTGTTGATATTAAGTGAACTCTAACTGAAACCTAGCCGAAACACTTTTATTGAAACCAATGACATGTTTTTGTTAAGAATGGGAAGTTGTTTGTATCTGTCTATCGCTAAACTCTTTGTTGCCTTTCAGCGTCAGGGGTAGAAGATTTTGCTGGCGATGTTCCTCATTTGTGATGTGTATATTGTTGAATTTATTTCAGTGGAACATCCTTTTGCGTGTTTGATCTCTAGGTCTACCTTCACTGTATCTGTGTAGCATATCTTGATGTGATATGCTGTCTGATGGTAATATGCTGATGTGTGCAAACCATTTCATCTGCGTCTCTTAGTATATTCCACGATTGTGGTTGTAGTGGTTCTTTGTCTAATGTATTCATTCTTTACTCTATCTCTTAGCGATATTCCTAGGAATCTGCGTAAGCATGCCATTTCAGCTGTCACAAATTTACGTTTGTCTTGTGCTGTCGTTGTCCATGTTTGGCTTTTGTAGCACAGCGTGGCATAATAATCTTTTAAATAGTGTTTTTTGTGTTTATTTCTACGTGATTGTTTCTGAACATTGGTGTTGTTTTCCCTAGGGGTTGGTATGCCTTACACATCTGTTGTGTATGTCTTTGCTGCTCTTGCCGTCTGTTATTATATTGCTTCCTAGGTATATGAGTTATGTCATTTGTTTAAGTCTGTTATTTTATATATTGTGGTTCTTTATATTCTAAATATCTTCATTACTTCGGTCTTTTCTATATTTATTTTATATTTTAGTTAAAGGTTTGGTATGTATGATGTAATTAGTTTGTTTCTATAATTATTTATCCTCATGTCACAGGTTTGACACGTTTGATGTAATTTGAGACAATAGACAACGAAGAAAGTTTTGTATAGTCTGTTCAGATATCTATACTGATCTATCTGTGGCTATCGATGGTACCACTCTTTTCTAACAACGTTTATGGTGTGAAGGGCAATTTAATGAAGTTTGTGACGAATGTGTCCACTTTATGTGTTACACAAATTGTAATCTCTAATATCACGCACACATAATTACAATCAGATCTAAACCCTTTACTACTTACTATTACCGTGAAGCGAAGTGTAACAAATATGTTCATACCTATATAATTAATAATGTACATAAACAACAATCCATCATTGAAAAACCTGGCAGCATAAAAATAGACATGGAAATATATGGTTTATGTCCTATGCGACGCCTACGGCCCTGGAGGAACATAACATAGCATATATAATTAGCGCTGTCTAACAAATATAATCATGCCATCTTATTGAAGACTTTACTTGAGGGTAAAGTCAAAGGGAAGCGAGCAAGAGGTAGGCAGAGATACAAGTGGGAGAGTAACATCACACAATGGACAGGTTACAGTCTAGCAGAGTGCACCACCAAGACAAGAGACAGGAGATGTTGGAGATACGTTGCAGCCAACCTTCGTTGCGGAGACGACACTTAATGATGATGAACAAATATAATCGTTATTCATGTTTGCGGTGATTCCGGTTCCGTTGGACATGGTGGATGCGTTTTCTTTCCTCTTGAATAAATAGGTTACGTTGATTGACGATTCAACACTTTTCATCGAAAACGTTCGGTGTTTATGTAACAAATTCATAGCTTTACGGGCGTTTAAGCTTGAAATCAACTACATTTTTTATAAAACAAACTAAATTCTTTCGAAAACAAATGTTCCAGGACAATAACAAACACAAACCGGAAAGACTTTAAATCAAACGAGACACAACAAAGAGAAGCGACAAAACAAGAATACATCACAGACGTTATCAGAAACAGGCGTTGGGAATACACCGATCATGCACTCAGAATGAATGAAGACAGAATATCACGGCATGTCCTTACATGGTCACCGAGTGGCAAGAGAAAACCACACTGAAAAGAACTAACGAATCACAACAGCTGGTATGAAAATGAACGATCTGGAACAACTGTCTGTTGATCGACAAGCATGGGGAGCTATGGCATCTGCCCTATGTGCCACGCTTGGCACAAGAGGAAAAAGATGGTGAATTGTTATTCATGATATTCACGTTCTATTTAATATAACAAAATATTCCTTTCAAATGTCGTCACAGACTTAAGAGAAACCTATTTTCCCACGGTCACTATGTTGATTCCAAGTTGGAAGGTGACCAATGTACAGGTTTTATTATATCTAAAACTTAAGGAAAATACAGAGAGCAGCCTATACCACAGTTCGTCGGCATTTTTTAAAATTGATATCAATAAAACATGAAAGCTCTTAGGGAGGTGGTGGAGGTTGGATTTCAAACTTCACTGCCCCACCCTCGCAGGACTTAAAATCGGATCCTTTCTACCTGTATACAGAATACATTACGCGAAATATAGAAGATATGCCGGGAATAACAATGGGAGGATGCAATAAAAACAACTTGAGATATGCTGACAACACAGTACTCATCGCAGGAACTGAATACAAACTACAAGCCCTGGTAGATAAAGTAGTGAAGGAAAGTGAAAACAAATGTATCAGTTTAAACAAGAAGAAAACCCAAAAAATGGTTGTCTTGAAGAGACATACACCACCAAGATGCAACCTAATGGTTAATGATGAAAAAATTAACACAAATTCAAAAAGTGAAATATCTTTGCACCCTGTTAACAATAAAAGGTAGATGCTCAAGTGACATAAAGTACCGTTTGCGCATACGGTTGTGTCTGTGGGTCTCACCAATGGCTCACTAGATAAACCAACCATGCAACATAAAACCTTAGCAGATGTCATGCCTTTATATTGAGGTTATCTTCTTATAGAAGGTTCATGGCACGTCATCTATACAACCCGGCAATCGTAACCTTCGATAACAGTTACCATGTTGTTCCGACAGCCGACGTTGTGTTGAACTAGTTACGGGCACGGCGTGGGTGGGCGGAACAACAAAGAAACCTGTCGCTAGGACCAGAGTTGTTTCCTGATGTCGACGTCTATTTCGGCGGCATTGGAATCGAAGCACTATCAAGTCGAATGGCTGTTGGAGCAGAGGGCGGAGCACTTATGGGAATGCCCCACGTGCTGTGAGGCTAGTTTTCTAATCAAGAATCAAGAAAGTACCGTACAACACAAGATACATCAGCATTAAACAAAATTAGAACCATTTTATGCAATGGAACACTATCAATGCAGACCCGAATTCCAATACTCAAATGTTATAATATCGAAACAATCATTTTTTAAGGATGTGAAGCTTGGACTGTAAACACAAAAATTCAAAACGAACTTGAGGCTGCTGAGATTTTTTTGTGAGAAGAATGATGAAAATACCATGGACAGTTAAGAAAACTAATGCATATGTTCTCATTGATGCTGGTGTAAGAAATCAATTATATCATACATTAGTGGCAGACAGTCGAGGTTTCTATGGCATGTGCTGAGAAGAACACATCTTGAATGCTTAATAACCACAGGAACGATAAATAGGAGAAGAGATAGGGGACGGACGACACAGAGCTAAGTTGCTAGATGGACTAGTATTATGGCACGGAAGAAAATCACCAATCGAGCATATTTACAACACAAGAGAGAGTCGTGGAGAAACATGATCACCTACGCCAATCAGCATGGAACTTGAATGATTGATTGTATTGCTGTATTCGATATACTCAGGATATGCCGATGTTGAGGTAATGAAATAGCAGGCAGGATTGTATCCATAACATCAGTAAATGGTGTGATGTCTTAAAACTAATTTACCAGCCGTAAGATTGATGCGGACACCGAGATTTGATGAAACAGAAAGGATGAGGTTTCAGGAACTCAGCATTAAACTTGGAACTAGTAGAACTGCGTAGTACAATAAGAACTAGTCAACCAGCAAGCCACATAAACCATCAATGTGCATACCCTCTGACATCTACTAGCAAAGACTTAGAACCAATATGACTGCTCGAAGTGCAGTGATGTCGACATCTGCTAGCAAAGACTTGGAACCAATATGACTGCTCGAAGTGCAGTGATGTCGACATCTGCTAGCAAAGACGTGGAACCAATATGACTGCTCGAAGTGCAGTGATGTCGACATCTGCTAGCAAAGACTTGGAACCAATATGACTGCTCGAAGTGCAGTGATGTCGACATCTGCTAGCAAAGACTTGGAACCAATATGACTGCTCTAAGTGCAGTGATGTGGACATCTGCTAGCAAAGACTTGGAACCAATATGACTGCTCGAAGTGCAGTGATGTCGACATCTTCAAGCAAAGACTTGGAACCAATATGACTGCTCGAAGTTCAGTGAAGTCAACACATAATCAGTGAAGAAAGTTTCGATATTTTCTCTCATCATTTCTATTATTATCGTCGTGCTATTTCTAGAGTAGCTTGTTATCGTATAATTATCAGCACGTACTTTGTAACGTTCCATGTGCCATCTAAATCTTGGGACCTATTGAAAAACATAACCACAATATTATTAACCCTGTATTCCATAGTGTAGTTTTTATTTTTACAACAAAACATCTCGACTCAACTATCTTAGTTATTTGTTTGTGTTCACAAATTTAACCGTTATTTCCCTTTAAAGCCAGTTATTTTTGACGAATCCTTGATATTTTTAAGAGGATGCATTTCTTGTATGATATTCAAATGTATTTCAAGTTTCAAAAGAAATTATTTTCTAAACAGTTGTGCAAATAAAATGTTTTTCTGCATTTACATAGCGCATTTTTTTCTTTTATTAGTTTAGTTTTAGTTATTTTCTTTTAAACTGAAAGATTCACTATTGCTATCACTTTACTCATTTACCTCCAAAAATCACATTCTAGAGAAAAGGTCACCACGGTCATAGAAAGATTATTATACAACTTTTCCACGATTTATTTTATATATTATGCATACTTGAACATAATACACTTAAAATATTCAGTAATCATATTTTTATTTTATCTTTAAAAACATTAAATGGAGTATAGAGTTAAACAAACTCTTAAAATTAAATATATGCCTTTTGGCTATAATACGTGGGATACATGTGCCACAGCCTACACGGCCATTTAGATAATCTAGCTCATGAAGTGTGACATCTGGCACATGAAGTGTGATGAAGATTTCAATTATTTCTTATGAAGACTTGAAGTTGTAAAAAATATAATGCTGTCTATAACTTCTGACAAAGACGTGATCTATATCATAAATATTGGGTCAAAGGGCATGAACCCATGGACCGCTGGATCAGCAACCAACCAACCCATATCATAAATATGCAGAGATACAATCTGATGTCTGTTCTCTTTGAAGTGTTACAAATATGTGTGTTATGTCACGAGTTTACAGAGGTACATGTTATCTACGAAATGTGACGATCACTTGTAGTTTAATGTCAAGAATTTGCAGAACAGTACTTTAAATAATAGGTATCTCAAAGAGTAAGTATATTCTGCTACGTTAGCTCCCCCCAAAAAAGTTATTATGTTTGTAGATAAAAAATACAAATTTTCACAAAACCCATTAATAGTAGTCATATATGTTCCCAAAAAATGTTAATTCACTTTCGCTACTTTTACTAATAAGTTATATTAAAGATGATGGTGGGATGAAGTGAGACTCCTACTCTCGGCTTGTGAAATTCCAACTATCGACTTCTGAGATTCCAACTCTCGGCTTGTGAGACTCCAACTCTTGACTTGTGAGACTCCAACTCTCGGCTTGTGAGACTCCAAATCTCAGCTTGTGAGACTCCACCTCTCGCCTTGTAAGACTCCAACTCTCGGCTTGTGAGACTCCTACTCTCGGCTTGTGAGACTCCAAATCTTAGCTTGTGAAACTCCTACTCTGGTGTGTGAGACTGTTAATTCGGCTTGTGAGACTCCTACTCTCGGCTTATGAGACTCCAACTCTCGGCTTGTAAGACTTCAACTGCCGACTTGTGAGACTCCTACTCTCGACTTGTGAGACTCCATTTTTCGGCTTGTAAGACTTTACTGTCGACTTGTGAGACTCCAACACTAGATGTGTAAGATTCCAACTCTCGGCTTGTGAGACTCCTACTCCGGCTTGTGAGACTCCAACTCTCGCCTTGTAAGACTCCAACTCTCGGCTTATGAGACTCCTACTCTCTGCTTGTGAGATTCCTACTCTCGGCTTGTGAGACTCCTACTCTCGGCTTGTGATATTCCTACTCCGGCTTGTGAGACTTCTACACTCGACTTGTGAGACTCCTACTCCGGCTTGTGAGACATCTACTCTCGTCTTGTGAGACTCCAACTGTCGGCTTTTAAGAATTCAAGTCTCGGCTTATGAGACACCAAATGTCGGCGTGTGAGACTCCAACAATCGGCTTGTGAGACTCCAACTCTGGACTTAATATGAATATCTTGAGAGGAAATATTTTTTTCAGAATTAGTGTATCGCAAGAAATCCCATTATGAATGAAATTAATATTTTGAGAATAACTTATGCATTTAGTGCATTTATGCACGAAGTGTCGTTACATTATGCAAGAGGTGTATTCATATTATGTACCCCCATCAAGGCCAGCACCTTGCAGTGGTGATGGGGCTTAGTTCAGCCATCAGGGGCTGGAAACTAAGACTGGTCGGGCAGTCCCATTCGAGCAGGACCATAGTCCTACCCAAGTAAGCAGAGTGCTGAAGACGGAGGCATCCAGCCAAAAGGCGCACAGATAATCAGGATGCCACGCACAAAACACAATGGAAACATGTCTGTATCTATAAAAAGTTATGGTGCCTGCCCTGTGGCGGACGTTCAGGCAGGGACGGTGCCGGGCCCTATACCTCGAAAGGGCCCAACCTCAGTTACTGAAAGTCCTTCTCAATTGCCTCGAGGAGCCAGGAGGCAAGGGAATAGAGCTACTGGCCAAACAAACAAACGACCAATAAAAATAATGCACTGGAATGCTGAGGGTGTCAACAGTAAAGGAGATGGATACAGCAAAAAATTGGAACTTGAAAATGTCCTCAGTGAAGAACAAGTTAATATATGCTGTATCCAAGAAACACACCTCAGCAGCGACATAGTCTTCAAAATCAGAGGCTACCAGTGCTACCGATCTGACCGAAAGGACAGGCGAAAGGGTGGAATTCTGACACTTGTTAAAAACAATATCAGCGCATGTCAGCTGGAAGTATATATGGAAGGGGCAGAATACCAGATGCTCCACCTAAAAACAGACAGTGCAGAATTCCATCTCCTGAACTACTACTGCCCAAATGATAAACCATTGGCACTAGACACAATTCCAGATAAAGAGAGACTTATGGTGTGTGGTGACTTCAACAGCCACTCTCAGAGCTGGGGCTACGATCATATCGACAAGATAGGTGAGGAACTTGAGAGCTGGCAGGATGAAAATAATCTCATCCTTATTAACCAGCCAGCTGACTCACCAACCTTCTACTCGAGAGCATGGCACACCACCTCTACACCAGATCTGGCATTCCACTCACCAGGCCTGGAATGGAACATCACACGTGTCGTTGGAAAGCAGCTTGGGGTAGTGACCACAGACCAGTATTTCTGGAAATACACAATGAATTTACCAAGGACAGCAGCACGCTCACTAGGTGGAACTATAAGAGGGCAGACTGGAAAATGTACCAGCATTTAATCAGTGTTCTAGCTAAGGACATGAACTTGGACAAAGACATCAATAGAGCAGTGGGTGAATTTAATAGATGTATACTACATGCTGCTAGTAAAACTATACCCAGGGGGGCACGCAAAAACTACAAACCCTACTGGAATGATGAACTGGAAAAGCTGCAAAATGAGATGGAAACATCTAGACAGCAGGCTGAGAACAGACCTAGCCAAGAACATCACAACAAATATCAGCAAACAAAGGCTAAATTTCAAAGAGCCAAGTTACAAGCCAGACGGAGCAGCTGGAAAGAAAAAACAGAGTCGCTGAACCTAGAAAGAGATACTAGGAAATTATGGAAACTTGTAAAACAACTAAATGATGAAGGTACAGGGAGAAATACCAGGATCACACTTTATAAAGATAGAAACATTTTAACAGGTAAACATGCAGCTGATTACTTTGCAGATTCCTTTGCAAAAGACAATAACATCAAAGTCAGCCCAGACAAACAACAGGAGGTTCGAGAGAACCAGCAAAACATTGGACAAGGCGAACCTATACCTGAAGTCATGGAGGCACCAATCACAATGAGAGAACTGGAGCATGCAATATCCAAATTGAAAATGAAAAAGTCCCCTGGAGCTGATGGAGTGTCCAATGAAATGATAAGAAACCTGGGAATTGCAGCAAGAGCAAAGCTACAGCAGATCTTTAACACAAGCTGGTCCACGGGTAATGTACCACAGGCGTGGAGAGAAGCAATAATGATACCACTCCTCAAATCAGGAAAAGATGGCAACACAGTCTCCAATTACAGGCCCATCAGACTCACAAACTGTCTATGCAAAACAATGGAATGCATTATCAATCTTAGGATGCAGTGGTACCTTGAAAGCGAAAACCTTCTGGTATCACAGGAAGCAGGTTTCAGACAGTGCTACTCTACTGAAGATCAGGCAACCTACCTCTCCCAAGAGATTGAGGATGCCTTCCAAGATAAGAAACTGGTACTAGCAGCATGGATAGACCTCAGAAAAGCATTTGATAAGGTCTGGAAAGAAGGGCTCCTAAAGAAATTGCGAAACTGCAGGGTTAGCTCAAGAATGTACAAATGGGTAAAGGCATACCTGCATAATAGAAGAGCCAGGGTACAATTAGATGGTCGCAAGAGCAAGAAAGTTCTACTGCGTCATGGAGTCCCCCAGGGAGGAGTCCTGTCGCCCACACTTTTCTTGGTTTACATCAATGACCTAGTTGCTGAACTACCACACGGGATCAAAGTGGCAATGTATGCTGACGACCTGGTGATCTGGTGCACAGAAGAACATGCGACAGTGGCCACTAAACAAATACAAAGAGCTATCGATGCCCTAACCTTATGGGCTAATAGATGGTGCGTCAGCATTAACACAGATAAGTGCAGCACTACACTTTTTACCCTCTCACCAAAACAAAAAGCCGGTCATATCAAAATAGATGGAGAGCTCTTGAAAGAAGACAAACAACCCACATACCTCGGAGTTACTTTTGATGATAAACTGACATGGAAGCAGCACATAAACAAAGCCAGGAGGAAGTTAGCTATCCTGAGAAAACTAAGTGGAACCACATGGGGAGCCAGTGGGAATATACTCAGTAAAGTTTACCAGCAAGGCATAAGACCACACCTGGAATATGGTTCAGCTGCGTGGTGTCCTGCATCAAACACCACATTACAAGATCTAGATAAAGTGCAAAACCAGGCACTTAGAATAATGTTGGGAGCAATGAAAACAACACCCATAGCAGAGATGCAGAAAATGGGAAGAATGCAAACACTTGGCGAACGCAGAGACACAAAAGTACTCATTCAGGCAGAAAAGTTTCAGTGTATGCCAAGTCATCCAATGAAGGAAAGATTCCAAAATCTAGCAATGGGACGACTGAAAAGAAGCAGCTTTATCCATCAAGCTAAACGACTCCGCAGACAACTTACAGACCTACCTGAAGTTGACAGCCCCTTAAGGCCTGTACCAGAACAAACCCCGTGGAGTGAAAGAGATGGAATGCCAATATACATTCAGACCCATGTGAAAGGAATACTAAGCGTGGACGAACAGAACAGTGTGCAGCGAAGGACAGTCACCCCCAGTTTCCTGGATGAGGAATATCCACAAGATATATGGGTCAGAGTATACACAGATGGATCAGCACAGAATGCCGTGAGGAATGGAGGTGCAGGTGTATATATAGAATATCCACACACGCCTAGAGATACAATCAGAACACCAACAGGAAAATTCTGCAATAATTATGATGCAGAAATCCAGGCAATTAGTGTGGCAGCTAAAAAACTGCTGAACTCCAACTCTGACCTACAACCTGTGGTATTCCTGACAGATGCAAGGTCAGTGCTTCAAGCTCTCCAGTCTGGAAAACTAACAGACTTGAAAAAAACTACTTAGCGAATTGTCTTACCAGTATAGGGTAACCATGCAGTGGTTACCCTCTCACTGTGGAATACCAGGAAATGAAAAAGCAGACCAACTGGCTAAGGAAGGTGCTGCCGAAGACCAACCAGATATACCAATTACCTACCATCAGAAAAAACAGATGATCAAGTCAATAAGAAAGCCACAAACACCAACACAAGATGACTATCATATTATGAACAGACCAGAACAAGTTATAATTCTACGTCTCAGAACAGGACACAACCGACTCCGCAGTCACATGTATACAAAGTTCAAGATTGGCAACACAGCCATGTGTACATGTGGACAGGCAGCACAGAGTGCCAAACATATACTTCAAGAGTGTTCTGAGCATGAAACGCTGAGGCAGACATATTGGCCAGAGGAAACAACACTGGAATCAAAACTCTATGGGACACTGTATGAACTACAAAAGACAGTGAGTTTTATTAAGGAGACAGAATTACAGATATAGACATGTTTCAAGTGAACGAAAGAAGAAGAAGAAGAAAAAATATTATGTACGTAGGTAGTCATAGTATACACGTCATATTACGCACGTAGTGTAGTCATAGTATACACGTCATATTACGCACGTAGTGTAGTCATAGTATACACGTCATATTACGCACGTAGTGTAGTCATAGTATACACGTCATATTACGCACGTAGTGTAGTCATATTCTGCAAAAAGACTGATCTTACTTAATGTTTGTTCTTTATATACTTCTATACCCCAATCTAATAGTGCTAGAGCTATTCAGTCTTTTCTTGATATGAATCCCCATCCCTCTGTGACCACTCCCACTCTTATCCGCCTTGCTGAACTGGTGCTTACGTTCAACTCTTTGAATTCTATGGGTACTTTTTGCTGAGACTAGTGTTATTACTATGGGCAATAAGATGGGACCCAGTTATGCGTGCCATTTCATGGGACATCTTGGAGATCAGGTTTAGGAGACTTATGAAGTTCCTTTTCCATTTCTATTACATAGATATATTGATGATGGAATAGGTATTGCTGACATGCATAAGACATAATTTTCTTGCTTCATCAACTTTATCAACAATTTTAACCCTGCTATTCAATTCACATCTAACATCTCTACTACTTCTATCAACTTTTTTGAAACTATTGTCACTATTCATTGCCTTACCTCAGCATATCTGTTTACTACAAACCTACTGACGGACATGATTTTTTGCTCAACATTTCTTCTCATCCTCTTGCTTGTTGCAACTCTCTTCCATTCTCACAGCTTCTTCGCACTCGTTGCTTATGTAGTGGTGATGACGACTTTCTTGATAAATCCTCTGAGATGATTGATTTCTTTCGTAGACGTTCGTTCCCGGAAATTGTCCTTTCATCACCATGGCTTCGCGTCCGTAAATTATCTCGACTTGATACCCAGACTAAAAATCAGGGTACTTCATACTCCTCTGATAGAATTAAACTGTTCCTTACTTTTCACCCCCATAACTCTACTGTCCGTCGAATCTTATTCTAGCATTATTATCTTCTCCAGTATGATTCTGAAACTCGTGACGCTTTTCTTTGGTTAACTATAAGCGTGTCAAAAATTGTAATGGCATCTTGGTACACAGTCACCTCATGTCTTATGTCCCTGCTTACTTTTGAACTATTCGTTGCAAATGCGGTCGTTCCTACACATTCCCCTAAGTAATTCAGATTCTCTCTGTTTCATTTCCTAAGGAAACTTTCACTATCGATGAGACCTTTGAATGTGAATCCCATAATATCATTTACCTTATCATATGTAAACGTTGTGAAAAGAGTATACAGGTGAAACGGGCATACGATTGAGTGACCGCTTCTGTGGGCATCTTTATGCCATAAAGCCTACTCCTGTTGCCATTCATTTTAATGGTGATAGTCATCATGGTGCCCTCAATATCCAGGACACTGCCCTCAGATCCTGTACCACAGATTGTCTATTAACCCTCTTGAAAATCGATTTATTTTTGAGTTTGGTACCCTAAAGTCTTTTGGACTTAACTCCGAACATTGATTTGTTTAAATTTAGTGTGGTGCTTATTGTATTTCTATCCATGTTGTATTTGGTATGGTAATATAATAATTTATTTTATCTGTTATCATATCCCTCCAATTTTCAACAAAAACATCTTCCATTACTAAACGTTTCTAGTACATCATTGTCACCTTGAACTTAGTTTTGTTTACATGTCAATAGTCTTTCTAGTGCCTCTGAAGTGGTAACATTGTTTTGCTGTTAAAACATTGTTTTAATTAAATTTAATTCATTTAAACTGTTTTTCACTGTTTGTTTTATATGTTCCTGAGAAAGACCTATGTTCAAACATTTAAAATATACTGTGTATTGCAATTTGTATGATTTCGTGTTTACACCTCATAACCCATTAGTGATAGTTCGTCTGTTGTGTTCTAATGAAACATCAAAAATATGTGTTCTACGTAAGTAATATTATTGTTCCGTTTCATTGTAGTATTACCTTCTATTGAAAAAGAATCTCACGCCTCGTCTACTGGGAAACATATTTGCACAATCTGATAGCTACATATTTTAGTGTAACGAACACACATTTTGCAACCGTCACAGCTGAAAATTCAGCAAAAATTAAAAGATCACATGACCCATGCACATATACATAATATCCACAATAAATAATACAGACTTGGGGTTGCGCATATTTTTTACCCACAGAGATACATACACGCTTTCATACTACTCTCCTGAAAAGAGACAACCTTGATTTCGGACGAAAATACCTATACAACTATAATTACTGTATTAAGGAGAATGTAACTTTAGGCAAAAAAAATGTACTACGTCAGAATCGAATAATGTATGCGTCGAATATAAGTGTGGGAATGAATGAAAATATGACTAGGTAATGAATGCATGTTAGGAAATACTAGCTAGGATACTATCATTAAATAATGCACCACAGAGTTTGTATCACTATGCATCAATGAATCTCTTGATTAGAAACTGGCTTCACATCACGTGGGGCATTCTCATAAGTGCTCCGCCCTCTGTTCCAGCAGCCATCCGACTCGATGGTGTTTCGAGACTAATGTTGTCAAAAATACGTTGACATCAGGGCACAACTCTGGCCATTGTAACATGTTTCTTTGTTGTTCCGCCCACCCACGCCGTGCCTGTAACTAGTTCAAGCACAACGTCGGCCTGTCGGAACAACATGGTAACTGATATCGAAGGTTACGACTACGGGTATGCCTCAATGAAAAGCAAAGAGACTTGTATTATGTATATTTTTGTTACCTTGGTTTGTATACTCATTATTATGTATTTGTTGCTCAAAAGATGCGTATTTTGTGTATGTAATTCTGGAGATTATAATTTGAATATATATTTATATTTTTCTTAAGTTACTTAATTATATATATATATATATATATATATATATATATATATATATATATATATATATATATATATATATATATATATATATATATATATATATTTATATTTTAAAATATTAATAAAGAAATATTAATAAAGTAAAAAAATTAATACAAAGTTTAAAATAATAAAAAATAACTTACCACAAGTACAAATTACATCCATCCTGTACACCTTCTAGCAGCCAGGACACATACAGAAGGCGTGCCGTCAGACAGGAACAGCGATCATCATCACTGAGAAGATGCAGTAACATAAATAGAAGACCGATCAATATACAACCACTAAAGAACAGACCACAAAAAGCCCTTCTACGGTTTATCAAGCCAGACTACGCCTTAACGTCTCACCACGAACATTGGAGAAAAGCATAGCCACACCATATTCCTTTTAAGTACTGCTGCTAGAAGGCACAGCGGCAAACCCGACTGGATAGCCAAGTTCTAGCGCCAACCAACTAGACAAGTCACAAAGAACACAGGTCCCTAGACGCCCTGATATAACCAAAATGGACAGGAGTCCTAGGTTGAAGGTGTGGGAATCTAAGTGTAACGAATTTAACTTTCAAAGACATTGCAATAATAGTGTCGTAAATGCTGCTTTATGATACGCGGTAAATAAATATAAAATTTTGATATGTTGAAGAGTAAACAAAATATAAATATGTAACTCAATATTCTGTAATGATATACGCCACCGTAGATAACCCCAAAACTCATATTTTTCCACGTAGAATTGTACTTACTGCGCACAACTGCAATCCAACAGGTAGATTCAGGAAAAGGGAAACACAGTCTTGCTAACACTAGATAACACACACAATGACACAAACAAATCGACGTTTCAACCAATAGGTCTTTATGAAGACAGACAATTGAAACAAAATTAAAACATATAATAGAAAGCGAACAGTAATAACATCGACGTTCACATTGGTATGAGTAGTCTGTATTGACCGGAAGAGGTGAAATGACACGGGACAAGGAAAATACAAAAATGACAACAACCATGTGACACGAAACAAACAGAAACTATGGATAGACTACAGTCATACAAGTGACAGGCGCTCATTAATATGGCACTCTGAAACCCGACTGCATGTTGCTCAACGTGTTTTAAGATTGCTAAGTGATTTTCAAGCAGACATTGATAAACTGATTTCACTTCAACAAAATCAGCGATCACACTGAGTATTTCCTGAACAACAGTGGGTACAATATTACATTTTTATATTGCGAATATTAAAATAATCAATTAAGTTGAGCATTATACAAACTGTTACTTTACTATCATCATCACGTAACAAAATGGTGAATACATGCGCAATTAATTCCCGATATCCGAATTTGTTAAATATTTTAACTACCCTTGTGATACAAGTGGTATTTAGGGGGATACAAGTGGGGGGGGGGGGGCAGCACAACATTTATGGCTCAAGATGGCGATAGACCAAAACAGGTTGAGAAACATTGCGTTAGACGGTTGCTCAGATACTTACATTTGTTTGAGGACACAACCAGTGAAACGCGATATAGAACAATTATCCTGCTGGACCCTACATTGTAGTTTACAAAGTGAATTTTCAGGAATTACTGCGCAGTAAGTTAACGTTTACTGTTGAAATGTTTCAGATTATTTTCATTGTAATTGTAAAATGCTTCCAGTTTTCAGCGGAAACTTGTCACTGGTTTCTATAAACGTACGTGGAGAAGGACACAGTTTCAGAAGAGTTCATTTACTGTAAATAGATTTACATATCTTGCCTTACTGTACATTGAATATTAGTTGGCCCCTCTTTATGCTTTCAATATTTTTGTTAAATTTGATGTGTTTAGTGTTCCCTATAGTTCTTTCGCCCCTGACCCTACATCGCTCATGCTGCCTCCTTGACACTACTGCACTTTATTTAAACACACATTTTTACGCGCATTGAATCGAATGTAATTTAGTTTTAAAGCTGGCGCCTTAACAAATATTTGTTTGCTAGATTTAATTTGAGGTTGCTATTTAAACTAAGCATGGATACATCGTTTGAAAATGCAAGCTTCATCGCCCAAGACAGAAAGGGGTTGAAAGAGTTCATTGGAAGGACACCGTTCTGGAAGTAATACGTTACATTTAAACTAAGTGGTCATGTGATATGTAATAGACACGTCACGTGATAACCTACTGACTTCCAATATAAGCAAGATCTAAGATATCTGACATGCAAGTTTATCTAACGAAATCAATGCGTATTTAATTAGTTTTGGTAAGTATGTTGCGCAAGATAGTGCTAAAACATAGTTAATAAACATTTAAAATTGCATGCATTAGTCTATTGATAACACCAGTTAGTTAGTTTAATACACACTGTCATCATCATCGCATGAAATATTCTTTCCAGATCGTAGTTTTCTTACCGCCTTGCGATCATGGGCACGTTGACCTGCCTCCACTAGGGACACGTTTAAATAGTCAAATATATCGTTTGTGTATAGTTGTCTTGGGCGGTCTCTTCCTGCGCTGCCGTTTACTCTGCCTTCTGTTATTTATCTTTCCATGCTGTTAGAAACAATGGTATAATGTCTCTTTAGATGACCAAAAATTTGCAGCTTTCTTTTTATGATTTTATTTGGGAGCCAGCCCTCTTCGATGTTTAATGATTGTAGGCTAATACTTTTTGTCTTTTTTGCTGTCTTTTGTACACACTGTATACTATATGTTATGTTATGTTCCTCCAGGGCCATAGGCGGCGCATAGGGCAGAAACCACAGCCTTCCATTTCTGCCTTTGTGTTGCCAGGTCTTTCAATTGTTGCGTGTTGTTTAGGTTCATTGACATGCCTTCTCTATTAATGGTTCTTCGTAGAGTTTCTCTAGGTCTCCCTCTTCTTCTTACTCCAGCTGGTACCCAATATAGTGACTGCTGGGGAATTCTTAGGCTGTTCATTCTGAGAACATGGCCGATGTAAGTCCAACGCCTTTGTCTAATGAAGGAAGATATATAGGTTTGTTTGCTTTCCTCTCTTATAGTAGTGTTAGATTTAAAGTCACTCCATTTAACGTTCAGAATGGTACGTAGGCATTTGTTTACAAAGGGTTTACAAAGGAGTCGAGTCTTTTATCTGTGGCTTTTGTGGCTTTTCAACTTTCGCACCCATATGATAGAATAGGGATGATATTGGAGTTAAACAACTTGAGTTTTGTGGTGTTTCTTAGTGTGTTTGACGTCCAGATGTTGCGTAGTTTATTGAAAGCACCCGCTGCTAGGGCAATGCGGTGTAAAATTTCTTTTGATGAGTCTCCATCCAATGCTAGATTGGTGCCTAAATATGTAAAATTGTTGACTTTTAATAATGGAATATTTTGAATTTCTATGTTGTCGTTGGATCTCGTAAAATCTAGTATATGAGTTTTTGATGTGTTGATTTTCAACCCTATCTGATTTGAGTAGTGTTGGAGATTGTCAAGCTTAGATTAAGCATCTGTGTGGTTTGCGCTCAAAAGGGCCAGGTCATCTACGTAGTCAAGATCTTCGAGAACGGTATTATTAATCCATTTTATTCCTGTCAGCTCATTTTCAGTGCTCTTTCTCATGACCCAATCAATAGCGACGCAGAAAAGTAATGGGGACATGATGCATCCCTGTTTAACGCCCGTAACAACTTGGAACCATTCTGACTTCTCAGTGTTTGTTTGAACACAGCAATGTGAGTTGGTGTAAAATGCCTTTATAACATTGATTATTTTAGTAGGAAAACCGTATTGCTGTAGAATATTCCATAACGTAGGCCGATGAAGACTATCAAATGCTTTTTCAAAGTCAACAAAGTTGATTATGAGCGGGGATTGAAATTCGAGTGATTCTTCAAGGATGATGCGAAGAGAGAATATGTTGTCTGTGCAGGAGCGAGCTGATCTAAAAGCCTGCTTGTTCTTCTCTGAGTAGTTTATCAACAGCATTCTTTAATCTTTCCAATATGATGCTTAGGAAGACCTTGCCTGTGACTGATAATAGGGTGATACCCCGCCAGTTGTTGCAGTCTGAGGGGTCGCCTTTCTTGGGGAGTTTGGTGATGATACCGTCTTTCCATTGTTTAGGTGGATTTTCATTGCACCAGACATCATTCATAAGAGACAGCAAGTTTTGTAGTGTGTTATCATCAGAAGCTTTAAGCAACTCACTTGTTATTTCGTCAACGCCAGCGGCTTTGTTATTTCTTAGTTTATGGGTAGCATATTTTAATTCGGTGATAGAGAAAATTTCACATGATACTGGCATGGTTGTCATTTGTGTGTCATTGACAAAGTCTGGAGTAGCTGTTGGTTGAGGTCTATTTAATAGTTCATTAAAGTGTTCTGCCCACCTCTTTGTTTGGTCGTGGGTTGTTGATAGTAGTTTTTCGTTTTTATCTTTGATGGGTGCGTTGTTTGTTGTGACTGTTCTGTTATATAATTGCTTGATTATATGATGTAATGTTTTGATGTTTCCATTCTTTGCGGCATTTTCTGCTTTTAATGATAATTCGTTTATATGTGTTCTTTTGTCCTGTCATGCGCTCTTTTTTATTTCTTTGTCCATCACATTATAATTTCCTCTTATTATGTCATATTTTACTGGTTCTTTAGTAGATAAAAGTTGTAATTTAACCACTTTTCTTAATTTGATTTTATTCCATGTTGTCTCGCTTAAGAATTTCTTTTTCTCACTAGTAGTATAACTACCCATAACCCACAACTGAAACGGCTGCTTCTTTCATAGCGTTTTTTATGTTGTCCCAAGATGTAGTTTTATTATCTATGAGATCTTCAGAATGGTCAATGGAAAGATTTTGCAATGCGGAGAACCGATTTTGCAACTCCAGCTTGTATGCGTTTTGAATGTTTTGTTCTAACAGGCGATTAGAATCTATTTTTCTATGTTTTTCAGCTTTAGTGATCCTTTTTAGTTTCACTTTTAGTTTGGCAATACATAAGTAATGATCACTGCCCACGTCTGCGCCTCTGTATGCTCTAACATCTTGGATCGTGGTGCGGTGTTTTCTATTAAAGCATATATGATCTATCTGATTTTTTTTACTTTGTCTGTAGAATTCCAAGTGGTTTTGTGTATATCTTTATGTTTGAATAGTGAACTTGCTAAAACAAGGTCGGTCATTACACAGGTTTCTATAAGCCTCTCTCCGTTTTGATTTATATTTCCTAATCCATGTGTTCCCATGTGTTCTTTTACTCCTTCATTATTATCGCCAACTTTTGCATTCAAATCCCCCATCACAATTAGGATATCGTGTTTTGAGTTTTATTTATTGTATTGAGGAGGGAATTATAGAAAGTGTCTTTGATATTGTCGTCGTTGTCGTTTGTAGGTGCATAACATTGGATAATTGACATTTTCAAGAAGCGAGTTTGATATCTGGCCGTTATAATGCGTTCACTGATAGGTTCCCAGTTAATGAGTGATCTTTCTGAGTTTTTAGACATAATAATGGCGACGTCTTCTGAATGGTGATCGTCTGTGCAGCCTGAATAAAGTATGTGTTTATCTTCCTCTTGTAAGAATACTTTGCCTGACCCAGGCCATCTACATTCACTAATACCTAAGACGTTAATGCCATAGTTGTTCATTTCATTGCAGATCTGGGCTGTTTTCCAATTTGGAACATCGTTCTTACATTCCACAAACCGATTTTACACACATTTAGCGTCTAGCAGTTTTGAACGTTCCACATTGTTCACGAGGTCAGCGTTTGACCTATTTGTTGTACTTGTACTACTGTTAACACTCGAGCACAACACACTGTCCATTTTGAATTAGAACGAGATGAATATAGGAAAACAACGTTTGGCAACAGTAGACTTAATAGTAACTATGGTTCTGGTTCATAAACAGTGGTAGGTTTTATGTTGGCAGTAGTTTACATAACCGAACAACCGAGTAATCCAAGATCGAAAGAAAAACATTCCTCCATCTTGAAAACACACCGGAACACCATCAATCAATCAATAAAACCCATAACCCTTCAGGGTCGTAGGGGTACCACATTGGAAGCTTCAGCACACAGAGTCCTCCAGCGAATTCTATCCTCAGCGATTCGGATGAGTGTGGAAATATCTAGCCCTGTCCATTCCTTGATGTTATATTATGCAACACCATAATAACACTCTAATATAGTAGGCTATATTTTAAATGAGTAGACCTATGTATGTATTTTAGGCAGGCTATGCATGAATGAATGTGAGTGAAAGCATAGGACCTATATTTTATGTAGGCTATACGTTTATATGTGAGTATAAATATATGTGTGGGCCCTATGTTTAAAAAAATTTTTTACGCTAGTAAGGCATTTGGGAGTCTTCGTGCCGACGTTTGGATCAGGTGAGGCCTCTTTGACAACTAAGCTGAACGTGTACCACGCAGTGGTTCTACCAACACTGCTTTATGCTGCGTCATCCTGGACAGTCAATGCAAGACACGATCGACAGCGTCTTTCTTCATTCGGTGCCTAAGAAATATCATGGGAGTACGTTGGCAGGATCGTGCACCAGGCACGGAAATTCTTCACAAGACCCGTATGCAAAGCATCCATGCCCTGCTGATTTGGTCCCAACTCCGCTGGACTGGCCACATCGTCTGTGTGCCAGACATGCACCTTCCAAAGAGATTATTCTATGGGGAGCTGTGCGATGGTAAATATTAAAGCGGCGGGCAGAAACATCACTTCAAGGATCAATTTAAAAAAACTCTCTCAGGCAATGCAGATCGATCCTAGCTCCTGGGAGACTACAGCCCTTGATCGCTCAGTTTGGCACACATAAATCACTGCTTACATCACTAAATTCGAAAAAGAAAGAACACTGCGGGCAATTTACAAGCGACGGAAACGCAAATCCGAAAACTCTCCTACTACATACCCTCTGCACTCCTGCATGCACTGCAACACAACTTTCCTGGCAATAATCGGACTCATAGGGCATCTACGAACCCACAAACCAAATTAGACAATCACAAATGTTTTGTTGTTGTTGTTCATCACAATTATTATTTTTCATGTAATGCTCATCTTCGCTTGCAAAGGAGGAACATCATCGTCACATCATGTTATTTTATACGTTGAAGATTGTGATTGTCACTTCATTATTTTATATTTTTACAGCTCTCATAGAACTCGTATTGTCCATAGTTTAAAGAGATTTTCTCACCAGCCTAAGAGGTAGGTCTACACTGTACTATTTCATTGTTCATTCATTAGGAATATGTCTATGCTTATGCATATATGTGTGTATGCATCTTTATGTAGGACTTTGTGTACCTATAGGGTAGCCATGTCACTGATGCGCACGGGGCAAAGATTTGCTGCTGGTTTGTTTTTTTTGGAACTATGCGTTTTTCCCGTACACCACGTGAACATGCTGGACGCTGATATTTGATTCTGTCGCACAAGGGATTTTTATCATTTTTTGTTGTCATTTTGTCACATGTCATTTTTTAGCCTTGAGGTAAATTAATTTTTTACCGTTTTCGATCTAACTTTTTTTTCAACTTCTCATTCTTTGTCCGTTGTTATCATTACTGTCATGTTATTTTACATGTCTACACGGAGATATATATTGTTTAAGTTAACACATAGTACGCTCTGGCCATCCACTCCACCTGATTTTCTCCCAGTTGTCTAGACTTTGTCTTGCCACTGGACCAAGATAAAACTTAGGAGAGAGAGTGTGGCTGACAATTAGAACAGCTCTTTCACACTGTAAACCATCTTCAGTCATTTCTCAACCCAATTCTTTGCCTTAGAACTGGAACACTGGCGGCGGAAGAGACCAGACAAGATACTGCAAGACAGAAGTGAGCAAGTAAAAAAGGCAAAACTTCTCAACGTCCCATATACACTCTCTACAGTTGTCAGTTTTGTGGAAGAACTTGTTAGTCATTTAAAAACGCACCATTAACATATTATTCTGTATTACTTATTGGTATTATTATTATGGTTGAATTTTTGGTCATCGTCGATTACGACAGAAAACACTATCATTATTAAATTATTAAGCACGTACCTTGTCAAAATGATGTGTTGTTTTCGTGATATGTTATAAAAATTGTTAACAGTGTTATTTGGGGTAAAGCCACGCATAGTGACTGGATCAAACATGCGCTGCGGATTCACTGCGCATGTTTGCTCCAGTCACTGCCATCTCATGTTGCTAAATATTTAAACCAATATTTCATTATCACGTTATGTTTCTTTTTAGGAATTACAAACGGAAAAATGAGAAATGAAGCCGTCGCTGCTATAGATGCACAATCCCTGCCAGTCATAGATTCACGATCCCCGCCGATCATAGATCGTCGGTCATAGATACACGATCTCCGTCGGTCATAGATGCACCATCTCCGCCAGTAATGTTTTCACGATCTCCGCCGGTCGTAGATGCACAATCTCCGTTACTTATAGATGCACGTTCTCCGGTGGTAATTTTTTTACGATCTCCGCCGGTCGCAGATGCACATTATCCGTTATTCATAGATTCATGATCTCCGCCGGTCGCAGATGCTCATTACCCGTTATTCATAGATTCACGATCTCCGCCGGTCATATATGCACGGTGTTCGCTATTCATAGATGCACGTTCTTCTCCAGTACCTTTTGCACGATCTCCGCCGGTGGTAGATGCAGTCTCCACTATTCATAGAAACCACGATCTCCGCGTGCAATAAATGTACGATCTTCGTCGGTGGTAGATGCACATTCTCGGTCATTCATAGAGGTTACGATATCCGCGGGTAACAGATGCACGATCTCCAGCGGTCAAAGAACCGGGACCACTCCAATCTTGGAATATATATAGCGAAAACAGATCAAATGGTTTGCACACATCATCAGACTAAAATCAGACAGCATACCACAGCAAGCTATGCTACACAACTACAGTGAAGACAGACCTAGAGGCAGAACACGAAAACGATGGACCACAGAAATAAAAGAGGCGACAAACTCCGCATTATACTCAGTACACTCGAGGGCCATCTCCAGAAAACTCTTCTACCCTTGACGCTGAAAGGCAACACATGGTTTAGCGAGTAGATAGATAGATGCATGATCTCCACCATTCATAGATGCACGCAAGTCTAAATTATAGATAAACACTTTACAAAGAACACCAACGCGTTGTTATAGTGCCAAACTGGAACTAAGCATACATTATTTGTATTAATGTTGTTTTTTCCTATCTGCTTTTTTCATTTGTTTAAAGTTACATAAAGATACATATGCTTAGTCTTTCTGTTCTATAAATTTCCCACAATGTGACTATGTTAAGATAGGATGTGACGCTATTATTTTGCTGTATTTGTCAATTGTCTCTTCATTAAGCAATTATTTTTGCCTGCGCATGCTTGCACCAAAAATGGGGTAAAGATGGCGTTTTACTAATGCTCCTAAATTCTCATTTTACGGACTAAAAGTAATTGTATGTTGTAAATACCCTCACTATTTTTAGATAGATGGATACGCGACACACTGCTGCAAGTTTGATCTCTCATAGTTACATCTAGTTGTCAGAATACGCTAAAAAGTGAAAAGTGTGCAGCATTGCCCCCGGCTATCCTATGTGTGTATTTTATATCCATAATTATGTGTAGGCCAGAGCGAATGATTATGTCTCTATTTATGTGTATTATTATATAGCTATCCTATGTGTAGATATAAGTTAGGCTTATACATCTATACGTAGGTGTATGCATAAGGTTAGTTAGTCGTCGGAGCATCATCACTGTAAACTGGACAAGCCCATAGTTGCTCCGATCTCTCCTTGAGTGTATCCGCAATTACACTTCTGCTGACAGTACCGGTCCTATGCTGGTTGACCATCATTCTTCTGCGCCCTCCAAAATGTTCACTTCTAGCAACACCGCATTTCAATCCCTGATCTTTAATCCTGGCCATTGAAAAAGAATCATCATCCACATTAGTTTCACTCTCGCGTTTGCTCATAAGGAGTTCACCATCTCTTAAGGAGTTCAAAACGTCAGCGCGATCAATTGCTCCATCGTCCTGTGGCACAATCGCGCATGACGCCAGTTGAATGGCTCTTTCATTGCCTCGAACACCCAAATGTCCCGACACGAAAATAAATGTAACCACTTTCAGCTTCGCCTATCTCCACTCTATGATCCACTGTTCGCGACGAGACCCACTTGTACCTTCCTAATGATATTCATATATTCACTCAAGATGCAGACCTTCATTACTTTCTGTGTGCATACCCACTCAAATGCCCTGGTCACCGCCATTGTCTCCATGGTCAAACTACTCGCAGTGACTTCAAAGCCACCACTCTTCTCCCTGATCGTTTTACCTGTGCACTGAGTCGTGAAGGCCCAAGCACTGCGACCATGTCTAATCACAGATCCATCATTGTATATAATCATATCCCCCTCTTTGATATTCTCACTGACCAAAGCCTGCACTTCTTTCTCCACAACTGTGGGACACATTCCTCTACATTCCCTGCTAAGTAATATTACTACTCTCAAACAAGCTTCGAAATCTGTGGGTAGTTTTTTTTCCATTATGCTTCTTCTGCAACATCCTGCAATCTGCACACGCTTTGTATGAATCCTCAGCACGTCACATCCACGACCTCTCTCTCTCTCTTGGGTCTGCCGCCTTTAACTTTCTGTATTTCGGAATGCAACGGGTGTTCCTTATCTGCATGTATTTGAAACCGTACACGGCAATACTGTATTCTGTACTCCTCTATCGGGCATTCAAATAGGTATCGCATAGCTCATGTCGATGTGTCTCTTGTGCACCCAAGTATGATACGCATTGCTGCATTCTGAATTCTATCCAGTTTTTCGTCCTGAGTTTGGTTTAGAGTCAGAATTGCCAGTGCATATTCCACAGTCACCATCAAACCCTGGTACAAAAGAAATAACAACCTCTGCTCACACTGCACAACAGACATAACCTTCAGTGCAGCTAAGTTTTTGCTTGCCCTTATGATAACGTGGTCAACATGTTCCCTGAAACACATAATTCTTTCAAACAACAACAGATATATCATTGTGCTAGTTCTTTCTAAACTTTTCCCGGACAACGAAAATTGTGGCATGGCGTCTTTACTATGTGATTGTTCAAGGAAAACCACGTCACGAATGTCTTAGAAAGATTAACCACTGCTCCCGTATCTCGACACCAATTTGTCAGTCTGTCCTGCTCCTTCTGTAGTCCCATGACGCACTCTTCTCGATTTCTGCCCTGTCTATAAACCAGGATATAATCGGCGTATGACATCGTATTGCCAGCACCTGTGATTTCATTGCCAGCGACATGTACTGCGTATACATTGACAAGTACAGGAGATAGAGGCGATCCCAGTGGCAGACCAGGGCTAATAACCGTTGGTGCCGATATCCAGTTACCACATTTAAGAACTACTATCATGTGCACCAGGTGACACCATCCCACCATACGACAAAAGCATTTACTACAAGATTTAACTGCTGGTCCATCAAGATAATCAACCCCTATTGTACACATCCGCAAGATCTATTGCGATCGCACGTCTCCATGCACGAATCGAACAACTCAAAAACTTCCTGAGCAAATATGACTGCATTCTGCCATGTTTTCTTTCTTTGGCGATACACTCCTAACAATGTTGGTAAACACGTATTTCTTTCATGATAGCACGATACCTTCCAGGCCAAATTTTCCCCCCAAAAGCTTGCCTATCGTATACTGCATTTTTATTACTATGTAGCAGTGTATCCTGGTGTGGTTCTTCCCAGGTTTGGGTAGAGGAACTAAATAGCTGTGCACTCTTCTTTTTTATCATGGAACTTAACAGTGCAACAAATAACATCATAGTAAATAACCTAGTACTGGAAAAAGTCTCCAGCTTTAACTACTTGGGCAGCCGAATGTTTGTTCACAAAGACCCACTAAAAGAAATAAACACACGTATAGCAGTGGCAGCTAATTTAACTAATTTCTGGAAATCAAAAGATCTAGGGACAAACAGCAAACTAAAGCTATTTAACGCATGTATTGTCTCAGTGTTAACGTATGGTAGTGAAAGCTGGAAATCAACTCAAGCAACAGACAACAAACTAAACAGCTTCGAAAACAAATGTCTTCGCAAACTGATGAACATAAAATGGAGCGACTTCGTCACAAATAGTGATCTAAGAGACACACCAAGAGTATGTTTCAAACATCATAAGAAAACGAAGATGGAAATACCTTGGTCACGTTTTACGACTAGATGTAAACATAATAAACCAGCAAGCCCTTATGTGGTCACCTGAGGGTAAAAGAAAAGAGGAACACCTAAAACAACCATTAAAACACCATTCTTAAAGAAGGGGAATTAATAGGCTGTAAGACCATCCAGGAACTAAAGCTGCAGGCAGCGGACCGCATCATATGGAGAACCAAATTCTCTGTCCTATATGTCTCTTGCGGCACGAAAGGAACAAACTATATAACTATATAACTCTTCTTTTACTGTGCCCTTTTATTTTACTGAAGGCTATTATTGAACATGTCCGCCAACTCCCCCAACTCCTTATCTGTTCTAAACGTAACTAAACATTTTTATTAGAACGGGCGGATAAGACATACGGTGTATACATCTAGAGGTGTTTATATGTATATCTAGATGTGTTTAATTGTATACCTACATGTGTTTATATGTATATCTACATATGTTTTTGTGTAGACATACTTCTATAGGCTTATACATTATACATCTATAGGGCCCTATATGTGTTTGTGTAGACCTATATCATAGTTTATATATTTACAGGTGTTTGTGGGCTATAGGCCTATGTATGTAGGTATGTTTACGTGTAGTTCTATATCTAATTTATATATGTCTGTAGGGAAACATACAGTTATAAGTGATTATGTGTAGGCATATAGGCTACATGCTTTTATATGTAGGGCTTTATATATAGCTGCATGTGTTTATGTGTATATATAGCTACAGGATATAAACCCAAGGGTAGACCTTGGAAAAAATGAATAGACATCATGGATGGACCAGTCTAAATAAACATGACTACACCTTGACCAGAGCAACACACCTGGCTCTGGAACGCAGACATCTCCTTCAAACACTCATACACTCAATGGCAATTGTGGAAGCTATGACAGCAATACCTGGGAAAGACAATAGCTAGAGCTGTTTATGGTGTAGACAGGCCTATAGCTACAACTATTTATGTGAAAATGTAGCTACATGTGTTAATGTATAGATATAGCTACAGGTTTTTGCCCGTGTGTTTCCGGGGCCAGAAAGGGGAGCAAAGAATAGCACCACTATTTACCTCCCAGCA
The DNA here is from genome assembly GCA_034231615.1 of Meghimatium bilineatum. Taxonomy (NCBI): domain Eukaryota; kingdom Metazoa; phylum Mollusca; class Gastropoda; order Stylommatophora; family Philomycidae; genus Meghimatium; species Meghimatium bilineatum. Next base: position 48,126,382 of record CM067300.1, read on the forward strand.
TGTCGTAAAAGGCGACTAAGGAGGTTATGGGATAAAGTTGGCTGTCCCATCCGATATAGGGTCAGTGACCCAAAGACATGCTGAAGTCGGATGTGTCTGGCCGAAAGGCGCGGATATCGCAGCAATGCTGTAAACCATGACACAACGCATTTCGTTCTCCGGACTACATCTTGCTAATCTGCAGGAGTTTGAGAATTAACGCAGAAGAAGAAGAAGCTACAGGTTTTTATGTATAGATATAGCTACAGGTGTTTATGTATAGATATAGCTGCAGGTGTTTATGTGTAGATAGGGTAGTCGGAGGCAAGATGGCACAATTTTCATGTTTTATCGTATTCTGATAACTAGACTTAATTATGAGAGAAAAAAACAGGTGTCAGTGTATAGATTATCCATACATATTACATTCGTGAGATTTTTTATAAACATACGTCTTGTGTCTTGATTATAAAACTGGCATCACAGCACGTGGGGCGTTCCCATAAAGGCTCCGCCCTCTGTTCCAGCAGCCATTCGACTCGATGGTGTTTCGAGTCCAATGCCGTCGACACAGACGTCGACATCAGTGCACAACTCTGGCCTTTGCGACAGGTTTATTTGTCGTTCCGACCACCCACGCGGTGCCGAAACTAGTTCAAGCACAACGTCGGCTGTCGGAACAACATGGTAACTGTTATCGAAGGTTACGACTACGGGATTGTATAGATGATGTGCCATGAAGCTTCTATAAGAAAACTTTAATATAAAGGCATGCCATCTACTAAGGTTTTCTGTTGCATGGTTGGTTTGTCTAGAGCCATTGGTGAGACCCAAGACACAACTGCATGCTCAAAAACATACGTCTACGTGTAGACAGTATAATGAGAATTTTCTAACATACGTAAACAAAAAATCTTGCCCCAAATTGGGAGCAAGTTGGCGCGGGCAAAAATTAGCAAAAATTAAGTACAAAAACAACAGAGAACTGACTAAAACTGAAAATAATTAGAAAATTATAGAACGCAAACGTGAGCCCTAGGCACCACGGAGATCTTACATATATTAATGCGGAAAATTTGCATCAATTAATGGCGGGATTGTGTATCTATGATTAGCGGGGATTATGCATCTATAAGTGAGAGAGATCTTGCATCTATAAAATGCAGAGATCGTGCATCTATGAAAGGCGGGGATTGTGCATCTATGACTTTCAGGGATTGTGAATCTACGAATGGCGGAGATTGTGCATCTATAACCGGCGGAGATCGTACATCTATGAATGGCGGAGATTGTGCATCAATGACTGTGGAGATCGTGCATCTGTAAACGGCAGAGATCGCGCATCTGTGAACGGCAGAGATCGTGCATCTGTGAACGGCAATGATCTTGCATCTATGAACGGTAGTGATTGTGCATCTATGAACACCAGAGATCGTTCATCTATGACTGTTGGATTTTGTGCATCTATGAATCTATGAATGGCGGGGATTGTGAATCTATTGCCGGCGAAGATCGTACATCTATGAATGACATGGATCGTACATCTATAAATGGAAGAGATCGTACATCTGTGAATGGTAGGGATCGTACATCTATAAGTGGAATAGATCGTACATCTATAAATGGAAGAGATGGAACATCTATGAATGACGGGGGTCGTACATCAATAAATGGAAGAAATTTTACATCTATGAATGGTAGGGATCGTACATCTATAAGTGGAATAGATCGTACACCCATAAATAAAAGAGATGATACATCTATGAATGGCAGGTGTCGTACCTCTATAAATGAAATAGATCGTACATCTATGAATGGCAGGTGTCGTACCTCTATAAATGAAATAGATCGTACATCTATGAATGGCAGGGGTCGTATATCTATGAACGGAAGAGATCGTGCATCCATGAATGGCAGAGATCGTGCATCTATGACTTTTGGATGTTGTACATCTATGAACGACAGAGATATTGCATCTATAAACGGCGAGAATTGTCTATCTATAAACGGCATAGATCGTGCATCTATGTCTGTTGGATGCTATACGTATATGAGTGGCGGAGATTGTGCATCTATGTCTGTTAGAGATTGTGCATTTATGTCTGGTGGAGATTGTGCATCTACGAGTAGCGGAGATCGTGCATCTATGACCGGTGAACATTGTGCATCTTGTACCGGCGGATATCATACATATATGAATGGCAAGTGTCGTAAATCTATAAATTTAAGAGATCGTACATCTATGAATGGAAGATCTCGTATATCTATCTATAAATGCACAGTTCTACTGTAGAACTTGCTGCACAACGTACTTCACGCTTCCCGGCGGAAATCATAAGATAATTGCGTTGTGATTACTTGAGAGCGAACGCTGAAAAAGAAGAAGAAGAAGAATGGAAGAGATAGTACATCTATAAATGGAAGAACTCGTTCATCTATAAATGGAAGAGATATTACTTCTATAAATGGAAGAGATCGTAGATCTATAACTGGAAGAGATCGTACATCTATAATTGTAAGAGATAGTACATCTATGAATGGTCGTTCATCTATAACTGGAAGAGATTGTACATCTATAAATGGAATAGGTAGTACATCTATGAATGGTAGAGGTCGTACATCTATAATTGAAATAGATCGTATATCAATAAATGGAATAGGTAGTACATCGATGAATGGCAGGGGTCCTACGTCTGTAAAAGGCGGAGAATGTTCACTTATGACCAGCGATGATCATGAATCTATGATAGCCGGCTTCCTATTACCGTTCTTCCGTTTGAAATTCCTAAAAAGAAACGTAACGATATAATTAATTGAACTGTTTAATTGGTTTAAATACTATGAAAAATGAGAAGAACTAATGACCGATGTGAGTGGTGTAATATATATATATAGATGCAGATGTGTAATGGTATAAGCCTATAGGTGTGTATGTGTATTTATAGGTCTTGTTCTTGTAGAGGCCTATATAAATATAGTTAAATGTGTGTATGTGTAGGCTATATATAACAGAGTGATGACAGTTTCAAGATCTAACATTATATGAAAATACTAAATGAATTCCAATTCACATTTTCAGATCATATCTACCAAACCTTGCAGCAGTTACTACCTTGAAAGACAGATATAAACAACCACACATTAAATGTCAAGAATGATGGCCAAGAAAATGGTGCATGTCATTTACTTAGCACTTGTTATAACACTTTTGTCGTCTATACATATCCAAGCTTCCAATATATTTAAACACTTGTCAAAGATATCTAAGCGAGATGCTGATCCAATCATTTACAATATTACTTTCCTCACTCGTGCAAGTACTGCTACAACTGACAAGAAGTTCCTGAGTGTTACCATTGATACTAACGCCTTAAAAAAAAATTGGACAGGTATTAACTTCAGGTAATTATTAAATCTTGTAGGACATAATCATTATCCATTTACTTCACAACTATAATATTTGCTATTACATATAGTAGCCTAGTGCAAGTTTGTTTAAAACAAAGAACAAGAACAATAAAGTTTGTCACTGTTCTCACATTTATACTAAAATATTGAACTTTTTCTTTGTGATTAGTTTAATATGCTTACATTGCACAATACAGAGAATAGACAATACCGAGATAGAATGTGTGGATAAATTTGAATACTTAGGAGCAAACATCAACAATGCAGGAGACTGCATGGCAGAAATAAGGAAGAGATTGGCAATGGCATATTGCAAAATAACACGGCTGAAAAATATATGGAAAAACAACAAAATAGAAACGAAAGTGCTAATGTTACGAACTTTTATCTTTCCGGTTGCAACATACGGTTGTGAAACATGGACTCTAAGTAAAACAGCGGCAAAGAGGATCAACGCCTTCGAGCTGAAATGCTACAGAAAGATACTTCGAATATCATGGAAGGATACAATCAGAAACTCAGATATTATACACACATTGAATATTCCAGAGTGTTGGTTACTAAACACAATAACAAAAAGAAAACTACGCCTGTTTGGTCATATAAAGAGACATAACTGTTTAGAAAAACAAATAATGGAGGGAAGAGTACCTTGGAGGAGAAAGGGAAGACCAAGAAGACGATGGACAGACGACATTAAAGATAATATGAATACATCGCTAGAAAATGCAAGCCACATCGCCCAAGACAGAGAGAGGTTCAGAGAGTTCATTGGGAAGACAACGTTCTGGAAGGAATACGTCACATGACACATTGCACAAACTGTACCTACTATTGTGATGTGTCTGAATAATTGCTTTGTATAATACTTCTTTCGTGTATCATCTTATGTCGTTAGCATGTACTTTTCTCTTGTCACGTGATCTTAACAGGACATTTTATCTGTCATTAATATTTAATCTTTCCTCAGAAACTCATCTTCCCTAATAACATAATCTTTGCATATCACATAATATTTCTTTAGCATATAATCTGTTCTGGATAGTGTATCATCCATCAGATCATAATATTCCCTTGACACCTTATCTTCCTACAAAACCTCATCGTATTTCTTCTCTCAACATGCAAAACCTCATCGCATATCTTCTCCCAACATGCAAAAATTTGAATATAAATATATATATATATATATATATATATATATATATATATATATATATATATATATATATATATATATATATATATATATATATATATATATATATAAATGTATATGTGTGCATGTGTGTGATGTATTCTCTCAAGAAAGTTGTCTTCACAATGATCTCCCTGAACCACTCTCTGTCTTGGGCCAGCAGTTTGAATTTTCCACCGACATATTCATGTTAGTGGAGCGCATGGCCGTGTGATTAGAACACCGTTCTCAGACCCTTGAGGTCCAGGGTTCAATCTAAGGTTGGGACAGGATTTTTATTTTGGAGGTACAATCAAAATCCTTCCTGTACTTGTCGCGACGTCTGCTATGACAAAGCGACCTTTATTTCCACAACCCATAGAAATTCCTCTGCATTCCTTCACGGGAAAAATGCAGTAATGACAGCTTTTTTTTCATTTATGTTATCTATAATGTTGTCAGTCCATCGTCTTCTAGGTCTGCACTTTCGTCTCCGCCCACGTGCTCCATTGTTTGTCTTTCATATTATATATATATATATATATACGTCTAAGTCTGAAACTAAAATTAGAGATAGAGCTAAACGAAGATCTATGAATGCCCTATGACGGAGATCCTACATATATTAATGCGGAGAATTTGCATCAATTAATGGCGGGATTGTGCATCTATGATTGGTGGATGTTGTGCATCTATGAATGGCGGGTATTGTGAATCTACTAATGGCGTAGATTGTGCATCTATAACCAGCGGAGATCGTACATCTATGAATTGCGGAGAGTGTGCATCTGTGAACGGCAGAGATCGCGCATCTATGAATGGCAGGGATCGTACATCCATAATGGCATCATAGATGATATTGCTAAAAATATGCGAAGCATTATCACGATATTCCGCACGCTTTTACGATAGTTGCATTGTTGAATAAACTCCAGAATCTCGAAGGATCCCTTCATAACTTTATTTTGGTCTTGTTCATCACCTATAGCAACGAAATTACGTAACCTCTCTCTTTCGATTTCAAACTATCACATCGATGTCACTAGGCTATTCTTCGAATTCACACTTGTGTTCTGGGTTTAACAAGCTGCTTGGTGTGAAGAAAGAGTATTTAACATCCAGCTCATACAGTTGCTGAAACCTGGTCTTGATTTCTTGTATTACTCTGACCACTGATTCGAGCATTTCTTGACTTAATTTAATACCATAATTTTAACCAGCATCTGCAGCTTTTTTACTAGCAATCTTTTTTTTTCTTATTCGATAGACGAGGAGCTATATCGATGCCTAGATCTTCACAAACAATTTTAGCATAATCCAAAGCGTTGTTAACCATAACACCATGGTTGTCGACTAAGAACAATTGTAATGCCTAAATTGTCATAGCACTTTGATGCACATTTAGACCTTTCTTCTGTAGATACAATTGTGTATCATTTATTTCACAAAGAACGTCTTTTCTTCTTTTTCTGCGTTCGCTCTCATATAACCACAACGAATGTATCGTGTCATTTCCGACGGGGAACGTGAAGTACGTTGTACTGCAGGTTCCACAGTAAAACTGTGTTATTTGCACCTCGGTTGGCCACTTTGTGGTCTGGACGTCTTGGACCCAGCACATACGTTTTCGTCATCCTTTAATTCTGGTAGTAGGCTTCACTAGTCCGTGACAGCCTGCCTATCTGTTGTCAGGAACGTGGGTGTGTAGTGGCTCTTCGTCTAGACGATTTCCGCTCACGTCTATCTCGCACGAGGTGTTCCATCGTCTATGAACTCGCCTCTTGTAATTAGACGTTCTATTCCTGTGCCCATCGTCTTACTGAATCTTTTCTCATCCGCGAGCCTGGTTCCGGATGAGGAAGAACTCGACAGAAGAGGTGGACCCTGGCTCTATCGCCTTCTTAGCCGAGGTGTCGTTCACCGACATCGTGAACCCCTCGCCAAGTTCGAGTATCACACCACGCGTTTGGTAGCAAGCGTTCTCGAGCTGGGGACGTTGTCCCATATGCACATGAGCGCATCGTGTACTGAACCCTTTCTCTCCGTGAGTTTGTTTCTGGTATAGGAAGCTCACCAGTAGAGTTGGGCCATGGCAGCCTTCGTTGTCTCGTTTGTGCCTGAGCCCATTGGGGTACGGAGCCTTCGCACTCTGCGAGCATGTTTCCGGTATAAAAAAGCTCGACATTAGAGTTGGATCAGGTCTTTGGGTGTCCACGATTGGGTGTGGGTCTTTGGCATATAGAACTCGGGTAACTAGAAATGTGTCTCAAGCTATCAGAGATTGTAGTTCCGATTTCCTTGCAACTCGTTGTCACTTTTTACTCAGTTTGTCATCTTTATGTCTCTCGCTAAGCATCTGCCTCTTCACACCATGTCATTGGCCGCCCCTCCAATGTTCTGTCTGGACTTATTTCCGTCACTGTGTGTCGACAGCGCCACTGCATGTGTTGGCGCTAGTAGTATCGGAGATATTGTCTCTTATGCAGTCATATCGTTTTTCATCTGCTACCTCCACTTTCATGGACACGATCCCTAAATGATTTAGCCAGAATCATCACTAGCCGCTGTTTTTGTTACCAGGGTGCCACCCACGAGGAGGCACATTTGGGATCTTGGTTATCAGCTAACCCCGGGTCCGTCAAGAGCAGTGCGTTCCCTGTGCACCCCACAAAGAACTTGATTCCATAATCCAAGGAAGGCCAAAAATGACAACGACTGGAGAGCAGGAAGTAAGAGTCCAGCGTATGATCTTTTAACTGCATTTCCTTGTATATTCTGCGAAAGTGATTACAGGACTTCAATAACCTCAATATAATGGATCTTCATGATCACTATGGCTTCGTACCTTGCACTCCAGCGTGTTTTAATAAGCCGTTTGACACATTGACCTGTAATGTCGGTAAGAACCCCCCCCCCCCCAGCGGTGAGCGGATGACGAAAAATAATTAAAAACTCTATCCATAGTAACAAAAAACATAACTGAGTCCACTGAGTGCTATTGACGATGCGTATACTCCCACCAGATTCAAATTATGGTTATTGCAAGACACCGGGCATGCGGATTAATTGCCTAGATACGCGTTTGTACACCAGAGGAAAAACTTTTATCAAAGAACTAAGAGCACAAAAAGATTTTATATCATGAAGTACAGTAAAACAGTATCCCTGTGAGAAGATGCACACAATGTACCATCAGTCGATCACCACAAACACTGTAAGCTTATTACGTATAAAGCCATCTGTTTCTATCTTACTTTGGCGGGGGCAGTTATTGTCATCCCTTTGTTCTTTGAAAAATAATCTTTTTAAGATTTCATCAGACGCAAAAAGCACATCTGGTTTTTGTATTATCTAGGGTAGTAGGCGGATGTATACTGTTTGGCATGTTCTGTTTGCAAATTCATATGCTTCTAGTGGACTGCTGCTATATATTTCTCTTAAACGTAAGCTTAATTATCCAGTTTTATTTCTCACATAACTTAATATTTGTACATTTTACCGCATATAAATTATTTTATATATAAACTTAACACCATAAACACCAACCATCTGCACTTTTCCGGATCAGTGTTATGGCTTTATCCTTTGAAGACTAATATTGGGAAAGGTTATGTTGTTATAATTATCATTGTCAAGTAAAAAATTCTTAATTTAGTAGCTGGATATTTAGTTTTTGAAAATGTACCGTCCTGCCGATGATTCCGTCAGGGACGATCCGAATCTCCGCCCCTCTCGCTACGCCGCTGCCTTTTCTGACATATTCATGTTATCTTTAATCTCGTCAGTCCATCGATTTCTTGGTCTGCCCTTTCTCCTTCACCTAGGTTCTCTGCATTCAGGATTTGCCTTTCTAAACAATTGTGTCTCTTTACATGAACAAATAAGTGAAGAAAGTCTATGTGTAAAACAAACAGGTTAGAAAATCTATGCGTAGAACAAACAGGTTAGAAAATATATGCGTAGAATAAAGAGGTTAGAAAATCTATGCTAGAACAAACAGGTTTGAAAATCTATGCGTAGAACAAACAGGTTAGAAAATCTATGCGTAGAACAAACAGGTTAGAAAATCTATGCGTAGAACAAACAGGTTAGAAAATATATGCGTAGAATAAAGAGGTTAGAAAATCTATGCTAGAACAAACAGGTTTGAAAATCTATGCGTAGAACAAACAGGTTAGAAAATCTATGCGTAGAACAAACAGGTTAGAAAATCTATGCGTAGAACAAACAGGTTAGAAAATCAATGCCAATAATTCTGCCAAATCATAATGTTTGGCCACATACATATGATACAAGAATTTCTCTTTCGAATTTAAATTCCAAACAACCTATTATATTCATGGGATCTGCCACCGTGTGATTTTCATTTTTTACATGAGATCGTATAGACACTAATGATATTTATTTCACCACAGATTGTGAAGGATATAGTAAGATTGAGTATCCAGTGTGAAAGTGAAGGATGTAGTAAGATTGAGTATCCATTGTGACAGTGAAGGATGTAGTAAGACTGAATATCCAGTGTGAAAGTGAAGGTTGTAGTAAGATTGAGAATCCAGAGTGAAAGTGAAGGATGTAGTAAGGTTGATCATCCAGAAAAAAACTCCAGAAATTGAGATTGATGGTTTAGTATTGTGAGAAATGTGTGGCTATAAATGATGACTGTTAAAAAGTAAATGTATTCCCTTGTGGTCAATTAGCTGTGGTTTTATATTATTTTGTTTATCTATTTTATTTCCACTATCTATTTGCATTTTTGAGTTGTTATTGAGAGAGAATTACTTTTAAGCTGACACTCATTTAAGTATTCTTAAGTTAATGTCTACAGAAGTGTTCAAAAAATGCTTTGTTCAAAACTATTTCTGATGTTTCCAAACTGTACATTGATTTATTGAATCATTTAGAAATCAGCAGAAATATGTAGTACTATAGTTTCCTCTTAACTACTATAGAAGTATGCAGAACTACACTTTACTCTAAATGACTCTTTTGCCATCTGCTACACATTTTAAGTGCTTGTAGTGGCAGTCTGGTTTCCTTCATTCTAAGTGCATGTCTGTAATAAGTCCATCTTAGGCCTTTTGGACCACGTAAAATAAGCAATACATGTTAGCAGAAGGTGAGGCGGCATTCCAAGAAGAATGATCATGTTTTAGCATTACTTTGAACTAGATTCAGCAATTAAGGTGTATTTTTTTTACTTGTTAACTGGTCGGTAGGTAGTTAATGAGTTTACCTCTCTTTAGAAGAGGGGTGCTCTTTCAACCAGCTGACAACAAAGTCTAGTTTATATCAGGACACAACCAAAAAATTTTAGAGGTAACAAAGACCCCAACGTTAGGATCAACATACTTGTTAACTTTTCTGACAATAGACCTATACGTTATAATTTATTGCATATTGTTAAGTACCGGATACAGTGAAGTATCTACAGATACAGTAAAGGCAGACCTAGAGGCCGACCACGAAAGCGATGGACCATCTAAATAAAAAAGGCGTCGAACTCCACAATGTACTCATCACACACGAGGGCGATCTCCAGAACGCGCTTCTATCCCTGACGCTGAAAGGCAAGACAGGGTTTAGCTAATAGAATATAATAATTAAGTACCGGTAATTTCAATCTGTCATATTCTCCTCTACCATTTGTTACTTTTCGTGCTTACATCTTATACATCTTGCCTTTTCTTCATTCTACTACAGTAATATATAATTCCTATATCCTGCCCACTATCTTATGGCTTCATCGTATCCTTTAGTTTCTGCTATTATTTTTATGCTACAACTATTCGTGTTTCCTATCACTCACTCGCCTTATTCCATCGTTCCTATTTGGCTCTTAATTGCTCTTTCATTTTCTTTAATCTAGTTTCATCTTTCTGTTTTGGCTCAATTTCCCCGTGTCTCCTCTTTGTGTTTTTCACATTACCATCCATCTTTATAAACTTCTTTTGTTTGTTTCATATCCTCTTTTCTAGTAATATTTTAATTTAGGATCAAGTTCCTCTAGGTTCCTTCTTAGCATCTTTCTGATTGTCCTCTGACCTTTAGTATTTAAAATCCTCCTGCCCTGAAGTCTTTTTTTAAAACAGTAATCTCCTACCTTCTTGTTTTATAAATATATTATTTATTATCAATTTGATTATAGGTGACTAGTATATTTCTAATATAAATAACCAAAATATCGGAGGATGTCCGACAAAATGGAAAGTGCCGCAGTAACCAGACAAATAAGAGGTAAATACGAAGTTAAGTATAAAGGTAACTGAATATAGCCTAAACTATCAATATAAATAAATCACAAATAACAATAATGAACAGAATAAAGACAATTTTCAATGTGTTGGTCCTATTGGGACCTTTGTCCAGAATTTTTGTAGGGAAACCATTGTTCAAGTCTTGACATTGTTGTATTTTTATAGTTGTGCTGTCTTCATTGGTTTTTGTTCCTTGACAAAGGTCCTTAGTAGGAACGACAAGTTGAAAATTGTCTTTGTTCTTTGTTTTATTGTTATTTCTGATTTCTTTATATTGATAGTTAGGCTATATTCAGTAATCTTTATAATTAACTTCGTATTTACCTAGCATATTTCTATATTATTTTGTTAGCAATTTATTGTAACATGTTTTGTTATAATTTGAAAATGATATTCATACATACCAACTTCCATACTGATCATACTTTAATTCAACTCAAAATATCCCATACAATATGTGCTTTGATTCTAAAGTCTGCAACAATTCTAAACATTAACATTTATGTATTCACTGAAACATGAATGTACCTGTAAAAATACCCAGAAGATTTGAAAAAGATGACAGGTATAAATATTTGTACAAATAAATTGTTGTAGCATTGTTGTACAACAACATTGCAGTATATTTTTAAAAAACAAATTACTGTAGTCTAATATCACATATTTTATATATATTAGGCTTTATTTGTCTAGATTTTGGAGCATGCCTATAGCAGATGGAGTTAATCAAGCAGGAATTAAACATTTATTGTCATTGCTAAATCTGCTTCTTCTTCCTCTGCGTTCGTTCTCAACTTCTGCAAATTAGCAGGATGTAGTCCGGAGAACGGGATGCGTTGTGTCAGTGTCATGGTTTACAACATTTCCGCGATATCTGCGCCTTTCGGCCTGACAAATCCTACTTCAGCATGGCTTTGGGTCACTGACCCTATATGAGATGGGACAGCCAACTCCATCCTATAACCTCCTTAGTCGCCTTTTACGACATGCGTGGAAGGTAAACAGTGTTGCTATTCTTTGCTCCCCTTTCGGGCCCCGGCATCACACGGGTGACTAAATCTGCTGATACATGATCATTTTGGTCTGTTGCAGAATAAGCATTGAAAAATGTCATCTCTGAACTGTTGTACCGTCCATAATCCATCATTCTTCTTCTCTACTCACTATTGAATTTTCAAATGTCATGGCAGAACTACAGGAATGTTCTCAATCTGAGATGATGTTCTCCCAATTTTGTTCCTTGAATGCAGATGCAATTTACAAAATGTGATGACTTGCATACATCTTATTGTGTATAATTCGGTCTGCGTTTTCTTTTAGTATCTTGTGAAAGTCCCCCCCCCCCCCAATACAGTATTTGCTTTAGGATGCTGCTGTTGCTTATACTTTGAATATATCCAAGCAACTTGAATCTTTTGTGCCTGAGTGTAGATATTAGTCTCGGAAGCTTGGCCCTGAAAAGGACTTCATTGTTGATAACCGTATCCTCACCATCATCGGGTGCCATGCCGGCTGGCGTAGGCAGTCATGGCTCTCCATAGCTCTCTGTCCACAGTATTATGTATCAAGGTCTTTGTTGTTTCCTTGCCGTGCCAGGCTTTCAAACTGTCTAATATTTATCACGTTTTCGCCCTCTGTCTCTGTTGCCTTCAATTTTGCCTGTTGTGACTATGTTCTCTAAACCTGCCTGTCTCATGAAGTGGCCAAAAAAAAAAGGTTGCCTTTTTCTTATATTGTTGATTACGGTCCGTTTCGCATTTGACTCTTTCAACACCTCTACATTAGTTTTTCTGGCAGTCCATGTTATTCTCATCATTCTTCTGTAGAACCAAATCTCTGTTGCCTTCAATCTCCCACTTTCCAGTTTGTTTATTGTCCAGGACTCGCACCCATATGTTAGTATAGGGGTTATATAGCACTGCAGAACTCTCTTTCTCATCTCTAATGACAAGGTCATATTACACAGTATATTTCTCATTTTTTAAATGCCGTTTTTGCCTGTCCTATTCTGCATCTTATTTCTGTTGAACTTCTTCCATCTGCTGTAATAATGGTACCTAAATATTTGAATTGGTGGACCTGTTTTAATACTATATCATTCACTTTGATCTTGCAAGGTGTGTTATTTTGTTTCTTTGAAATAACCATTACTTCTGTTTTCTTGCATTCATTTTGATCTTGCAAGGTGTGTTATTTTGTTTCTTTGAAATAACCATTACTTCTGTTTTCTTGATATTTAGGAAGAGGCATTTGTCTTTACGTTCTGTGACTACTACATTAATTAAATCTTGAAGGTCTTCCTCACTTTTTGCAATCAGAATAGTGTCATCCGCATATCTCAAATTATGTATGTTATCTCCTCCCACTGATATTCCTGGGATATATACTATTGCACGCAATATGTTTTCACTGTATAAAGAGAGACAGGTCTGGTGAAAGCACGCATCCATGTCTGACTCATTGTTTTATTAGTTGAAAAGGGCAAAATTGATTTCGAACCTTATCCTACCACTTGATATTCACAATTTATTTGCAGACATTATAAATGCAAGATGTTCAATCTCATGTCCCTTTCTCTTTGTGAGTTATAATGTCCATGTTGCACACTCATAAGGTAGAACACTGAGTAACATTGCTGGTAAATCATGATATATGTCTCTATTGTCAACGTATTGTTGTCAAATACTTTTTTTACTTTTTTTACCCAAATTAATGGCAATGTTTCCAACTCGAGCACTAATTTCTTCATTGTGAGAGTTGTCTGGTGACTGTGAATCCTGGATAGTTGAAGCTGTGTACTGATTGAAGTTACAAGTTGCTCAGCATTTTCGGTGCCATGACAGTATTTTTACAAAATATCATCTTTATCTTGATGTTTATTAATAGCGAGAACAAGTCACTTTCCTGCCAGGTTTGTTATTCAGATCTTGCAATATGGTCTCATTATAACCAACTAGGATTGCATCATCAGTATTCAATAGTTCCATGTGAAGAATTTCACTTATCTTAAGTGTTCTGTTTTATTATAAGATTTAAATTAATGATTATTAATCTAAAAATATTATTCTTTCCAGCTCAACTAAATTTCAGAATTTGGCTAAAGCATTAACCCCCACTAATCTGCGATTTGGAGGAACACTGGCTGACTTCCTTATTTTTGATGACAATAATGATGATAATAATGATAATCAAGGGTCAACAGCAAATGGAGCAGATGCTAGTCAAAATTTTGTAATGTCAGGTGAGTTGTCTTCTTGAAATGACAGCTCAAATATTTTCGGTTCACTTGAGTATGTACAAATATGTGATGTATCTATTCGCAAAACCCTTTGTTGCCTTTCAGAGGTAGAAGAATTTTCTGGTGACATCCCTCTTGTGTGCTGAGTATATTGTAGAATTTGTCGCCTCTTTTGTTTCTGTGGTCTATCATTTTCTTGGTCGGTCTCTAGGTCTGCCTTCGCTGTATCTGTGTAGCATAGCTTTCTGTGATATGCTATCTGGTGGTAGTGTGCACAAATTTGATCTGTTGTCTCTAATATATTCCAAGATTGGAGGTGGTAACGGTTCTTTATCTAATGTCCGTATTTCTCTCTAACAAATTTTTGATGATCACATAAATGTCAGTTCCAAAAACAATATTGTTGGTTGATTTGATGTGGCGCCGGAGTAGAACTGTGAAGAGCAATATAAGACAATTTATGTCTCCTAGCATGTGTGTATATTCTACATCTTTTATTCATGGCAGACTATGTTGCTTCCAGAGTCACACTTTAGTAGAATGCAGGATGAAATAAAAGTTATATAAACACTTCTCGCTAGCAGAAGCAGCTTCCAATGAAAATAAAGTTGAGCTACTTTGTGCACACAAATATATGGCATGGGACACTATGCAAAATAGTGCACCAATAAACATTTGATGATGTCATACCTCAGACAGATATAATAATACAGTAAGGTCCCATAGATCTACACCATGCATGATTTTGTAATATCCTATTCTTGAGGTAGTCAACCCTAGTCAATAGCTGTTCTGTCAATATGTCATTAATTTAACCAGAGGAAGCACTGATCTAATTTGGTGTCACATTAAACAAAAGACATGCGGTATCCCCCTCTCCTGCCTATATAAGACACAACAATCGCCCGTGTGTTGCCGGGACCGGAAAGGGGAGCAAAGAATAGCAACACTGTTTACCTTCCACGTATGTTGTAAAAGGTGACTAAGGAGGTTAGAGGATGGAGTTGACTGTCCCATTCCATCTAGGATCAGTGACCCAACGCCATGCTGAAGTCGGATGTGTCATGCCGAAAGGCGCAGATATCGCAGTTTTAATAACGGTACTTAACCTGAGGAAGTGGACAGTTAATAAAGGTACTTAACTTGAGGAAGTGGACAGTTAATAAAGGTACTTAACTTGAGGAAGTCGACAGTTAATAAAGGTACTTAACTTGAGCAAGTGGACAGTTAATAAAGGTACTTAACTTGAGGAAGTGGACAGTTAATAAAGGTACTTAACTTGAGGAAGTCGACAGTTAATAAAGGTACTTAACTTGAGCAAGTGGACAGTTAATAAAGGTACTTAACTTGAGGAAGTGGACAGTTAATAAAGGTACTTAACTTGAGCAAGTGGGCAGTTAATTTCAATATCCTAAAGCACACATACTCATGCAACATCTGGCCGTTGTATAATATGGAATAGCTGTATGCACTATAAACGCATACACTATACAGATATATTAAGGAAAGTACAAAATACAAGCATGCACATCATCGCGGAAAAGCTCAATAAAATTCATATATAAACCTACAGAGTGAAAACTGCTACTGGATGCATTAGTGTAGTTAAAAAATATGTTGAAAAATAAAATCCTCCTCCATAACAAAATACATAGAAAAACTACCTGGACCTCAAACAAGCAAGCTGAACTTAACAGGTAAATCCAAGGATAGGGTAATACAATTTTGCTAATAACTAGAGACACACATAATGACACACACAAATCAACGTTTCAACAAAAAGGCGTTTATGAAAACAACAATTGAAATAAAATTAAAACACACAACAGAAAACGAACAGTAAGGACATGGAATACACGAGAGTACTGGACACATATCGGTGATGCAAATAACAAAATGAACGAAGGACCTGGTTGCAGTAGAAACATGACGGAAATACGTTGAAAGATTTGGTCAGATCTATAGATAATATCCCTACTTTCTTTTGTTTCCTTGGAATGTATTTTCTATTAATTAAAGACTAGTTACTGTTTCTGTAGACAGTGTTGCTGAACTTACTGCCCTGCATAACAGTCCTGTTAGCACCACCACCCAGGCATTGAAAAAAATTGCTTCCTTACAGAGCAAAAATATATTATTCAAAGCTTAATTTCACATAAAGATTTACTAGAAAGAGATGCTTTGAATGTCCTGTGTTAAAACAAAAATGTTATCCAGTGGATCCCAAGATACTGTGGGTAAGAAACATGCAATAGACGTGATAAGTCGCTCTGTTACCTGTAATCTCTATCTCTTATCGGTTAATCTGCTGTTTCATTTTTGTGACTCAGTTTACTTTAAACTTTGACAAATCAGTAAATCTCTCTCTCTCTCTCTCTCTCTCTCTCTCTCTCTTTCTTGTTTTGTTTACACTGTAAGACAAGTCTTATGAATAAATTATACCATTGTCTGAAGTTTTTCTTAGGTTCCATATATTAGTTATATGTTTTCAGGATTTGGCCATTTTACTATTATATCTCTCTTAATTGTTTATATTGGGGAGAGTTCTGCAATTGGTCTGTTCATTTGTTTTACAAGTGCAAAGAGATGTAGCAGATAGTCAAATCTTGTTCATTTATTGATTCAGCTGTTGTTAGGCAGAGTATGTGCCCTCTGTCCCTGCTGATTTAGATAGTAATAGTATCCTTCTTTTGGTGTATTATGTTAACTTATTTATTTTGTAGAGTTCTCATATATGCCATAGTCATAAGATGCCATTGTCTTTTTGCATTTGAAAAACAGTCAATGATGGGTGAAGATGTTAAGGCATTATATGATTTTTAAAAATCACCTTAATTTTCTCAATTAGTGAAGAGTAGTAAAAGTGCTGATATGCTGATAATCATAATTATTTCATTTGTGAATATCACATCGATGGGCCATATTGACATACTCAATAAGCTGAACAATTGCCCAATCCAAACATTTCTAGGATTGTGAATTCCCATTGCTATTCAGAATATGACAACAAAGAATAAATATTGGGATAGCCTGGAATAGGAAACATAATAGATATATAAACACTGAGAAATCTACACAGAACTAGAACTGTCAGCTGCTACACTTTGATTTTTGTTTTGCATTTTCAAACTCCAACCAGATCTCCTGTAACAGCATATTTCTACTAGACTATCAGAAGTCTCTTGTAACAGCATATTTCTACTAGACTATCAGAAGTCTCTTGTAGCTTCATATATCTACTAGACTATCAGAAGTCTCTTGTAACAGCATATTTCTACTAGACTATCAGAAGTCTCTTGTAACAGCATATTTCTACTAGACTATCAGAAGTCTCTTGTAGCTTCATATTTCTACTAGACTATCAGAAGTCTCCTGTAACAGCATATTTCTACTAGACTATCAGAAGTCTCTTGTAGCAGCATATTTCTACTAGACTATCAGAAGTCTCTTGTAGCTTCATATTTCTACTAGACTATCAGAAGTCTCCTGTAACAGCATATTTCTACTAGACTATCAGAAGTCTCTTGTAGCTTCATATTTCTACTAGACTATCAGAAGGATTTCTGATATTTTATTTGCACCAATGGCGGTTGATAGATTTAATAAGATGGAGAAAACCTATGGGAATGTGTTTGGTGTATGCTAATGATAACCATCACTCATGATTCCTCCCTATTTTGGTCTGCTCATCAAACTGTTCATTTCCTGACATCCCTCATCATGATAACACAGCACCCACTGAAGTGCAGTTCTGCATTTTTTGATTGATGTGATGTTTAGTTTGTTTTCCAGGTGAACAATTATATCTTAAATTTCACTTTTTAAAATTTATATGACTTGAAAACATATAATTTGACATTCATATGTTTTATTTTAAAATGTAGAATATCAATGGAACCAACTTACAACATTTGTGAAGACAGTTGGATGGGATCTCACCTTTGATTTAAATGAGTTTCGGAGAGGTACTGGTGGTTGGGACTCTACAAATGCTGCCTTACTACTAGGCTACTCAGAAGCCAATGATATAAAGATCCCTTCATTTGAGTTAGGAAATGGTAATACTTTTTAATTTGTTCTTATCAATTATGTTCAAAACACTTTATTATACAATCATACAGCACTAGGCTCTATACTACAAGAGTCAGATGAAAAGTAATACACTCTCACTAATTATTTGCATGCAAACAGAAATAGAATTTGGAATGTAATTGTAAAATAATGCATGCAAATAAATCACAAGTAATAAATATACTATAAATGGGGTTGGATGCATTAGAGATAACAGTGGAAAAATTATATTTGATAAAACAAAACTACTTACAAGATGGGCAGATTATGTGACAGAACTGTTTTGACGGAACAGAAAAAAACATACGATTCACAACAAATATAGACCAGCAATACTAAAAGCAGAAGAAGAAAATGCAATAAAATCAATAAAATGTAGAAAGGTAACGTGCTCCAACAACATAACAGCAGACATAATAAAAACTCTAAGATGAACTTGGAAACTACCACAGAACTTTGCAATGGCATATGTGTTGTTCGTCCATCACAAGTGATGATGACCATTTGTTACATCCACTTTTGAAAATTCAATTTTAGTTATGTCCTTGATTATGAGTTCGTAGATGGCTAATGAGCCCTATTCAAGCTGTAAATGTCCTTGGACAGTTTGGACATGGTATAACCACTGTAGACGGATCTTGGTCTATCCGTGACTTTCTAGCTGCTCTCCGCTGTTGAGCTGCTGCATTTCTCTTCTTTTCACAAGATGATGCGCTCTTTTTTATTTTAGAACGCCATGTAGATCTATTTTGTGCAAGTTCTTCCCATGTATCGTGGTCTATTTCAAAGAATTTCAGTGAGTCCTTTAACGAGTCCTTGTAGCGCTTCCTTTGGCCACCTTGAGATCGTATACCCTTCTCTAGCTCACCATAGAGAGGTATCTTTGGCAGACGATGGTCTGGCATACGCACCAAATGACCTGCCCAACGAATCTATGTCTGCATCAGGATCGTGTCAATGCTTGGGATACCAGCTATATCAAGGACAGTGGTATCTGGAATCTTGTCTTGCCATCTGATGTTCATAACTTTTCTGAGACAATTTGTATGAAAATGATTGAGTTTTTTCACATGACGTCTATACACAGTCCATGTTTCACTAGCGTATAGCAGCACTAGAAGTACCACTGCTCTGTAAACTTTCAGCTTAGTCTGAAGGTTAATGCCATTTCTACGCCAAACATTTGCGTACAATCTGCGGAAAGTACTGCTTGCTTTGGCGATCCTTGTATACACTTCATCATCAACGTTGGCATTTTGTGATAACGTACTGCCTAGATATGTGAATCTATTCACAACTTTCAGTGCTACACCATTTACCTTTATGCAGGGCTCGAGATAGCTTTTGCCAAGTGCTGGTTGTAACATGACTTCTGTTTTCTCTGTGTTAATGGTAAGCCCAAAGTTGGTACATGCTTTGGATAATCTGTCTATAATACATTGCAATGGCATATATGAAACAGGCCACATACTTAAAGTCATGAAATGATCAATATTTTTACCACTACCTAAGAAGCCAAGGGCTGTAGATTGCACATAAATAGAACAATACGTTTGATGAGTCATATAACCAGAATACTACTCAAGATATACATTAAAGGATTGTAAACTAGTTACACATTGCGGTCGGTAAAGAAGAGTTTGGTTTTAGGAAAAACAAAGCAACCAGAGATGCTGCACTTAGTATCCGACTAGTGATAGATAAATATATAGAAGTCCGAAAAAGTATCTACATTTGCTTAATAGACTACACCAACACATTTGACATATTCCAACATGAAAATGTAATTAAATGTCTTCAAGAAATAGGCATAGATGGAAAATACAGCAGATTGATTAGAAATATATATTGGGAACAGATTGCATCAATAAGGTGTGAAAACAGCTACTCGCCATACATAGAAATTAGAAGAGGGGTAAAACAAGGATGCATTTTATTACCCAGCATATTTTATATCTACACAGAGAATATCTTTACACATATAGAAGGAATGACATGACTCAAGTTCAGTGGGAAAATATTACACAACCTGAGATATGCAGATGACACTGTTCTTTTAACAGAACAATAACTATAAAGACTAATAGATCAAGTTGATAAATCAAGTAAATAATATGGACTGGACTGTATATACATATCCACAAAACAAAATCCATGATAATCAGCAAAGACACAGAACAAGTGCTAAACATAAAAATACATGGAGAGAAATTACCACAAGTAGAACGTTATAAATATTTTGGACACATAATCACAAATGATCGCAGAAGTTAAAAGGAGAATAGGAATGGGGCTAAAACATTTTTCAACGACATGAGAAAAATATTAACATCTAAATATATTACAACAAGCTGAAAATGAGACACAATGACATACTTATTTTAGTAACACGTATACCTATTTTTGTTTCATTTGTATATTTGCCCTGTGCTACCCCAACCACCGATTTCCTGTTTAGGCTTGTTACTCGACAATGGAACTGTTATCCCTCAAGAATGAGACAATATACTACGGGAATATGGACAATAAACAAAATAATTAGAAGACAGATTTGATACCCTTTGATGTGGATGTATAGAAGAATAGCGAGAACATTATGGAAAAGAAGAAAACAAACAAAGAGGTTCACAACACAATTTCTCACAACACATTGTGGCAAGTTCACTTCGCTCTCTTGATATTATTTGCCCAACCTGTTTGGTACTACGTGGTGCAATAACTCTAGGCACATTTTGTACTATTATCACAACAGTTTCTTCAATATTGTAAATCTGAGCCCCATTTACATTCAGTGTTGTATAAGAGGCTTGTAGTAAATTTTAAAATGTTGCAACATTGTGTCTGTTGAATTCAGTAGCTCGTGCCAATGATGTTGCTTCTCGTTGTCTTATTAAGAATTGTTGCTGTCGCTCCATAAAGCAATTCTCTACCTGCCATTGAGTTTTCAATCCATGTTTGTGGACATTTCAAGCGATTTAATGTTGTCATTTCAAAAGCAAAATTACGCACAATTTTTGGAGTTAGTCCGTGATATTTTGGAACACTTATCAAGATAATGGGCCAGACTGTCTTCCTGTTCATGACTAAAAACCTGACTGTGTTGATAATTTGTAGTGAGTCTCATTACCGATAATTTTGACTTTTAAATATTGTTTATCAGTGCTGTACGAGTTATTGCATATTTCCTGGGAACTTGTCTAACAGGCATTCCATCTGTAACGGCAGTCACTGCTGCTCTCATAGTGGACTCTGGTACAATGCCTTGATCTGTTTTCCTCTGGTAAACACGGGGCATATTTTTACTTGAAAAGAAAACATATAAAATAGGCTTAGATAGAAATTTATATACAGTTCCAATGTATTTCTTCTACTGTTTAAGCAGATTAATATTTTGAAATAATTTGTGATTAATTTATAGTGGAATACTGAAACCCTTTCATGTGTGGGGAGAAATGGTCCAATGACATGCTCCCGACAGGTATTCAAATATAAAAACATCACGTACACTATAAAAGCTCCAGGTTTTTTGTTATAAAGAACATTGTTTACGTAGGAAAATAGTAATTATGTTTATAAAATAACTTACCGTGCAATCAGCTCAACAGCATCAACTATTTAGCTTGTAATTTGACTTCAAAGACCCATCTTTTTCCTTTACAAAAATGTAATCACGCATTGTGAAAATTCACACGGGTTTAAAGAAACCGGACTTTTTTCCTAGAAATGATCTCATACTGTTAGTGTGTTTTGTCATATTATAGTCCACATTAATATAGACCATGAGTTTTTGAGATAAAAAGGGGGGAGCGTTCAATTATCCCACATGTCCATATCTCCCCACTCTCCCCTATTTATTGTACACACATGCACAGTGCACATGCAAAATGGTGACCATGTTCAAGAATGTACAAGGAATTAAAAGTGCGAAATTACACATGCGGGGGCGGGGGTGAAAGGACTTTTTACCACTGACATTCATCAGGAGATGGTTCTTGTTTATGCTGATAAATGTTTATTGTGTAAAGTGATACATAACTGCGAAATCTAATTCTCAAGTCGTTGCATAACTTGCTGATGAGGCGCAACCTGGTCATCCTTCCGAAATTGCAATAAAAGTATATGTGCAACAGCTGAAGGAAATGATTTGATCTGGCCAGTGAGTATTAGTTATACAGGGTAGCAGCCACAATATGCTGGCGCATGGTTCAGGTAACATCATGATCCATGATCAATTAACAATTTTAGATAGTATGCTCATGATGGGTACCCAGAGAACTGACTGATGAAAATAAACTGACTCAAATAAGAATGCATCTTTGTTGATATGCCAATGAAGGAGAATACTAGCGGGGGTATTTTGTTATGAGAATGAAACATGTTGACAATTATCTGCGCTTACGCTGATATGTGCCATACTCTCACTTTGTAATTCCGAATTTTTTTGATGGTGTGGTTTTTTATCCGTATTCCGGGCTTTCACACTTTTTAAGATATGTGCCGATCTAAAGTTTTCAGTAACTTATCCCATTTCATTACAGGCGAACGTTAATCTTTTCTACGGCATATTGAAGGAAATTAGCACACACTGCCTCCTTCCTAACCCTAGTTTCTTCCCACCCACACAACTCTCCTAACCCACTCATGCAACCGTCTTAAATAAATTAATATTTACATTAATAAATTAATAAATACCCATTGTCGGATAGTGTCAAGAGAAACAATCAAAATCAAAAGAACACAGTTTTTGTCCCCCTTTTTATGTTATATTTCCATCCTGCAAAAAAAATGTAGGTCCAGGATTTGGGAAAGAACTGTTGCTGTTGGTATCTGGCCAGCATCTCTTTGTCAAATATGAGGATTATTTGATAGAAGACAAAAGTAAGAAATTGAGACCAGATGTGACAATGATGACGTTGTCATAGGTGACAAGTTGTCAGCCCGATTCTCAGTTTTCCATAATCTCCGCCTGGAAAGAAGCCATTGATTCTTTTCCTTGCACCCTGAACTAGACGTCCAGGACTTGTTGCCACACAGGCAATCCAGGCCATCTAACATATGTGACCTATTGGCAATTAGAAAACACCATTATGGAGTGACTTATTTGGATTTTCCTGTGATTTGTATTGGTCACTGCGTATAATTTGTGTCAAGAGCTAATGAACATCATGGGTATAGGTAGAATTAGCCATTTCGGAATGTTACTTTACACTTAGCCAGTAGGTCTTATAAACAAATGGTCACAGAACAATTGAGCACGCTAAAAATGTGGTGGGCGGGGGCCCCTGCTTTTGATTGGATGACTCTATTGGCTCCACTAAGTCAATTTGAATGTCTCTCTTCAAGGCAGCACATGAATCTGCAAACTTAACACATCCTTCAGTGGCGTGCCAAGGGTGGTGGGGGGCGGTCGCACTGGGTATGAAGGCTTGAGGGGCATCTGAAAATAACCCCAAAAAATAATGAAACCTTTTTAATGGGGTTTAAATGTCTTTGCGTTGTAAAGTTGATGCCGCACACCGTTAAAAATATCACCCTTTTTCTTGTTAATCACATTTATATGGTGATTAGGTAATATCACATTTATATGGTAATTAGGTAATATCACAATTTTGGCATATTATTATAAACCATATTCAAATTAAGATGAATTAATAATTAGAACTAGTTCTTCTTGAAAGAAGAAACTCCCACAATTTACTTCTACATTCTATTTGTAAGAAAAACGAAAAATAAGTTCAGTTTCGATCGGCTAATCAATCTAGTCTGCTAAATGTACTAAAGTAAAACGTAAATGTTTAATGACTTGAAACTAAAGTAATTTTGATAGAGACTGTGAATACACAATTGAAATCAAAAACAGAAATATGCAGGGAACAATATTTCAGCAAGCAATAAATAATCCCACAGGTCTTAGAGGGGTGTTGAAATGAAACTTGTTATTGCGCACGACTAAAACCACTGATAATAGGGGCAGGAAAAGTGTAGGCTGGTGAATTTTCATTCCATTCACTTGAAGTATACATCCTTTAGCACACTATAAACAAACAAAAACAATTATTCCCCGCGCAGCTGGATTATATTTGAAAATTTTATGTAACACAATTGGTGGCGGTTTTGAAAATGTGATAAATTTTGTTGTTAAAGATATCTAAATACTATTTGTATTTAAAAATAAAGAATTGAATTCTGCATGTATTGGTGTAAGTTTTGTTTTGTGTGTGTGATAGGAGACGTGTAAGAAAGTGGGGAAAATGTTTTTTCACAAAACAAAAATTAAAAAAAATAACAAAACAAACAGAAAGAAATATTAATATATTACTTACCTTTGTTTTTCAAGTATCTCTAGAGGGAACCGTGAAAAAAACCTAAATCTACACTATTTATGTGGATTCATTGTCAAATCATCATACTATCACTGGTGAAAATGAATGAACCTTAAAGATTTGCCGTAAATCGTTCTGACACTCTAGACCTAGTCATATTTGGGATCACACAAAACATTCGAATGTCGGACTCTACCTCATGAAATCAGCGTGATAACAGTATATTAATATGTAAAAACCAACTTACGTTTCACGAGTTATCATCCACATCACAAGCCATAATGATTTTTACTGAAAATACAATAAAACAAAAGTCTATAAAATCATATTCACTTGCATGTCTCTGCTCCGACTTACCGATATGAGTAGATGTTAAATATTTCACTGTCACGATTAAAACAAATAAAATATTCAGAAAAGGTAGTCAAATAGAATACCTAACTAGGATCGTTTACTATAAACATGTGAAACCTCAAGTGCTAGAGAGTCATAACAATTGTCTGATTGATCATACTGACTTGCCTCATGGTTTGTGTCTGTGTGTCTCACCAATTGCCCACTAGACAAACCACACAGACAACATACAATCTTAGTAGATGGCATGCTGATGACAAATTGAGGTTATCTTCTTATAGAAACTTCATGACACGTCATCTATACAAATATGCTGTTCATGCTTTTATTTTATTGTTGCACTGTTTTTTATGCTTTATTTTTTTTAAATGTATGCACCCTCTGTGGTTGGGACGGAGACAGAGATGTACCACGCAGCACTGGGGAGGAGAAAAATTACAGCACTGTTTGTTTTTTTCATATGGCCGAGGCCCATCATAGAGGCATGCTGGCTCAGGACGTGACAATCCTTTTGACTTGAACATTTGATTGCATTCTTGGAGCACTATAGACGTTTGGCATAACCAGTAGTCAATTTCTGGCGGGGAATAGACACAGTGAACCCTATCTTGGCTTGGTGGCTTGGAGCAGTTCATAGGTTGAATCCTAACTTCCTAATAATATGATGGTTATTTTCCGGCTCTAGCCCAGGGTGGGCCCAAATTCACAGACTTTCCTGCAATATAATGCCAGTAAAAAGGCATTGGGTCAAATGACATGAGCCCCTAGACCGCTAGATCAGCAACAAATCAACCAACCATCATACTGCCGTGTTCGAGATATGCTAATTGTGTTGTCTGACTGACCAGACTATAGCGTGCTAAACGTTAAACACCATGCTCGCTATGTCTGTAAAAAATTTCCGTACAAGGAAACATGATCTATTCTTATTGAAAAAAAAAGAGTTCATTGAAAGCCTAGACATGACCGATAGACAGTATAATACACATGTCAACTAAAACGTAAACATGAACTAGTTTCCTATTTGCATGTTGGTTTTGGCTATTTTTGGCATGCGATTCCAAGTTTGCATATAGCGACCAATAAAAATTCCCAAAATAATTTTAAAAAATGCAACAAGCTCAGTCCAAATTAATTCAGTTAAAAGTCAATAGTACCGTCAATAGCTACATAGGCATAAATACATTGGTAGATAAATCCAATTCAGGACATAACCATCAACCCAGCTTTTTTTTGGCTGTAGTGATTTCAGCCTAGGCCATAGGCTACTGGCTATACCTTATGCCTTGACTTGTTTAAAGAGAAACATGAAATTGTTGTGAAAGTAGCAGCAAGACTGGCTGGATTTGTGTATCTGTTTCACAGTAAAAGTTGCGTTTAATTCTTCACTGTGCTATAAATAGCACACCATTTACATTTTAACTAGCCGACGTCACGGATGTCCGTGTAACACCAATGAAATTAATAGATACCGTGACGTCACACATCCCGACACAAACGATATCAACCACATTTATAGTTGTAACTTTTATTACATTAATTTTTAAAAATTTATAACCAATTCTAACTCTAACGCACATCCAAAATCTAAATATTAATTCAAAATTAATATGCCTTACACTTAATGTCATCATCATCATCAGGTGCCATGCCGGCTTCCGTAAGCGATCATGGCTCTCCACAGCTCTCTATCCACAGTATTATGTATCAAGAAAGTTGTTGTTTCCCTGCCGTGTCAGGTTGTTAAACTGTCTAAAGTTGTCTCACGTTGCCGCCCTATGTCTCTGTTACCTTCAATCTTGCCTGTTGTGACTATGTTCTCCAAACCTGTCTGTCTGATAAAGTGGTAAAAAAATGAAGATTGTATTTTTGTTATATCATTGATTAAAGTCCGTTTCGCATTTGGCTCTTTCAACACCTCAACATTAGTGTTTCTGGCAGTACATGGTATTCTCAGCATTCTTCTGTAGATACCATATACTTAATAAACTTAATACACTTAATATAACTTAATTTAACATACAAATTCTATTAATCAAACTGCAAATGTTAGGTAATACGTCGAAACTAGATCAAAAGTCACAGTAAATAGTTTTAAAAAAACTGCGCTAAAAAATTATAATTAAGGATTCTACTGTATAGAAAAGAGACGACATTTTTCATCACGCATTTGAATCGATCTCTCCAGGGCTTTGATAATTGATTGTTTATTCTTAGTTGACAGGCAATGATTACATCATGAAAATACAATGCACAAGGGAAACAATAACTGAAAGGGCATAACTTTTGTTACTAATTGTCATAACTGTATATAACGAAATTCAGTTATAAACGCATATTCTGTCAGACCCGACAAATTCATTGTAATGGGATTCCACTGCATCAACAAAAATCAAAATGTGCTTAAATAATATGTAAGTATTTCATCATGATTGTGCATTCACCTATTCTTCACATCCTATTTTTATTTCTTGATCAATAAAACACTCCTAATTTGTCCTGCTTGATATTTTATAACAATGTTCCCTTGTGATTGTGACTGTTCCCCCAATTGAATGGTGCTGAAATCAGCAGAATTAAGTTACAAGATGACATTATATGAAACATAAATAATAGTTCAGCTGTACTCCATTCCCAATGAATTTTACCAGAAATGTTTCCAACAATAGTAGGTAACTATTAAGAGAAGTATGTGCTATCCTAAGGAGAGTATTCTTAAAGGGAATTTTGAGTTTTAGACTCCATTTAAGTAATTCTATTTATCATGGTCAAAAGTCAGACACTTATTATTTCATACATTTTCTCAATTAAAATTCCTGCTGAATTTCATCCGCTTGTAAGTTGTGCATCTGGTCTGTTCAGAAAGTTAATTCAACCGATTGAGAATAAATGTTGCCAAGAACGTTGTGGTTAATCACTACATCTTGAATATGGTATGCTACCAGAAAGATTTGTGTATTTACAAAGTGTGAGTTGTTTATACGAAGATAATTTTGTTCCTGCGGAATTATTTTGAGTTCAGTGAAAGGCCCAATCCATTTTCTCATAGCAAAATGCGTAAGTTTATAGTTTAAGGTATATTGAAATGATCCATTAATATACTTTCGATACTATCGACACTCTAATCAGTTTATCAGCTCCCCCATTACACTTAGCACCAAATACATATGTGTACATACACAGTCTTATCAGAATTAATTGATAAACCAAGCAGGATGTGGGATGCACAGGAATAAACTTCAAAATACTGAATATATTTAACTATTGAAGCACAAGAATTATTAATGTACATAGTTGTCATTGATTGCTGGAGAAGACTGAACTCTCTTGGGTTTCCAAAAGTGTTATCAGATAATTTTAACAAACAGAAGTATAGCCAGGTTTTATGTTGTCCATTTATAACTTTCAATTGATATTTTTTATCTGTATTTCTACAAATTTCAGAACCTGACCTGTATGAACGTGCATTTAATGTTACAATAACACCCAGTAATCTGGCTGCAGACTTTAGGACACTGAGAAGCCTGTTAGCCAATTACAACTTGTACAAAGATAGTACTCTCTATGGACCAGGTGTCACAAATCTTGGTGTGAACTCACGGTCCATGACATATTTACGTCTGTGAGTAAGATTTCTGTGCGTCTCAGTATTTGTTTATATGTTGAAGCTATTTGATATGGTTGATTGTTTGCTATTTCAACAGTCCATGGATTCATGCTGTTTAGCCTATTGTTATACTGCAAGGTTTGACTGTTTGGTATAATTAGTATATGGTTATTTAATACATACATGTAGTCGGGTAAATACCATAAATCTTGATATTTTATTTTTCATTCATTCTCAAACTCCCACTGTATCACTCTTGTAGCTTGACAATGGTATTACTTGACTTCCAGCAGGATGTAGTCCAGGGATTGGAAAGCCTTATGTCAACCCTGTATGTGTCACTGGTCAGACACATCAGACTTCGAGGGTGAATTATAAATACATATTTTTTCCATTTGTGCTAAATTATATGAGACTACATAATTCCATATAGTCTCCTTCAAAATGTGTGCTTTTCTCTTTCTTTGTTCCTATCTTGATAAGAGCTATTGATCGAAATGCCAATTTTCTCTGTTGTTGGATTACTCTTCGCTCTTGAAGTTTTTTATTAAATTCAGGTAGCTTATATGGAGGAAATTGCCTTGCCCATTTTATACTAACCCACTCTCGGTCCTATTGATGTGGTCGAAGGTAATGGCAATGTTTGGAATCAAGAACTGCAAGAGATGACAGAGGATGATCAGATTCAACCATCAACTGCCGTAGAGT
Organism: Meghimatium bilineatum; assembly: GCA_034231615.1. Lineage (NCBI taxonomy): Eukaryota > Metazoa > Mollusca > Gastropoda > Stylommatophora > Philomycidae > Meghimatium > Meghimatium bilineatum. Next base: position 48,155,504 of record CM067300.1, read on the forward strand.
TCCCCTCCATATTTTTCAATGGGGTTTACTCCGCTTAGCCTGGAGTACTCCCCGCTAGGCAGTGGAGCTTTAATGTCAGGGTTTGTTCCCTTAGCCCAAAGTACTCCCATAATAACCCACTTAGACTGGTTGGTTGGATGGATGCTTATAAAGCTGCCGAGCCATTTAGTCAGGGACACAGTGAACACATTTCAGCAGACACAGTTATAAAAGAAATTTCAATCATTACCTGTCCAGTGAGACAACACATACAAGTTGTAACACTTCAAGTGAGTCTATACACAGACTGTACCATGAAAAAAGTATGACAATAGGTAATCTCTGGATAATGCGTTTACGGTACTAAGTGTAACATATACATATACTGTTGTAAGTTTATCACAGTTCATGCGCGCACACATAAACAAATACTTGTAAATATGTCTGCGATAAGATACAAGAAATATCCAATAAATAGGACATTTTTCGCAAAATCCCTAAGTAATATCGCTCATAGGAAACAATGAAGAGCAATAACACGCAAACGGGCTTTCGAAAAAAAAAATCTTACAGATGCAATCTTCGCCCTCAAACAACTTTCAGATAGAGCGACGGAAAATAACCAAGATTTATATTTGGCTTTTGTTGACCAAGAGAAAGCTTTTGACAGAGTGGATAGAACACAACTATGGATAACATTACAGACATATGGAGTCCCCCAGCATTTGATAAGACTATGTCAGAGCATATACGACAGTAGACAATTCGCAGTAAAAAGAGTGCAGGCACATCCGATTATTTTCAAATTCACTCGGGGGTGAGACAATGATATATTGGACTACTATCCCCATATTGTTTATAACATACATAGATCACATGTGCAAAGTAGCAAAGACATAGATAACATTTGTAAAGTAGCAAAGACATAGATCACATTTGCAATGTAGCAAAGGCATAGATCACATGTGCAAAGCATCAAAGACAACGGAAGAAAACAATCTGAAGGATAACTTAAACGAATTGCTATTTGCGAGCAGCTACAAAGACAAATAGATATATTACATCAAACGTACCAAACCTTTAACATTAAGATAAATATAGAAAAGATCGAAGGAATGAAAATAGGAAGACAGAAAGAAACACCAATATATATATATTAGAAACAACAGACAAACAAGTGACATAATTCACATACTTAGGAAGCAATATAACAACAGAGGACAGGAGCATCATAGAAATACACAATAGATGTAATAAATCATACCAAGTCCTAGGACAAATGACACCAATCTTCAGAAACAAAAATGTACATTTAAAAACCAAATAACACTATTCAGATAGATTATTATGCCAACGCTGTGCTACCAAAGCCATTCATGAACAACGACAGCACAAGACAAACATAAACTAGTAATAGATGAAATAGCATGCTTACGCAGAATCGATACCAATCCAATCTTGGAATATATTAAAAGCCAACAGATCAAATGGTTTACACACATCAACAGACTACCACGAGACAGCATACCACAGCAAGATATGCTGCACAGGTACAGAGGTCGACCTAAAAAACGATGGACCACCGAAAGAAAAGAGGCGACAAAGTTTCACAATATACTCAGGACACACGAGGAACATCTCCAGAGAGCTCTTCTTCCCTTGACGCTGAAAGACAATGAAGGGTTTAGCGAATAGATAGATAGAACTATGTATGATAGAATATTTGGTCCTATGGTACTATTAAAAATTTCACAAAGTCGATATATCGTTGAGGACATGTTGTGTTTCATTTAATAATTTTTGGTATCAACATACGGATGTTTCTGACCGGAAGTGTAATATGTCCACACTAATTCTGGCATAATATTAATGTGCTATGATATCAATTTTCTAAGCTATTGTTAAGTTTTGAACATGTAACCCTATAGCATTTGACGTCCATTTTCCCTATTATTTTCTATAGGCCCTATATATTGTTGAGCTCACTTAGACTATGCTTTATGCAGGTAGGTCTATAGCTATTTTACTTACTTCGGTCACATTAAGTCCAACCTGGCAGTTACTAGCAAAATACCTATGTCAGATTTTGGAGATCTGAAATTTTCTATGAAAAATGATGATCAAAGTTTTAGGTATATCTAGAAAGCTCAAGAAATCCAATATTTTTCTTATAGAAAACATAATTGAAACACTATTCCTATATACTATATGTTAGTTCGTTCACAATTGTATTTTGTGCGCAGCATCCATATTATCTGTGCGCTTTTTGGCTGGTTGCCTACGTCTTCAATACTCTGCTTACTTTGGCAGGACAATGGTCCTGCTCGAGTGGGACTGCCCGACCAGATTTAGTTTCTAGCCCCTGCCGGCTGAACTAAGCCCCATCACCACTACAAGGTGCTGGCCTCCATGGGGATTATCTACAAAACTCATGCAGTTTGAGGGGAAGTTGTCGATTTAAAATTTTGGTAAGTTCACATTTCATGTCTGAAATTATTTTTAACTCTTTCAGCGCGATTTTATTACCGGGGTTTCGATGTAATTAATTTTATGCAAATTTTTGAACTGTATAATGATTTAGCATGTAGGTATTTAGAAAAGTCGCTGCAATATTTTGATGAATTTCAATGCTTTAATTGGATGTACTTAGATAAAATCAAAGACTGTAAATTTGATGACCTTTTGGCATGCATATTGTATCTCAATGAGAAGGGTATTATTGTAGATGATGTGCAATTGTTTGAACAATACTGCAATCTTAAATCATTTGTACAAGACAAAAATTAACAGTTTTTTGAAAGACTCTTGCTTGAACAGTGGAGTTTATTTTTCCAAAGTTGCCCAAATGCATGTCGCTTTTCAGAGTTACTTAAAATTTGTGAATTTTTCTTCTGTATCCCTGGACACAACGGCAGTGTGGAAAGAGTGTTCTCCTTGATTGGAGCTCAATGGAGAAAGGAAAGACAGACTCTTAATCGATTCTGTAAAAGGCATCATTCTTACAAAGTGAAATTTGAAGAATCTTACCTGTGAACAGTTTTATGCATATGTGATTGCTAACGATGATCTTCTGTGAAAAGGTGGCTCCTCCGAGAAATATGCCATGTAATTAATACATATTATAAGATGATGATTATAAAATTAGCTATTCAATTGATGTTTTTTGACATTTTCAAAAAGGCGTCCATTGAATTTGTTTATTAACGTGACTTTTTCATGGTCTATTCTCTAAAAGTAAGATACACTTAATTGGCAGCCATTACAATAAAATTGTGCTGACTGTGAGTTTAATCCGGGACGACTCAAATTAAACTTTCAAAATGTCCTCATTTGTCCTCTTTTTGTTTTATTATGTCCTCCTTTTGATGTCCACGTATCTGGCAACCCTATGTTTACTCGTCATGAGATGATGCTACTGACTTACTAAAGTACATGCCTTGAACTGTCCATTTCCTGATCATAATTAGTTTATTTAAAGTAAATCTATCAACTGCCCTGTATCTTATGCCATTTTTGTGTGTTAAATGTCAAATTTTAGTACTGGTCAATATGTTGCGAAACTTTACGAAATACTCTCTAGTATTGGATTTCCAAAGTTGAACTTTATTCCATTCAATATTATCATTAGGTTTAACTCTATTTTATGTATAATGTAGTGCACGATTATCATTTCTGTAACTATACCTATCTGATTCTTCAGAAACAATAGCAGTGGGAATAGTTATATAATTTTTGAGTTATTTTTTTCATTTATCAATAGGGCCTAATATTAGGTCTATTGATTTTCCGAATTACAAAAAATTGGTAAACTCCACTTTCAAAAAATGTTACTGTTGTTTTCCAACACATCACTTAAAATAATATCTCCAATTATAAAACTCTCAAAGAATAATGAAGCCAGATGTTTGCTAAATATTTGAGCTCTCTTACTAGTGGAAGATGAGGTCATTTTGTTAATTTCAGAAAAGTTGAACCTACATTGCTCAAATTTTAATTTAAAATAAATATGTCACACGAATCTAATCACACAGTACCACCAGGGTGTCATTTTGTTAGCCAGATGTCTAAATGTAAAAACAGCTAAATGAGTTTATACAAATCCATTTATAATCCCTACGAAAAAATGTTTGAAGGCATATCTACAAGAACGAATAATCGTGGATACATCCACAATGTCTTTCTGTCTGCAAAGATATATCGTGTTTACGGCAGAAACAGTTAATTTATAAGTTATATTTAATTTTTACAATTATTTGTTCAATAATAAAAGGAATTTTCTTTAAGGTAATCTCGTGATAATCATCAAATTTGCTGTTTATTTATGTTTCAATATATATATATATATATATATATATATATATATATATATATATATATATATATATATATATATATATATTAAATTATAAATTAAATATATTTTGCAGTAGGGTTTCTTTTTCCCATGATGAGGAAAGAAAAACTAAATAGAAATGTGTTCCTACGAACGCTAAAGATACTCCATAATGAATGAGTTGATGCTATCTAAATATTCAAGAATAGTTTAGAATCTATGTCCTATACAGTATGTGGATATAAAGTTCAGAAGAAAAATAAAGAACAAGAGGCAGACCAAAGCTATCATAGAGATAGGATATTGAAGGCTTTCTGAATATGACACTGAAAGAGTCCAGAAAACTTGCACAGAACTGGAAGGCTTACAGAGTGGCAGCGAAGACACCATTCTGTAAAAAATACACCACATAGATAATGCAAAAAATGGAATCTGTTGTGATATGGCTTTACAGCTTGGTTGCAATGTCTAATCATATTGAATTGACATATCCAACTTTAGTATGATGTCTGTGTTACTTTGATCAAAGTGGTGTAAAAAGCGAATTCTACCGCCATAAATTCCTAGCTGCCTCTTATGACAAGCCTGGAACGTCACAGTCTTGCTGTTCTTTGCTCCCCATTCAAACCTTGCCACACATATGTGGGGGCATTTATTCAAATCTTGTTGTGCTTGAGACCACAAGGTATTTACGTAAAACGTAAAGTAATACATTTTACAATTCACATTTTCGCCCCATCGAAACCATGGCCTTGAAGAGAAGATGGGGCTTAGTCCGGCTAACAGACTGAAAACTAAGATTCGACAAGGACCACAGTCCTGCTCAAGCAAGTGCAGGTGCTGAAGTCGGAGATACCCGCCGTGAGGCGCACCAACAACTATGTTATCATGCGATATGCACCATGCATACACTGTTACATAAACATCCATATGGTTCTCAGCCTGTGGAGCAAACACCAGAATAAAAATAGAGGTAAATGCAAATAAAGTAAATGAGTTACTAGAAAACTATCAATATAAAATAATAAAATATAGAAAATAACAATTAAAAAAATAACAAATACAATTGTCAACGTGTCGGTCCAATTGGGACCTTTATCAAGACAACAAAAACAATTAGGACCAAAAAAACCATAACGAATATAAACAAAATGGATTTCTCCCACCAGGAAATCAACACCCAGCAACAACAGATCCAGTGCAATACAATTTTAAAATTGATGATTACAGAAGAAAAATAGTTCGCAAAATAAATTGAATAGCACTCTTTTGTATCAGTCTATTTTTGGAACAGTAACACTTATTACTTTGTGTTTCTCTTCAATGCATAGGCCCCATATTGATCAACAGTTGTGCCTATTATTGATTGTGTTTGGCACTGAAAGTTGTATATATTTTATTTGCAGATTTATTGAAGCTGGTGGAGCAGATGCTGTCGATGAAATTAACCTTCACCAGTAAGTCTGTAGTTTGAAATAGAACTGATAGAGTGTGAAGATGAGATCACACATCATGAAATTCAACTTCATAGTTTAATAGTTGAAAATAGACTATTATCTTATTCATTACTACTAGGACTTTATGCCATGCGTATGATGTTAAATTGCTTTAGTGAGCAAGGCCTCATAAGATTGATGAGTTCGCTGTATTTGCTATCATTTTTGTGAGAACAGGTCATATTAGTGGAAAATAATCCAATAAAAGTTGGAATCTGTTGTTATGTCTATTGGATATACGATTAGATATACGACAGCTGCAAAATGATTAAGTATTCTTGACTGTGAGGTCAGTGAGGTCAGTGATCAGTTTACGTTTGAGAACTAGTCCTAATATATAGCTGGATGTGGGGAAAACACTGAATGTGTTAGTTACCACTGTCTCAAGTTGGAAGTCTCAAGCCATTGATGCAAATATAATGGTGACACAATGCACTTCCATTCTCTGGACTAAATCCTTCTTGAACTCTAAAAGGGCCATTATCCTGTTATAAGATAACTAGTGAAAGTTTGAAAACAAACAAAATAATCATATACATATCGGTGAATAAGATGTAAAGAAGACATATACAAGCATCATCATTATCATTCAGTGATGTATCCTCAGCCAAGGTTGAGTTCAACGGTCCTCTAACATTCCTTGTCTCTTTCCTTGGTTGTACACTCTGCTAAACTAGTCAGAGGAAACAGCACTGGAATCAAAACTCTGTGGGCCTTTGTATGAACTACAAAAGACAGTGAGTTTTATTCAGGAATTACAGATATAGACATGTTTCAAGTGAACGAAAGAAGGAGTTTCATCTTTTTCCCTGCATATCTGTTATTTATGTTAGAAAATTCTCATTTTACTGTCTACACCTAGCTGTAATTTTTTCAATTACCTCATGAATGTAACATTGATGGATAAGATATACAATGATAACAGTTTGGTCTCTCATAATTAAGATTATTTGTCAGAATATTCTAAAACGTGAAAAGTGCGAATCGTGCCCCAGGATACCCTATGTTATGAACAGAATTGGTGATAGTACGCAGCCTTGTCTAACGCCTGCTTTTATTTCAAATAGGTATGTTGTGCCCTTAGTACTTCTGATTAAGCTCTGACATTTTTGTATAAAGCTCTTATGTTGTAATTGTCCATGTACTTCGTAGTACTCCAATATTTGCCACAGTTTTTCTTTGTCACTTCTGTCAGCGCCTTTTCTTGGTCGATGTTTAGTTTTAGGTCGCATTGAAGTGTCTTTTCGCTCAGCTGATTTAGCGCAAAAATATAAACTGCATTCCATACATTTTTTTCTAACCAAATTATGTCTTACTTAGCTGGGGCTCTATTATCCGTCCACTCTCTGGTGTATGATTTGTGCGTAGGCCTATATATTTCCTTTGTGGCTGAGCAGAGATATGCATATGTACGTCTCACTCTCTCTTTTGATACCTTTGTTTTTTATATGGGTACACTTATTGCTCTCTACCAGTCATGTGGTACTTGTTTTTCTGACCATGCTGCTGTGAATATTCTCTTTAGCCATCTTACACCAATGTCATTGCACGCCAGGCTTTAGTTGTTATGCCATCAACGCTAGGTGATTTATTTCACCGGCTGTTCTTAATATGGCCCTCTATTTCACAGATTAGTATTTCCGGTTCTGAAACATATGAATATCTTGGAATGAAAGGATAGTTTCTTGTGTTGGTTGATGGGTTCCACAACTCTTTAAAATACTCCAGTCACCTTTTTTTCTTGTCTTCTCCGTTGAATATAGGGGTACCGTTTCAGTTGTTTATGAATGTCGTGGGATTGTAACTCTCATCTATTTATTTCATTTTTATACTTTTGGTCTTTTGGTGCATATTTCAGACAGGTATTCATCATATTTTTCCCCGCATTTTCTTTTGCTTGTTTGATTTCTCATCTGACATTTCTTCTCTCTAAATGATGCTGAACATAATCCTTCTGATTACCTGTTGTTACCAATATTTGATTGATTGCTTCTTTTTAATGATTGCTTATATTATTTCCTCATTACACCAAGCAGTTCTTTTACGTTCCTTTGTTTTCTTTTTGGCGCCACATAAGGTTTTCATAGTATTTGTCACTGATGTTTTGAAAATTGACCATTTGTTGTGTATGTTGTCAATCTCAGTTGGTTGTTTTTCGTAAACTTTCGTAAGCCATTGCTTGGTGTAGCCTGTATCTTATTATTTCGTCCTGTAGTTTACGAAGGTTCACACCTAGGTCTTGTGTTTGTCTAGTTGGTTTCTTCATGTACTGTTCCTTTCTTGATGGTATTCGTTCTAAGTGACATTTAAACTCATTACCTCTTGAGCACAAAGCACAGCTAAACCGCTATGTCCGGGAGATCACCTTACACTGAATATTTTCATAAGTATTCTGGTCTCTAGTCCAGCACGCATCTTTCTTCTTCAGAGTTCATTCTCAAACTTCCACTGGATCTCTCTTGTAGTAGGATCATAGTCCTACCAGATGTTTAGCAGGATATAGGTCTTGTCCAGAGAATGGAAATTCGTTTTATTTGCGACACTGGCCTAACATATACATCTTTGGCGGACAGCAACCATCCAAGAGTATAAAAACTTAATGAACATGCCCGATCTCCTAATATAAATTACAGTCTGGATGAAATAATGTATAGAAATACATAATTCTAATAAAGAAGATAAATATTTGTTGAAAGCACAACACAGTCTCAAGAATTGTTAATTCATCATCTTGCTTCCCACTTGAATTTACTTGTATAAGCACAGTTTGGTGCAGTTTAGTGGTAATATTAGATAGCACATACAGTCTATTGTCTTTCCCCAGGTGGTTTGTTATCCATTCTTGCCGTAAAGTGTAGGGGTGATTGGAGCCCACAGCTTTCGTTCTAAAGCCAGATGTGTGTCCTCGGCCGTGTCTGTTCAAATGTCCCTGACGTTTTCTACTCATCTTTTCCGTGGTCTTCCTTTGGGCTTTGTACCTGATCTAATTTGATTATATGCCTGTATGGGCAACCTTTCGTGATGCATTTACATAATAGTCAAGCAAAATTAGGTTACTGCGGCACCATCCACTTTGTCGGACACCCTCTGACCATTTGGTTATTTGCATTTACATAATGTGGTCGAACCACTTGATCTGTTGTCTTTCTATGTAATCTGTATAAGGTATTATACATATTATTTACCTGATATCTTCATTTTGTAATCTATCGAGCCTGTGACCCCGGCGGCTTTCTTCAAGTATTTCAACTCACCTGCCGTAGACAGATGTGTCGGGCCATTGGCGCAAATAAAACAGCGGCACAACACATTTCCATTTTCTGGACTACATCCTACTAGAAATCTAGTAGAAATATGGACTTGCTAAAGGAGATCCAGTGGGAGTTTGAGAATGAACGCTGAAGAAGATGAATTTTAACTCACATGTCACTATCTTTCTGTAATGTGAAGATGAGAGACCAGGTTTGGCACTGGTAAAACAGTGTTGGTAGGAATATACTGTAGATCATGTGTCTTTTAACATCCATCTCGATCTTGAGGTGAAGAAGTAGTGGTGACAGTTGGCATGTTACTGCATTTGCCTTTTGACATCTCGTCTCTATTTCTCTATCAAGGCTTCAATATTCTGTAAAAATGCTACCGAGATATTTGAACTCTGCTACCTTGTATTACTCCTGTATCGTCTATCTGTATGTTTAGTGAGCTCGGTGTTCTGCAAATTTTCATATTTTCCGTCTTTTATGTATTCATCTTCATGTTGCATGTTCTACATGTAGCAGATAGTGAGTTAACATGACTTTGTAGTTGTTCTTCGTTTTCGTATATAAGGCTCTGGTCGTCTGCGAAAAGTAGTTCATTTATTTTACTGTTTAGTTGCTCCGAGTTGTCTTGTTCATACAGTATTGCTATATACAATATTGTTACATACAGTATTGTTACATACAGTATTGTTACATACAGTATGGGGGTAACATTAGATATTACATACAGTATGGTGGTAATATTAGATATTACATACAGTATGGTGGTAATATTAGATATTACATACAGTATGATGGTAATATTAGATATTACATACAGTATGGTGGTAATATTAGATATTACATACAGTATGATGGTAATATTAGATATTACATACAGTATGGTGGTAATTAGGTATTAGGTATGTTGATTATCATCTTCTCACACCGGACACGTCCATAGGTGCTCCGATCTCTGCTTCAGTAAATCGCTTAGGGTATAACGGCTGATTGTTCCGGTTCTTTGTTGGTTCACTACTCTTTGTGAAATCTTTGTCATGGGTTCTCTTCGGGTCACACCCATCATCACTCCCAATTCTTGCATTCTTGATATTGGACTCAAGCTTATTCATCTCAAAATAGTCTGATCGTGAGGACACACAAAGGGCAGTGAGTATGTCTGCTCGGTCCATAATCTGACCGTCTATGTGGTGTCGAGACTAGCTAATTTGTGGACCTGTTCGTTTCCCTCTACGCCCGCATGTCCGGGGACAAAAATAAGCGGTACAAAATTCGTGGTAATATTAGTTTAGATATATAGTGTGGTGGTAATATTAGATAGCATTCACAGTATGGTACGTATTTTAAGAACAAAAATGTAAACATAGACACTAGGTTGCATTATACAAGACTATTACTATTCATCACTGTGCTACCAGTGCCAAATCTGGACACTGTCAGCTCAAGACAAAAGAAAAATAGTGACAGCAGAAATGACATGTCTACTAAGAATACTCGGATTGTCATTAAGAGATAAAATTAGAAACCCTAACATCAGACAGATAGCCATAACAATACCAGTATAGGAACATATCAGATCAAGTGGTTTTCACACGCTTCCAGATTACCAACAGATAGCATGCCACAAATGGCCATGGCACATAGACATAACGGCTATAAAGCCAGAGGCAGACCATGTAAAAAATAGATCGCAGAAATCAAAGAAGCCACAGGATCAAGTTTACAAACTGCAGACAAGAAGGACATCTACAGATAACTCGTCCACCCCTGATGCCGCAAGGCACACTCATGCGTATGGGGGTAATATTAGATAGTACATACAGTGTGTACATACATTATGGTAGTATGTTTGATACAGTACGGAGAAGAAATATTTATTTAAAAAAACAGCAAGGAAAAGGAAAGTAGTAAAACTGTTGACAGTAAAGGAAATAGACATTAAAAGACAACAGAAAGTAGGAACTGATATATTAGTGGGAAAAAGCACATTCTAAGAAGTGATGTATTAGTAGAAAACACACACAGCAAAGAATAAATGGTCTAATATTAGCAGATATCATAAGGGATCCTGAGAGGAGCAAAGAATAGCAATGCTGCATTAAAAGAAGTGAATTAGATTTAGGGTTGGAGTTGACTGTATGATTTGGGGAGGGGGGGGGGGTCAATATTACTCAAAAGTCATTCTGACATCAGATGTCTCAGGTTAGCAGTAAACCATGACACAATCTCTAAATTCCACAAGATATGGACAAGTTGACCTTCTGCAAATAGTATGTTCAAATATTCTGTAATATTTCATGCCCATCTTTGCTTTGTATGGACCTTTCTCCTGCAATCATGCCGTGAATTAATATTTTTTTCGAAAACTCCTTAATATTAGCAAAGTAGTCGGGTGAATACTATGTGTTGTGTCATGTGGTTTACAACTTGACTGCAGTATGTATGCCTTTTCACCTGACACTTTTGACCAGCATAGCTTCTGGCCATTTTGATCCTTCATGGGATGGGCAGCCAATTTCACCTAATACACCTCCCCAAGTTTCCTTGTAAAACATGCATGGCAGGAGACTATGTTGTGCTCCCGTTTTGGACATCTGGTAATGCATTCCTACTGTTATGCCTCTACACAGGCAAACATTCTCAGTTTTATTGTTATGATGTTGTTTAGTAACCAAGTCTCTCCTACTTTCAATATTTATGATACTTCTTGTCTCCCTTTAATTAACATGGTATATAAGTTCATTAAGCATGCCACTGTAGAGATGCTCCATTTAGGGGGCTGCAGTAGTGTAATGTAAATTATATCACCGGTTGACCAGGAGATTTTGGTTTCAAGTCCACTTGTTATTTGTGGTTTGAAATCAAAATTACACCTGCACTTCATCCAGCGTCCAGGAAGTAAGGTACTCCTGCTCTGGAAAGGCCAAGGAATGGTGTCATATGTACTGAGCAGGTGTGAAAGTGATACTAGTCAGGTGGTATCTGACATGCCACTGACTAGGCAGATGAGCAAAATTGGAAATCTGTATGATATGATGTTAGTTCTTAACTCATCATTTTACATTGACCTATTATGCATGCCAGTAACTTCACATATCACTTTATTGCTTTTTTTCTAATAGCTACTACTTGAATGGTAAAGTTGCAAAACTTGAAGATTGTTTAAATGTTACTCTCTTGGACTCTCTGAAAACTGTACTCGATGTGGCCATTAACCGCACAAAAGTAGTTGCACATAAAGTTCGCATTCACTTGTCAGAGACATCTTCATTCTATAACGGTGGTACTCCAAACTTGTCAAATACCTACGTTGCAGGAATTTTGTAAGTCAACTTTTTTTCTCACATATCTTGAACTAATTCAATGTTATATCTTATTTTCTGGTGATTTATGAGATTTGACTTATGTGAATTATACTGTATCATTTAATATTTTAATTAATTATTGTATAGTGAAAACTTTTGTGAGATTCTATGACTTACACATGACACCTTATTGAAGACCTTACTTGAGGGCAAAGTCAAAGGGAAGCGAGCAAGATGTAGGCAGAGATACAAGTGGGAGAGTAACATCACACGATGGACAGGTTACAGTCTAGCAGAATGCACCACCAAGACAAGAGACAGGGGATGGTGGAGATCCGTTGCAGCCAACCTTCGTTGGGGAGACGGCACTTAATGATGATGATGATGACTTACTAATATTTTTTCTAAGTCGCTGCCATCTTAGATTTCTAGGCTATCTGTGACTCATGGAGGATAGAAGGATAGAAATAATTGTAGACTGAAGTAAAACTGGATCCCTATAGGAAGATACACATTGACAGATTACCATATATATATATATATATATATATATATATATATATATATATATATATATATATATATATATATATATACACATAGAAATAAGAAATATCAGAAATAGGAATATCAGAGGCAGTATTAAGGTGAGGCAGTGGAGGATAAGCTACAGCAGTAGGATTGGAACGGGAGAAAACAGTTTGAGATGTGGGGTGAAGAGAATTGAGTTTATTGTTGTGATTAGTGCACATAAACTGGTATAGCTGCCCATTGAGAACGTGGATAACTACATGAATGAGGGAGTAGAGTAGACTTGTTGTAAGTAAGGGACTGTAACCGTTTTAAAAGTAAGACTTTAGAAGAGTCTAGATCAGATAATAGATGAGTATGGTTAAAAGATGTAATGCGCATGCGCTGAAATGCGCATTTATTGTCAAGGCGTTGAAGTAATCATTGCTCACGCGGGTAAAAGAAACAGGCGGGAAGATGAAAGCTGACTACTAACATGATGTTGACTACTAGTGCACAGACATGCACTAAGTAAATGTATTAGTATGTAATAAGCCACATAGGAAAAATGTTTAGCAAAATACTAGACAAGAAAGTGCGCACATATATAGAACCACAGATCAACAACACACAATAAGGCTTTCGAAGAAAAAAAATCGCTGTACAGATGCAATTTTCGCCCTCAAACAACTTTCAGAAAGAGCAACAGAAAATGACACAGACGTATATCTAACTTTCATGGATCAAGATAAAGCTTTTGATAGAGTGGATAGAGAGATCACAACTATGGATAACACTCCAGACATACGGAGTCCCCCAACATCTGATAAGCTTATGTCAGAGCATATACGCCAATAAACAATGCGCAGTAAGAATGAGCACAGCTACATCCGATAATCTCAAAATTCACTCTGGAGTTAGACAGGGATGTGTACTATCCTCCCTATTGTTCATAATATGCAGCGATCACATTTGCAAAGTAGCTTAGAAAACGAAATAAAATACCAATTTAAAGGATAAATTAAATAAATTGCTGTTTGCAGACGACCATGTACTAGTAGAATCATCAGAAGAGCAACTACAAAGAGAAATATATTACATGAAACATGCGAAACTTTCAACATGACGATAAATATAGAAAATACCGAAGTAGTGAAGATAGGAAGAACAGAAAGAAATACCAACATATATATTGGAACAACAGACATATAAGTGACATAATTCTATACCTAGGAAGCAATATAACAACAAACAACAGGATCGTCATAGAAATACACAATAGATGTAGTAAAGCATACCATGTCCTAGGACAAATTACACCAGTCTTCGGAAACAGAAATATAGATGTAAATACCATACTAACACTATTCAAAGCAATTATTATACTAGAACGGTGTTACCAAAGCCAAACATGGATAACGACAACACAAGATAAACGTAAACTTGTGACAGCTAAAATGCTTGCGCAGAATCCTAGGAATATCGCTAAGAGACAGAGTGAGAAATGAAGACATAAGACAAAGAACCGGTACCACTCCATTCTTGGAATATACTAAGAGACAACAGATAAAATGGTTTGCACATATGAGCAGACTACCATCAGACAGAATATAACACCAAGCTATGCTAAACAGATACAGCGAATGCAGACCTAGAGGACGATCACGAAAATGATGAACCACCGAAATAAAAGGGACGACACACTCCACAATATACTCAGTAGACACGAGGTCCATCTCCAGAAAACTCTTCTACCCCTGACGCTGAAAGGCAACAAAGGGTTTAGCGAATAGATAGATATACAACTAGTAACTAAAACTGGCAGTGACATAAGAATTTATTTTTCGTTAAAGTGATAAAAGGAAAGTCAGTGACTATATTGCTGATATCTGGCGGTAGTAAACTAAATGAAACAATAGCGTAGTAACGTACGGAGTTAAAGAAGTGTTGCAGCGAATGCATGGTGATTGATAATAGTTATGGAAATATTACAAATCTAATATTAGCAAAAACACAAATACAACTACCTACGAGACGAGAAGTTTCAGTAGATTCAATACTGAAGCACTACAATACAATACTGATACAATATTTTAATAATGATTCAATACCAAGTTACACAATGTGTTTTAATATTTCATTATAAATTCACAATACGAAGGTACACACTATCTATTCGCTGAAACCCTTTGTTGCCTTTCGGCCTCAGGGGTAGAAGAGCTTTCTGGAGACGGCCCACTTGTGTGCTGAGTATATTGTGGAATTTGTCGCCTCTTTTATTTCAGCAGTCCATCGTTTTCTTGGTCGGCCTCTAGGTCAGCCTTCGCTATATCTGTGTAGCAAAGCGTACTGTGGAATTCTGTCTGATGGTAGTCTGCTGATGTCTACAAACCATTTTATCTATTGTCTCTTTATGTATTCTAAGATTGAGGTGGTGCCGGTTTTTTTGTCGGATGTCCTCATTCCTCACCCTGTCTCTTAACAATATTCCTAGGATTCTACGTAAGCACTTCATTTCAGCTGTCACAAGTTTACGTTTGTCTTGCGCTATCGTTGTCCATGTTTGGCTTTGGTAGCACAACGTTGGCATAATAATCGTTTTGAATAGTTTTTTTTGGTGTTTAGAATCTACGTATTTGTTTCTGAAGGTTGGTGTCAAATCCCTAGGGCTTGGTATGCTTTACTACATCTATTGTGTATTTCTTTGCTGCTCTTGCCGTCTGTTGTTATATTACTTCCTAGGTATGTGAATTATGTCACTTGATTAAGTCTGTTGTTTTCAATATATATATGTATATATATATATATATATATATATATATATATATATATATATATATTTATATATATATCTGTTCTTCATATCTTCATTACTTCGGTCTTTTCTATATGTATCTTCATGTTAAAGGTATGGCATGTTTGATGTAATCTATATATTTGTCTTTGTAGTTCTTCTGATGATGTCACTAGTGCTTGGTCATCTGCAATTAGAAAGCTTGTTTAAGTTATCCTTGAAATTGTTTTCTTCCGTTGACTTTGCTACTTTACAGATGCGGTCTATGTATGTTATGAACATTAGGGGGGTAGTACACATCCCTGTCTCACACCTAAGTGAATTTGAAATTTCTGTGCTTGTTCTTACTGAGCAGTGGCTATTGGCGTATATACTCTGACATAGGTTTATCAGATGTTGAGGAACTCTATATGTCTGTAGTGTTATCCATCATCATCATCAAGTGCCGTCTCCGCAACGAAGGTTGGCTGCAATGTATCTCCAACATCTCATGTCTCTTGTCTTGGTGGTGCACTCTGCTAGACTGTAACCTGTCCATCGTGTAATGTTACTCTCCCACTTGTATCTCTGCCTACCTCTTGCTCGCTTCCCTTTGACTTTACCCTCAAGTAAGGTCTTCAATAAGGTGTCCAAAGTCTTTTAATGTGTGAAAGTATTTATTTGCCTGATCTCTATATCTCTTAGTAGTTCTTTCTTCATATTAAGTGGCTTTAGCACCTCTTTATTTGTTTTCTTTTCTTTCCATGATGTTCTCCCTATTCTTCTATATGCACACATCTCAAAGGCATCAATTTTGTCTTCTAATTGTTTATTTAGTGTCCATTTTTCTGAGCCATACATTAATATGGAATAGATGTAGCATTTTAAAATTCTCATTTTTAATTTGTTTGTAATTTGTTTAGATATTAATAATTTCCTCATGTCATTGAAGGTACTTTTAGCAATTCCTATTCTCCTTTTAAATAGTTATCCATAGTTGTGCTCTATCCACTGTCGAAAGCTTTATCTTGGTGTACGAAAGCCAAATAAAAATCTTGTTTATGTTCTATCACTCTTTCTGAAAGTTATTTGAGGGCGAAGATTGCATCTGTACAACTTTTATTTTTCCGAGAGCCCAATTGTGTGTTGTTGAGCAGTGGTTATATATATGTGGGCGCATTCTTCTCTCCAGTAAGGTGCGCAATGTGTATTAACATTTCAATATAAATTCACAATCTGAAGGTTCATGTGTGTTAACTTTTCATTATAAATTCACAATATGAAGGTCCCATGACATTTAATTGTATATTTTGTCTGGTCCAGGAAACTATCTAGGCTTTATTTTCTTCAGTCCTTGTTGGAGTTCCTGCATATTGAAGTCATCTTCAAATATGGATGAGCTAGTAGTTTGGACCTTCTTTGCTGCTTTAGTAGGTACAGACAATTCGTTTGAGCCCCAGACAGCTTCCCTACTCTGTTCACACTGTTTAAAAAAAAGCAGTTAGTGTTCTGCCTTTTTCTGGTATTTGTTGATTGTTATGCTTTCATCCATCACATGTTTATTATTTGTTCTTCTTCCTTTCTCAGACAAATTGTTAATCAATGTCCAAGGCTTTTTACAATTTTTCCTTATATCAAAATTAGTGCATGTTGTGCCCATTTGTCATATTTGACGTTTTCACAAGAAGTTTTACTTTAGCACATGCATTGTTGTAAAGGATAGTTGCTTTTTTTGTCATGGTATAATGTCAAGGGCTTCTCTTGTTTGTTTTTTTCCTTTAAAAAATACCAGCTTGGATTTCTGTATTGTCAAATGATTTATCAGATCTTCTAGTTAATTCTACTGCCCCTTGGGATGCTTTGTTTGTTTGTTTGTTTTGCGTTCGCTCCATTGTAACCAACACGGATATCCGTGCGATTTCCGCCGGGAGCGTGATTACGTTGTGCCACCATTATGCGCCTTGTAGGCCTAGCACATCCGATTTCGGCATGCCTTGACAGTTCGGGTGGGCTACCCTAGCCTGTGACAGCCTTTCTATCTGTCGCCAGACGGTGAATGTGTACTGACTCTATGCCGAGACGGTTTGTCTTTCACGTCTGTCCTGCATGAGGCGTTCCGCAGTCAGTGAACATGCCTCGTGTAATTAGACGTATTGTGCCCGTGCTCGTCGGGTACTAAACCTTTTCTCGTCCTCAAGCCTGGTTCCGGTTTAGGAACAACTTGACAGAAGAGTTGGGCTCGGGCTCGTTCGTCTTCTTAGCCGAAGCGTTATTCACCAACTTCGTGAGCCCCTCGTCCAGGTCTGAATCTGTACACATATTTAGGAACGTTAGGAACTATTGCTTTGTTGTAGAGCTGAACAGTGCTTGTCACATCGGACTGCTATGCCTGTGCCCATCGGGTACTGAAACTTTTCTCTCCGCGAGCACACTTCCGGTATAGGAAAGACTCGACAGTAGAGTTGGGCCCAGGCTGGGATCACTGGTAACTAGAAGCTTGTCTCGAAAAAAACAATGCTTTAGTTCCAATTTCATCGAACCGTCTTCCATGATTTTTACACATGACGCTGCCCTCTAGCGCTGTGCATCTTTCTCAGTGTACTCATTGTGCTTTTATTTTTATTGGAACATCTGCCTGCTTCGTTCCGACTACATTGGCCGCCCTCCAATCCTTCTACCAGACTTTCTAGCTTCACTGTGTGTCGACAGTGTTGTTGCATGTGTTGGCACAGTGGTGTCGGAGTTATTAACTGTCTTTTTCTAGTCAAATTTCATTCCATCTGTTACCTCCACATTCACGGACACGATCCCCAAAAGGTTTAGCCAGAATCAGCATTAGCCGCTTTATTTCTGTTACCAGGGTGCGCCACGAGGAGGCACTTTTGCGATCTTGGTTGTCTGCTAACCCTGGGTCCGCCAAGAGCAATGCGTTCCTTTTGCACCCCGGGATGCTTTGATATGCTACATTGAGTATAAGTCTTTGTCACCTCAAGCAGTAAATGTGTCTACATCATTGATATTGATATTACATAGCAGGATATCAGATGTTTATTGGCATAGTTTCCAATCTGCCTTGTGAAAATTCAAGAATGTTTTCTGTTTGAAATGTTCTCTACTGGATGTATTTATGATGATAATTAGCGTAATGTCATTTCTGATATCAATAATGTAAAGAGAGCAAGAGTCAATTATATCAGATGCATAGATAGTGAAATCGAGTTGGCGGAGAGATAGATGGCTACTATGCAGAAGTATTGGAATAGACTTTCATCGTGAAGGACTGACAGACATGTTGTTTCACAGAGCTACTGTATATATATATATTCATGTCTCAGTGCGGTTCTGGTCACCAGCAAGTACTATTTTAGTAAATTGTGTTACATTGATGTCCAGTAAGTTGCATGTTGTCTGAGGTGGGCTGTATATATTTTAGATTGTTTATTTTCCTCCAGTGTGTCAGATGGTCTCTTTCTGGGCGATATGTACCTGAATGTCATTACCGATATAGGTAATTATGCCATAGCAGTTGATGCCTTTACAGGCATAGTTGGTATGTCCTGACATATATATTTCAGTGTCATTGTATCTCCTGTAAGAAGGTCACATGTATCTTGTGAGTGTATAGTAAATTAGCAAGTTCTAGGTTTTTTTTTCTTATGCCAAAGATGTTTAGTTGTAGAATATTGGCTCTGCTGGTTTTCCCTCCAAGGTGTCCATGGTTTAATGTTTTGTTTGTTCCTTATGTATAGGTTGACATTGTTCTTGTTGTGGTAGTATGCTGGTGTTTGCGTTGTTGTTTTTGATGCATTCCAGTTGTTAATTTCTTAGCTAGTGCTGCCTGTTCACCCACTGCCTGCAGTGGAACTTGATAACCGAGGCGAAGTCTGATCTCGTTTGTAGATACCTTTGGTCGTAATGACATTATAGTAATGGGAAGTCCTTGGGTTTTTCAATCCACCCGACGCCAGAGAATACCACCTGGAATATAGATTGCTACCTATGTACTGCTCCGAGGCACTGCAGCCAAGATATGGTTCACTGTGCTCATTCCCCACCACCAATTTCCAACTGGTTATGGATAACTTCGCAATGGCTCCAGCAGTCATACAACGAATGTTCATGGTAAAAGCCTTGTCACTTTCTGAGTCACTGTGCCTTTATGATGGGCCTCAGCCATTGGAAAACAATGCAGTCAGTTTCTGCCACATGGGTGCTCCACAGTACATCTCAGGCTCCCTCCCAACCACTGACGGTGCATTTATTTATACTAATAATAATGCATATATATTCTAAAAAAATTAATGCAACAACAAATGATATGCATGAAAAGCATAATTGTATGGATGATACATGCAACAAAGCTTCTATAAGAGTTTCAATATAACCGGCATGTCATTTACTAAAGTTTTCTGCAGCATGGGTGGTTTGTCTAGTGAGCCATTGGCGGGACGCAGAAATGCAATCACATTCGTATGTGAAAGCTAAAGGATGCATTGAACATGCTAACAATAATAAATAGAAGGTGGTACTGCTAGTAGAAGGAGAAGGGAATAATGTTTAAGCAGGATGCGACGGACAGTCGAGTTATGGGGATGGAAGGTAAGAACCAGTTTAACCCTATCAGAGGAGGAGGAAGAACCCTGGGAATTATTCATGGTATCAAGGCGAGATAGCTGGCGTACACGGAGCCAAGCCAATGAAAGAATGCTGTCAGGGAAGGAGCGTCTACGGAAGAACTCAATCATCTCAGAGGATTTGTCGAGAAAATCGTCGTCATCGCTACATAAGCGACACAGGCGAAGAAGCTGTGAATAAGGTAGAGAGTTACGACAGGCGGGAGGATGAGAAGAAGTGTAGAGCAGAAAGCCATGTGCATCAGTGGGTTTGTAGTAGACTGATGTGCTGAGGTATGGGGGATGAATAGTGACAATGATGTCCAGGAAATGGACAGAGGTGGTGGAAATGGTAAATGTGATAAAACTCCCATGACCTGATTGTTATGTATTTGTTGCAGATGGATGGATAAATTGGGCATTGCAGCGCAATATGGATTAACTAAAGTAACCAGACAGTCATTTATTGGAGCCTCTTATGAACTTGTTTCTAGTTACACATTCGATCCAAACCCAGTAAGCAAATATATATGTTGTGTATTTTCATTTTTGTCTCCCTTTCTTACTGCATATTTTTCTAGTTTTGTATCCTCTTCTTCTTCTTCAGCGTTCGCCCTCATACAACTACAACGAATATGTCGTGTGATTTCCGCCGGGGAGAGTGAAGTACGTTGTGCTGCAAGTTCTACAGTAGAATTGTGTCATTTGCACCTCGGTTGGCCATTTGTGGTCAGGACGTCTGAGGTCCAGCACATCCGTTTTCGTCATGCCTTTAATTCAGGTAGGCTTCCCTAGTCCGTGACAGCCTGTCTATCTGTCGCCGGGCACACCGGTGTGTAGTGACTTTCCGCCTAGACGATTGTGTATTTCCGGTATAGGAAAGTTTGACAGTAGAGTTGGGCCAGGGCTAAATTCTTTGTACCTTTTGTGCCTGAGCCTATTGGGTACGGAACCCTTTTTCTTCTTGAGCATGTCTCCGGTATAGGAAGGCTCGACATTAAAGTTGTGTCAGGTCTTCTTGCTTTTCCGAACGTCCATGATTGGGTATGGGTCTCTGCCTATAAAGAGCACAGTTAACTAGAACCTCGCCTCGAGCTAACAGAGCTTGTAGTTCCCCTCTCCTAGGAACTTTTCACTTTCTATTTGCAGTTCACGCTGCCCTCTGGCGCTGTTCTGCCCTTTCATTGTATCATTGTACTCAGTATGAAATATATTTGTCTCTCGCCATGCTCTACCTTTACGTGCGTTTTACATTGGCCGCCCCTCCAATGTTCGGACTGGACTGACTAGCGTCACTGTATGTCGATAGTGCCGCTGCATGTGGTGATGCTGGTGGTGTCGGAGATATTGTCTGTCTCTTATGCTGTCAAATCTCTTTCCATCTGCTTCCTCAACATTCTCGGTCACGATCCCCAAATGATTTGGCTAGAATCAGCTCGAGCCGCTGTATTTATGTTTCCAGTGTGCACCGTGAGAGGATGCACATTTGGGATCTTGGTTATCTGCTAACCCTGGGTCCGCCGAGCGCAATGCGTTCCCTATGCACCCTCCCGATATGTATTCTGTCAATCTTAGTATAACGGCTTGCCATCTACTGAAAGTATCACCCAAAGCACGTAACTCCATAGCTTCAAGCATTAATCCCAATGAATATCCAAAATATACACTAGTAATCCAGATGTCACTACCTCTTGATCACAAGCCAAAGGCGTAACCATTATACTACAGACATTACCTTATGATGAAATTTTAGTTATGGAAGAAAGAATACATTGTGATGGAAAACTCAAAACATCTAGCGGTCAATACTGTGACAAGGATGGCTGTATATTGTTAATTTTACAAATGTTGTTGCATATTGAACTGAACTTACAGCACATTTTCTATGATCAACAGGACTTTTACCTTTCACTTTTGTACAAGAGACTAGTTGAGGGTCCAGTGTTTCCAGTCATCTCACAACCTGCGTCAGCTGACGTAAGAGTATATGCACACTGTGCCAGGACAGATTTGTAAGTATTTTATCAAATACATTCCTTGGGTTTTGAGCATTCCACATTCGATTATTGAGTGCGTGGTCTGAAATAAAACATGGGTTGAAACATTCAAACTTGTACTGAGCTAATAGAACTTCTTACTGACATAACAGAAGATAGTGAAGTTTCATGATCGTATCTCTTTGTTTTCATACAAAGTGTTGTTAGAACATCTTTGTTTTCATACAAAGTGTTGTTAGAACATCTTAGTTCATTGTCTTCTCTTTCCACGACGCTCCCTATTCTTCTATATACCCAGCATCTCAAAGTCATAAATCTGTCTTCTAGTTGTTTTTTGCCATGGTTCTGATCCATACATTAATATAGAATAGATGACGCATTTTAAAATTCTTATTTTTACCTTGTTTGTAATTTGTTTATATTTTCCTAATGTAATTGAAAGTACTTTTAGCCATTCCTATTCTCCTTTTAAATTCTGTTTCACATCTACCATCATTTGTGATTATGTGCCTGAAATATTGGTAATGCTCTACTTATTGTATCTCCATGTATTTTATGCTTAGCATCTGTTCCTGTGCAATTTTTCTTTTTGTAATTTAAAAAACAATGTTTATATCTAGTCCATATTCTTTACTAGACGTATTGATCTATTAAGCTTAGTAGTTCCTATTCACTTTTTGCTATAAGCACAGTGTCATCTGGTTATTGCAGGTTGTTAATTATTTTCCTACTGGTCTTGAGTTCTGGCGTATTTTAAAAAATATTCTCTGTGTGGGTGTTAAAAAAGGCTTGGTGATAAAATATATTCTTGTCTAACACCTCGTTTTATTTCTATGCATGATGAGTATTTGTTTTCACATCTTATAGTTTCACACACTTCTTGATTAGATTACTTTAAAACTAATATCTGTGTTGATTGACATAAACAGGGGAATTATGAAATGAATTCAACAAATTCACCATCAAATTCCATACTGAATAACCTGATCATTATTTGTTTGTAATAGAGTTGTTAGAACATACTGATGACGAGAATGCAACCAGATGAAACATTATATATAACGTAGTCTGGGGCAAAATGGTCACATGGCAAAACGGCGCAGCAGATTTATATCAAATCTATGGTTTTATCCGATACCAGACATGACTAGGTGAGATGCCAATATTCAAATATTTGATACAACAAAGTTTGATAGGTCAATGATGAGTCAATTTTTAGTAATGCGGAAAAATATATTTTCGATATGTTGGATCAATTTTTTTCCAACTTCTTACACTGTCTTCTGTTATAATTAATATTGTGATTTTTTAAATGTTTAAACTGAAATATATGTTGTGTTGTTAAGTTCTTAAACACATTATCTTGCCAGGCCACTTAGTTTTATTCGTCAGAATTTTTATTAAGGGCCAAGTTGCTAAAAATGTGATTTGGGGTAGAGTGCCAAAGTGGAACATTCAAAATGCATGAAGAAAATTCTCATGTCAATGAGGGAATTCCAGATGCCGATCTAAAGCAGCAAGAGACTGGTATATATAATTATAACAATCATCCAACATTACAAAGACATTATTAACTTTAGAACAGAACCTACAATCTTTTGTATAAGAAAGTTTTTTTATTAGAATATTTTTTTTCCAGATTAAAGTTATGGAACAAGGTATATCTATTTATTATATCTATTCTTAGCACATATGTGCACGTTACTGGTCTGCTTGACCTGCCACAGTGGCGATCTCCCTCAAATTTATAATGGTTTGTATCACATTTTTACCTGCACCATTTTGTTCCATAAAATAGGGCAAAATATCTTTTAGCATATGTTCACAATGTCACTTTCTACTGTCTACACATTACAGTATGTTTTCAATACTCTCACAAAATGTTATGATGGATGGATAAGCTATACAATAATGGCAGTTTGGTCTCTCATACTTAAGTCTAGCTGTCAGAATACACTAAATCATACAAATTGCGACTTTTGCTCCCACCTATCTAAAGCAGCTATTACTTGACTGGAATCTACAGTAAAATAGGAGAGTAGTGAAGCAATTGAGATGACCAAATGAGCACTGAAAAATAGAATGGCTTGGATGGGCACGGCTAGGACACAGAGAATATTAGACATTATGCAACTGTGTGTGTGTGTGAACTAGCTGACATAGTTCATGGCAAATAATAGGCGGACCATAAATATTAACTTGTGAAATGTGGAGAGGTTTTTCCTAAATTCAGCAATTGCATTTCACTTTGACTTTAGTTATATTTTTACGGAGAGGAGGAAATCACAAAAGTAGAATTGTGGGGGGGGGGGGGAGACATGGGAGTCAAGTTACCATATTTGTTACTTGTTTTATGGTGTTAAATATTATGTTTTGTTTTCCTAGAGGGTGGTGTTCTAAACCTACAACTTCCCCCCTACCCATGGCATATGGGTTTAAGTATACCTCTCACGTTTCCATTTATATTAAAGTCAGACTTGCCAGGAAAGGGACAGTGGTATTCTAATGCTTTCAGAATCAAACATTCAGGCTCTGATTAGTAAGATTTGGGTAAAATGATCGCAGTCCAGACCCCATTGCGCTAATTAGTGTCTACCTGTGTGATTATTTCTCTTTCTATGTTTATCCATTTATATTTAACCTTTGTCAATTTAAGTATAATTATATTTATGGTTAGGATTAGTTATGTAAAACATAAAACATAACTAACCCTAACCCTAAAACAATGAATATTTCAATTAATTATTGACTATTTAGTGATATAATATTTAGATCAATTAACCGCACAATACATAAGTAGGCACTAATGGGAAACAAGAACGAAAACGGGGGTTAGACTGCCATCATAGTAACAAGATTTCTTCTGATCTAGGGTAGTAGCAACACTAAATAATGTAGCAGCAACTGATACTAGCAACCATTAAAAACGCACAGAAAACGTGATTTGTTTTCACGCTTGAAATGTTTATGTACTTTGGCAATTTAAACCCAGAATACGAGAAATTGATGAAGTTCGTGAAGGTTATGTTGACGTAGTGTTTCCTGTACATTTTTCGTGCTTCACATGAAAATCAGCAAAAACATAAATTATGGATGTATTAAAAGTCAAACAGGTTTGAATTTGGCAAACACATTAATAAAGTTAGGTGAGATAAAAGACATTATCTGGTTTGTATTGAAAGAAGATATGTTAATGTATTTTTCATACCTCGACTGACATCACACGTGATAGCAAGATGTTGGTATATTTGTCATTGTAATGGTAGCCAGATAATGTGCCAGACATTTCATTGTGACCAGTCCACTACACTAAGGCTGCACCAACAATTCCTGGCGACAGGTACCATCAATGACCGTGCCAGACCTAGTTAATCTCGTGTAGTAACACTAGCTTAAGATTATCATATTGTACAGGTTCATCTGCACACACATTTCCATATGGCAGCTTAGATAGCAGCTCATGTACGTAGCACTAAGGGGCTTATTTGCACAAACACTGTGTGAAGAAGATTTCTCTCCTCTGGTTAGCAAGACACAAATTCTAACATTGGTCCTATCCTTACTAGACCAACAGACTGGTCTGTGGCTGACAAAATATTAATCGTCCAAGGGGAGAATGGAGATGACAAGGGGAGAATGGAGATGACAAGGGGAGAATGGAGATGACAAGGGGAGAATGGAGATGACAAGGGGAGAATGGAGATGACAAGGGGAGAATGGAGATGACAAGGGGAGAATGGAGATGACAAGGGGAGAATGGAGATGACAATGTTCTCAGTTGAAAGCCAGTTTAATATCTCATTTGTTGATAGGAAACATCAAGTTTGGCTTAGTCCTGAAAAACGATATGCTGATTTGTGCATAGTCCAGCATAAAATATGTGGAGTATGAAGCGTACATATTTGAGGTGTATTCTCCCATGAGCACCATACTACCGCTCATCTTTTAACAGTTAATGTAACCGATGATGTCTACCATAATCAAGTACTGCGACCTATCATTATGCCTTTCATCAACAATCACCAAGATATAGGAATCTTTCAGCACGACAACACTAGGTCTCACACTGCTAATGTAATCAGGAATATAAAATGTATATATATATATATATATATATATATATATATATATATATATATATATATATATATATATATATATATATATATATATATATAGTTGTATCTGCATTTCAATACTTTAAATGATGTTTCCATTATTGTGTAATTTTTAAGTAATGTTTTTACAGTTACAATTATCCTGCTGGTGCACTAGTTCTGTACTACATAAATCTGGGGGAGAATAATGCAAGTCTGTATTTAACGCAGTTTTCTAATTCAAACCAAGATTTGTTTATACTGACCCCAGGAAATAATCAAGGATTGCTTTCAAGGTTTGAATTTTTGTTCAAATATTTTCATAATTTCTTGTATATAATATCTATAATATTATGAGAAGATCCATAACCTATCATGGTTGTAGCAGTGTTACATTGGAGATATCAGCATGAGAAGGCGTCTAAATACAATTGTATCAATACTCTAATGGAATCATTTCAACGGGCATGATGTTATTCAGAGGTGCCAATCTTCTCTGCACAGTTTACTTTATCAGCAAGTAGAAGGAGCACAACTTTATTCTTAATTAGAAACTGCCCTCACACCACGTGGGGCATTCCCATAAGTCCTTCGCCCTCTATTCCAGCAGCCATCTGACTCGATGGTGTTTTGAGTCTAATGCCGCCGAAACAGACGTCGACATCAGAACACAACTCTAGCTCTTCTGACAGGTTTCTTTGTTGTTCCGCCCACCCACGCCATGCCCGTAACTAGTTCACGCACAACGGCGGTCTGTCGGAACAACATGGTAACTGTTATCGAAAGTTACGACTACGGGAGAGGTTTGCACTCTGAGAGGGCCAGAGTGCCAGAGCACAACTGTTCTCCCATACTAGTTTAATGAAAGTAAAATTTCATACTTATTTACATTGTTAAATAGTCTATTTATGTCTATTACTAATGTCTTTATCCATTACTATTTATGTCTGTTAAGGTCATAACTTCACTTAATGTTGTCGCACATGAAAGTGCACATTTTATTGGCAGTTAAAATTATGTGTGTATATCTCTAAATTGTATGCTGTATATAGCCTATATTCTATATATAATTCATTACTTGATCCTTCATTCTCTTGCAGAGCTGTCAGGCTAAATGGACAGGTTCTTACGATGTCAGGTGATGATATTCCACAGCTGTTGCCGAAACATGCCAAAGGAAATATTCTTCTTCGACCACAGACATTTGGATTTATTGTTATCCCTCTAGGGAGAGTGCCAGCTTGCATAAACTACCAAAGTACATCCCCGTAACACCATCAGTGTAATTATATCGTTTTCATTGAGTCAGTCAGTGGCTGTCAATTCTATCTTACCTTATTTATTATTGGATTCCCATACTTTTTTAAAGAGTTTAATTTATATATATATATATATATATATATGACATTTTTGTCGTCTGACATTTCTTTTCTATTAAAACTTCAATGTTTCTAGAATCTTCACCTTGTTTTCTCTACATATTTTTCAATTAAAACTTCAATGTTTCTAGAATCTTCACCTTGTTTTCTCTACATATTTTTCTATTAAAACTTCAATGTTTCTAGAATCTTCACCTTGTTTTCTCTACATATTTTTCTATTAAAACTTCAATGTTTCTAGAATCTTCACCTTGTTTTATCTACATATCTTTCTATTAAAACTTCAATGTTTCTAGAATCTTCATCTTGTTTTCTCTACATATTTTTTTCATTTCAACTTACAATTGTAAGGCTTTTTTTCTGCAGACACAATTTCTCTCTACTCTATCCCTGACATTTGTTTCCAATTCCTCATCCCTAGTTCTTGTAGGGATATTTCTATATCATCATTCCATCTTTTTTGATCCACCACTTAATCTTCTCCCTTGTACTTTAAATAAAATAAATCGTTTAATCTTTATTCTCAAACTCTCACTCTGTTCTGCTAGATGTCCATGGGTTGTCCCTGCCTTAGTTGCACCAATGGTTAGACATAACTGACTCCAGCTGTCCTTGCACTTTATTTATACAGATCTGTTTTATCATTTTGATTTCTTCCATATTTTTCGACATATTTAAACTATCCGAGTCTGTTCACTTTTAACATAGTCCTGATCTATGCAAAACATGACTGTCTTTGCTGCCTCTAATTTGTAATGTCTGATTATTCATTTTGGATAGGTCCTAATATTCTTTTTAATATCTAGACTAGTATTTTAACCAAGATGTCTAAACTTATACAAATATATATTATTGCTTATTATTTATATTACTTATATGTAGTCCTACTGATTTACTAACATTTTAGTAGAAATAACATATTTTCTTATTATTAATGTTACTACAAACACTAACAATTGTTTAATCATTTTTGTTTATGTTTCATGTCTCTGAATCATTTAAAACTATAAATATTTATTGTAGTTTTATATTCTTCTTCTTCTGCGTTCGTTCTCAAACTCCCGCAGATTAGCAGGATGTAGTCCGGAAAACGGAATGCGTTGTGTTATGGTTTACAGCATTTCTGTGATATCTGCGCCTTTCGGCCTGACACATCCGACTTCAGCATGGCTTTGGGTCTCTGACCTTATATGTGATGTGACAGTCAGTCAACTCCATCCCATAACCTCCTTAGTCGCCTTTTACGACATGCGTGGAAGGTAAACAGTGTTGCTATTCTTTGCTCCCCTTTCGGGCCTCGGCAACAAACGGACGTGATCTTATATTAAGGCTATATATATAAATACATACTTAGTACGGTACAAGAGAGTCCTAGAGAAACTCTACGAAGAACCATTAATAGAGAAAGCATGTCAATGAACCTAAACAACACGCACGAACTGCAAGACCTGGCAACACAAAGACAGAAATGGAAAGCTATGGTTTCTGCTCTATGCGCCACCTATGGCCATGGAGGAACATAAAATAACATAACATAACATATTTTTTTAAAAATTATGTGGATTACTCCTTGTATTCTGGGCAATGTGAACACTGTAATTTGAAATGTATAGCTCTAGAGATCTCCATAAAATATGAAAACTGTAGCAGTGTTTCCACACACTGATATATAATATATTATTGAGTTTATTTTTCTGGTCAAAGAAAATGTAACAGCAGTAACACACTATCATCATCAGGTGATATATTCTTTCCAGAATGCAGTTTTCCTATGAATCTCTTGAATTCTCCGCGATCTTGAGCAAGTTGTCCTGCCTCTTAAAGTGACATGCGTTGGCATTCTTGAATGTCTTCTGTCCAACGGCGCCTCATGTCACAATTGGTCCTGTTGCCTTCTATCACACATTCCAGTAACACTCTCTACATGCCGTCATGTCTCTTAATGTGACTGAAATAAAACAATCGTTTTCTTTAATATGATGTTCAGAAGCCAGACTTCCTGGACGCTAATTATTCTTAACACCTCCTGGTTTGTTTTCCTTGCTGTCCATGGTATTCTCAGAAATCTTCTATAGCAGACTATAACATCATATTTACAAGTGCAGATTTATAGGGATTATTGCTTAAAGCTCATTACATGCTTCATTTAGTACCCTTAACATAAGGTGTGCTGCTCTGTGGAAAATTATGGGGTACATTTGGGGAAACCTGAGTACAGCTTAGTCTAGGGTTTCCAAATTGAGTATACGGAACCTTTTGAATTCAGCAAAATGAATCTAGTATGAGAAATACAATTGACTAATGTATTTAATACATGGACTATATAAATAAAATCAGAATTATTTTCATTTATCCACATGTTTCCTACTTGAATTTAATATATTTAAAGTTATTTGTGTGTGACTAATTTCATGTTCTTATGTACATCAGAAAAATTCCAATGTTGTTACTTTGCACTTCTTTCTTCACAGAGAGGTGTTGCTGTCCCATCAGTTGTTTATATGTTTTATTTACGATATGAGAATAAAGGTGAGAATAAAGGACAAAGGAGAAGTACTTCCACCGTGATAGTTTAAGCATAGAAAAGTTGTATCCAGTAAGCCCCTATATACAGTAGACATAAGTGATTTAAAGAAATACATTTAAATTAAAATTAAAATAAAAAGAATACACTCCAATTATTATTCAAATGTGCTAAAGACTTTCATCTGTGTAGGTGTACGGATCTAAAAATTTAATTTAAAAAATTGAAACTAATGTCAAATCTGGGATCGAACTCCGATTGAAAAAAATAATTATTAACAAAAGAGAACACGTTACTATCAACTGAGCTAACCAAGACATATAATTATTGGCAGTAATATTGAACTTTCATAGATAAACGTTGTAGTATTCTCATTACAATCGTTACTTGGATAATTCAACGTCTGCTGATCTATTTGGTTTTAAGAATACAACAAAAACATAGATATAAACAGTATTGTGCGATTCGCCTATATTTATATATTACATATATGGCATTAGCAAAAGACAACAAGATATAATATTTAACCTGTTAAAACAGTAAACATTTATTCATAGAAATATTAATTTCTACCTTTTCATAGATCAAACAAAATTTGCCTGCATTTGTTTGACTGTTGCGCAGTTGTAAGAGACAGTTTAACCAATCATATCAATAGTTAGCTTTTGTCAGACAACTGGATAGTAATTTTATTTTCACTAGCAACAGTCCCTGCCTTTTAAAATATTCTATGAATGTGGTAAATTTCATTTGTATACAGCACGAATTAGAGGAGCGTATGTAACATGAAAAGTAACAAGTTAGAAAGCAACATGAAATGTAATAACCATATTCCAGACAGCAGGAAAATTCGAGAATGTCAAAAACTAGATGGAGAGGATGAAAATTAATATACTAGGAATGAGTGAAGTTAGATGGGCAGGGGCAGGAAAGATAAAATCAGATAAACACATATTCATATATGCAGGAGGAGATAAACACGAAAAATGGTAGGGTTAATGCCTGCCGAGAAAACCGCAAAATCAAACACATGTTATTTAGGCATATCAGATAGAATACTAATAGTAAAAATAAACGGACAAAAAATAAAGTTGATAAAAGACTCTTCAACAGACACACGGTGGCCTTCAGCACAACATAACGAAGCGGTGCTTTCGCTCAGACGGCACGCAGCATGACAATGGAGGTTTTGGCAGTAACCAAAGCTTTACAAATGGGTCTGCTCGTAGTTTATCTGCTAGCATGCCTGCATACTCAGTGACTCGATGAGCATGATTGTGAAAGTTCATTCGGGAACAGTGGCTGGATGCAGTGAAGAATTCCTGTTTGCTTAAAGTGACTTTCATTTTTGTGCCGGGACATGCGGGAGTCCTGAGTAATGAAAGAGCAGATAAGTTGGCCACACACGCTGCTACTACGGCTGTTGGTGGAGCGATGGATCGAGCAGACATTTTGAACGCCCTACGGGAAAACGCACAAGCAAATGATTGTATAAGCGACAATGACTCCATGAATAGAATAAAGGAATTTGGTTTGAAATGTGGTGTCGCTAGAACGAAGCGGTTTCGTGGGCAAGAAAGAATGATATTTTGCTCCAGTTTTTGAAACCTTTTCTGGAACAAAGGCTGGTTCAGACTGGATCAGGGTCGGGAACAAGCGGCAACAGAAACAGAACAAGTACTTTCTTGTTAGAGAATAACACATCCATATTCGGCGTACTTTTTTCGCCATTCGGTATTTCCTTAAAGAACCAGGGTTTGGTCAGCTTCCTCTTTTCTCTGCAGTTGTAACCACCTTGAACGGGTGGTTTATGTTCTGGAGTTGTTCCGAGCCAGTCACAATTAGGTGCATCATGACTTAGTCCGAAATAAACGCTGGCCACTGTCGAAAAGCGGCCAAATCCAAAGCGCCTTTTTATTCTAAATTAGTTGCGTAAGTAGAACTGAATTCTGCCTCTGCAGTGATCTGAAGCTTTTCAGTTTAAACTCAGTTTAAACCATGCAACAGAAAACCGTAGTAGATGACATGCCTATTTTATTGAGGTTATCTTCATATAGAAGCTTCATGACATGGCATTTATACAATCCCGTAGTCGTAACCTTCGATAACAGTTACCATGTTGTTCCGACAGGCCGACGTTGTGCTTGAATTAGTTGTGGGCACGGCGTGTGTGATCGGAACAACAAATAAACCTGTCGCAGGGCCAGAGTTATGCCCTGATGTCGTCGTATGTTTCGGCGGCATTACTCTCGAAATACCATCGAGTCAGACGGCTGCTGGAACAGAGGGCGGAGCACTTATGGGAAAGTCCCACGTGCTGTTAGACCAGTTTCTAATCAAAAATCAAGAAGAATCAAGTTTAAACTTTGGTTGCAGTTCCCGTGGTTCCTTGGGTAATTTCAACTTCGGTGTCACTTTGATCTTGAACTGCTACTACAGTTTCAGTGTCGTCATCAGTTTCTGAATACTCGACAAGTTTTTGACTGGCACAGCTGTTGGTTGACATCAAACCCCGAAATTTAAACAGTACTACTTCTTGCTTTTTCGTTGCTTCACCCATCACTTTTTTCTTCGACATGTTCTCAGCACCACTTAGTTTTTGCCGTTTCATCTGTAAAAATAGTTGTTTCAGTAAATCCCGTTAGTTATCGGCAAAGAATCAATTAATTGTAATGATTGACCCTGTAAGTAAGATTTTAAATAAATTAGCAGTTGGAATTCTGATAGTTGTGAATTTGTCACGATAAGTGCCTCGAATAATTTATGGAAAGCTTCAAATTCTTTGATAGTGCCCGAAA
Source organism: Meghimatium bilineatum (assembly GCA_034231615.1). Lineage (NCBI taxonomy): Eukaryota > Metazoa > Mollusca > Gastropoda > Stylommatophora > Philomycidae > Meghimatium > Meghimatium bilineatum. Next base: position 48,188,568 of record CM067300.1, read on the forward strand.
ATTTGCGATATTTATTTAATGTTGTTAAAGACATTTTGAATTATTTAAAATGGCTTCTTGAAAAAAAAATATCTGTAATTGTCCTAAACGTATGGAAATTAATTATAACATGATTCTTACTGAAGAAATTTAAAAGAAAATAAATGTTTGCCTCCGTGTAAGATTCGTTGTACTGCTGTCTTTCGTTTGATACGATGAAGGCTTTTTATCTGAAACGTCGTCTGTCTCTGTATCTCGTTATTATGTTGTTTTATGTATCATTTTGGTAACGCATCTACCTATTTTTGTTTAGCTTGATATTTGCCTAGTGTTACTCCAGTCACTTACTTCATATGTAGGGTTGTTACCCTACTCTGGAACATTTATTCCTATCAGCTCATAACCCGTCAGGGTATTTGGAGTACTACATTTGATGTATGCACACACAGAGTCCTCCAGAGATTTCTATCTTCAGCGATGCGAATTAATGAGGAAAGATCGTGTCTTGTCCAGTCCTTGATGTTGCCTGTCCATGGTGGTATTTGTCCTCTTCTGCTTCTTCCACATTAGACCGTTCCTGAAGAATTGTTTTTGACAAGTAATCCTTTTCGCATACATGTTCAAATCGTGCGAGTTTTGGTCGTTTCACTATTGAAGGCAATGATTCCGGTGAACTTCTAGCCATCTCTAATTTGTTTCTTACGCACACATTATTTCACTCTTTTGATCACTCTGTAGGAAATTCGTAGGAAATGTCTGTAGCATGTGTGATCGAATCCTGCAGTTTTCTCTCCATGTCCGCAGTGAGTGTCCAACTCTCAAAAACATATAGCACAACAGAAACCACTAGGATGTTATATATTTTCGTTTTCACTCAAACACTCTGATATTACTTGCTAATAGTATTTCATTGCATATAACTTTTGTAGTCTTCTAAAATGCTGATTTGGCGTGCGCTGTCCTGCTCTTTATTTCAATGTACCACAAGTAATATGATGTTAAAGGTGTCAATATACTTGACTTTATTCACTTGACTTTATTTTGCCTCAATGAAATTAATAGTGCATCTTGGTATTGTATATCCTTTCCAATAACCATTAATTATGTTTTCTTGTTTAGATTGGGGTCTTTGTTTTTACATTCTTTTTTTCACCGTCAATTATATTGTTCTTTTTACGTTATAACTGTTATTCTAAAAAAACAATACTACATTAAACGTAAGAAGGAAAACATAGAAAATCGGATTTAGATCACAGAAGATAATAAACTAAACAGGATATTAAATAATGAAGAAAGTCGTATACGTGACATGTCCTTTATAAAACATTGTCGTCACTGTCATTCTGTAAGCCTCTTCTGTACAACGCGACCTGCTGTTTCCACTGTCACATTCAATAGGGAGACTGTCTATCGTATAGAACATAGTTTCCCAAAATGGTCTATATAGACTACCATTGGTTAATTTCGGCTTACAGGGTCCATGTTAGAGAGAATATAAATTGAGGGTGCACGATATATACTCTTTTTAATAAAGCTATTAAGAAAAAGTATACAAGGTCTTTTTTGTTTTACAATTGTTCACTCTTACAGAACAATTCGATCAGTTAACCGTACTGAGTCAACTGTCAAAGTGAGCAGCACCGAGTGAGTTGTCAAAGTGAGCAGCACTGAGTGAGCTGTCAAAATGAGCAGCACTGAGTCAACTGTCAAAGTGAGCAGCACTGAGTGAGCTGTCAAAGTGAGCAGCACTGAGTCAACTGTCAAAGTGAGCAGCACTGAGTGAGCTGTCGAAGTGAGCAGCACTGAGTGAGCTGTCGAAATGAGCAGCACTGAGTCAGCTGTCAAAATGAGGAATACTGAGTTAGCTTTCAAAATGAGGAGGACTGAGTCAGCTGTCAAAGTGAACAGCACTGAGTCAGGTGTCAAAGTGAGCAGCACTGAGTCAGCTGTCAAAATGAGGATTACTGAGGGAGCTGTCAAAGTGAGCAGCACTGAGTCAGCTGTCAAAATGAGGAGTACTGAGTCAGCTGTCAAATTGAGGAGCACTGAGTCAGCAATATAAGTGAGCAGCACTGAGTCAGTTGTCAAAGAGGGCAGTACTGAGTCAGCTATCAAAGTGAGCAGCACTGAGTCTGTTATCACAGTGAGCAGCACAGAATCAGCTGTAAAAATAAGGAGCAATGAGTCAGCTATCAAAGTGAGCAGCACTTAATCAGCTGCCAAATTAGGCAGCACTGAGTCAGCTGTCAAAGTGTTCAGCACTGAGTCAGCTGTCACAATGAGGAGCACTGAGTCAGTTATGTAAGTGAGCAGCACTGAGTCAGTTGTCAAAGTGAGCAGCACTTAATCAGATGCCAAATTACGCAGCACCGAGTCAGCTGTCAAAGTGTTCAGCACTGAGTCAGCTGCCACAATGAGGAGCACTGAGTAAGTTATGTAAGTGAGCAGCACTGAGTCAATTGTCAAAGTGAGCAGCACTGAGTCAGCTATCAACGTGAGCAGCATTTAGTTATCAAGTGAGCAGCAGTGAGTCAGCTGTAAAAATGAGGAGCACTGAGTCAGCTGTCAGAGTGAGAAGCACCGAATCAAGTGTCAAAGTGAGCAGCACTGAGTCAGGTGTCAAAGTGAACATCACTGAGCCAGCTGTCACAATCAGCAATGAGTGAGCTTTCAAAGTTAGCAGCACTGAATAAGCTGTCAAAAAGAAATTTGAAATTAATATGTTTAGGAAAATTTGAATACTAGACAACTTATGGAAAACAAAAAAAATCAGCAAGGGGTCTGCGGGGCAAAAAATGTTTGGATTCACCTTTCTAAACCAAATATGTGCTCACTCTTCCGCAGCGGATAACAAAAAATATTCACTCAGATCTGTATCAGCCATTCATGATCTAAATCAGTCTTTCTCAAACTGAAATCTGTGTCAGCCATTCATGATCTAAATCAGTGTTTCTCATACTGAAATCTGTGTCAGCTATTCATGATCTAAATCAGTGTTTCTCAAACTGAAATCTGTGTCAGCCATTTATGATCTAAATCAGTGTTTCTCAAACTCACATCTGTGTCAGTGATTCATGATCTAATTCATATAGTTTTATAGAAGAACCAGTGCCGAAAATGTCTCAAAATGTCATTTCATGCTTTCAATTGATGTTTACCTTTCTTGGTAATTATTAAATGGATGGCGCGATATGGTAATTGAAAAACTACAGCACAGTGGCAATTGTCTTTTCATGAATAAAAGTACTGAATCCCTATAGTACTAAACACTCTTCCCAATAGTACTCAACATTCATCCCTACATTACTCAACCCTGTATTGATGCGACTTCTTTTTGGGGGATTTCATATCTCATGAGGATATAAGTTATACAAACAGCAGTATGATTTACGACGATTCTCAAAATTGTCAAACTCTTTGAAAAATAGACTCAAATATAATCGCTGTCCATAAAATAAATACAGAAGCACTAGTTGAATAATATAATACATTTTTCCAGCTGGGCGCTTCAATAAGTATACACAGGGGATTTCCAGGATTCACTGCGCCCGTCTAGTAACGTTTGCTGTTGCTGTAATGCGTTAGATTAGTATCATTTTGATGCAGTTAAACAACTTCTCGCTCTCAATAAGAGCATGTCACTGGTTTCAATAATACTGGTTCGGCTACGTTTCAGCCTGAGTTCACTTAAAATCAACAGAATTGAACATGTTGTACAGAATTGTTCATGTATATAAAATGAATTAAGTACGTGAATCTTCAAATATGTTTTGTACAATATGATATATTCAGTGATTACTAAAGCTCTTTAGTCCCATGGACCCTGCATCGCCCACTGTCGTGTTTACCCTGCAAGTATGCCCCCCCCCTGAAGTCTTTTACCGGCCAAGAGGTGGGGGAAGACGTTTTTGCCCACTTTGAGAAACCATGATTTAACTTACACAATCAGCAATCAGCATTGCCATCTCGGCATCGCAACGCCCGATCTCCCCTTCCATTTTATGAGTCATCAAGCAACGGATTCAACATACGACCAGTTAATTCACCCGTGGTCCATGCAACAGAAAACCATAGTAGATGGCATACCGTTATATAGAGGCTCCCTGGTCAATATTTTTCAACATCTCATCTGTACAATTATAGACTACCCTCTGAGAAGAAGGCTCCTTCAGTAGGCATTGCACTAAGCCGAAAGCTGAAGTCTCCTGGGTATGAAATAAAGCTCACAAAAACCATCCCACTGCATATAGGAAGTAAGAGCTAATCGTTCGCCATTCTTGGGATTCTCAACAAGCGAGAGATATTATATATATATATATATATATATATATATATTACTTCCTGTTTTTTTTGAAGGAGTGCAAGGAGTTTTCAATGAAATGTGGAAATAAAGGCCGCTTTGCCATAGCAGACGCCGCGACATGTACAGGAATGATTTTGATTGTGCAAAAAAAAAAAAAAAATCCGTGACGAAATTTGTGACGAATGTGTCCACTCTATATGCTTTATACAAATTGTAATCTTTAGGGTCTAATAATAGCACGCACACACAATTACACTTATTGCAATTATGACTGAACGCTGTACTACATACAATTACCATGAAGCGAAGTACAACTATCTCCATTCCTATATAATTAGCGTTGTGTAACGAATATAATCTTTATTCATGGTATTCACGCTCTACTTAATATATCAACACGTTCCCATCAAATGTCACCACACATTTAGGACAAACGTTTTTCACCACAGTCACTATGTTGATTCCAAGTTGAAGGTAAACATTTGACAGGTTTTAGTATACCTACACCTTAAGGAAAATGCAGAGCACAGGCTAAACCGCACTTTCATTGCATTATTTTTCTTGATATCAGTAAAAAGTGAAAGCTCTTAGGTAGGGGGTGGGGACTGAGAGTTCAAACTTTACCCCTCCACCCTTAGGAAATCAGGATATGCATGTTAGTACTAGCAGTTTAGCCGAAAGCATATATGAAGAGAGGAGAAACAGAAAGATCAGTCAAGGGTAGACCACATCACAGAGACATTACACGAAAATAAATAACATTATCTGAAGCTGCCAGAAAAGCGAGAACAAGAACATTGTATCTCCCTCGACACCCGTAACGGGTAAAAGAGGAAGGAAGAAGAAGAAGTTTAGCCAAATGGTGTAAGGAACCATGGCCCATCATCCTCTATTGCAAAAAAAAATACATGTATATATATTATTCAGCAGAAAGGTAATCGGTATTGACACGAAAAAGATGGAATTACACACGAGAATTGGCAAATGACCTTTTTTGGAGAGGGGGGGGTTGCCGTTTTTTTAGGGAGTGTGGGGGGGAGGGCTTATTCAAGACGTTGGCATATCTGCGGCACTACATTAACACATTTAACATTGTTCATATCTCCTAATCTTGCGGCCATACACTAGCAAATTCTAAAATGTTAACTTTTCATAATCTTGCGTCCCTGTACTAAATAATTTAAAAAAAATTACATTTCGTAGACCTAATCTTGTTGTGAAGTGATTTATTGATGTGCTTTTCTTTTACGTTATTGCTGTGTTTAATCTACTCAAGATACACCAGTGTTTGGGGTAATGAATGAGCAGGCATGATTGCATCCATGAAATCAATAGATGGGGAGATGTCTTAAAAAAGTCTACGTGGTCTTCTAGATAAAATGGCACACGAAATGTGACATCTGTCACTTGAAGTGTGACGAAGATTTAAATTGTTTCTTACGAAGATGTGAATTTGTAAAGGATCTCATGTTGTCAATGATGTCTGACAAAGACGTGATCTATATCAGGAATCTGCAAGAGATACAACCTGATGTCTGTTCTCTATAATGTGTGACGAAGATGTGAATAACTCACGTCATAACAACAGGAATTTACATAGACACATGTTGTATGTTGTCTACGAAGTGTGACGATGACTTGTAGTTTACTGTCAGGAATTTGTAGAACAGCACTTGGCATAGGTATCTCAAAGAAGTAAGCCGATTCTGCTACTTTGGTTCAAAAGTTAAGTTATTATGTCTGTAGATGGCACAATACAAATATTCTACCATGCATGACGAGAGTTGAAGGCACACAACTTTATTCACAGGACTTGTAGCATTCTTTCAACGACTATTAATAGTAGATATTTTGTTATGAAAACATGATAGTAAACTTACTAAAGCATTTTACTAATGCGTTGTAATGGGGGCGGAAAGGGGGTAGGGAAGGTGATTATGTTAATGTATTATTCTGAGAATTGTTTTCACACACGTAAGACCCAAACTCTCGGCTTCTGAGACTCCAAATCTCGGCTTGTGAAACAACAACTGTAGACTTGTGAGACTCCAACTGTAGGCTTATGAGACTCCAACTGTAGGCTTATGAGACTCCAACTTTCGGCTTGTGAGACCCCAACTGTAGGCTTATGAAACTCCAACTCTCGGCTTGTAAGACTCCAGTTTTCGGCTTGTGAGCCTCCAACTCTCGACTTGTGAGACTTCAACTCTCGGCTTGTAATACTCCAACTCTCGGCCTGTAAGACTCCAACTCTTGGCTTGTGAGACTCAAACTCTCGGCTTGTAAGACTCCAACTCTCGGCCTGTAAGACTCCAGTTCTCGGCTTATGAGACTCCATCTCTCGACTTGTAAGACCTTCACTCTCGGCTTTTTAAACTCCAACTATCGGCTTGTGAGACTCTAACTCTCAGCTTTTAAGGCTCTAACACTTGGCTTGTGAGACTCCAACTCTCGACTTGTAAGACTCCAGTTTTCGGCTTGTGAGACTCCAACTCTCGACTTGTAAGACTCCAGTTTTCGGCTTGTGAGACTCCAACTCTCGACTTGTGAGACTCCAACTCTCGGCCTGTAAGAATCCAACTCTTGGCTTGTGAGACTCCAACTCTCGGCTTGTAAGACTCCAACTCTCGGCCTGTAAGACTCCAGTTATCGGCTTGTGAGACTCCAACTCTCGGCTTTTAAGGCTCCAACACTTGACTTGTGAGACTCCAACTATTGGCTTGTGAGCCTCCAATATCTTTAAAGGAAACATATTACTCTAATATTCTAATATTCTAAACATATTAACATAAATTAGTATATCACAACAAATTACATTAAACATGAGAGGAATATCTTGAGAATATCTTATGCAGTTAGTGGGAATTCGATGCAGTTAGTAACAAATGTGGGAGTTCGACAGAGATGCATAACGTCCACAGTACCTTTCAACATATACTTAGAGCACATCATACAAGAGACATTACATGATTAGCCCACACCTATTTCGATTGGAGGTCGCCCTATTTGCAACTTGCGTTTCGCTGATGATATTGATTTTATAGCTGGGTCAGAACAATCATTACAAGAATTAACAGCAAAGTTGGAAAAAGTTACCAGCAAGTACGGAATGGAAATCAATATAGATAAGAGCAAAATCTTGGTAAACAGCAGAGACACAGAAAACCAGACTAATATCGTGATGAATGGACATAAGCTTGAGGAGGTAAATACCTTCAAATACCTCGGATCCAGTATATGCAACGATGGTAAATGCAAAGCAGAACTAAAAGTAAGGCTGGAGATGGCTATAGCGTCCTTGTCAATGCTAACTGTGATTTGGAATAGCAATATCAGTGTTGGAGTGAAAATCAAACTCTATAAGTCGCTGCTGCTTTCTGTTGTGCTGTATGGTTGTGAGAGTTGGACACTCACTGCGGACATGTAGAGAAGATTACAGGCCTTCGAGTACAAATGTTACAGACGAATTCTACGAATTTCCTATAGGGAACATACGACCAATGTGTACGTAAGAAATAAAGTAGAGATGTGTGCTGGTGTTCAGGAGCCATTGCTTTCAATAGTGAAACGACGAAAACTAGCATGGTTGGGACATGTATGCAGGCACGATTCCTTGTCAACAACAATACTGCAGGGAACTGTTGAGGGTGAAAGAAGCAGAGGACGGAAAATAAAGGAATGGACAGACACGATCAAGGAATGGACAGGGCAAGATATTTCCACACTCATCCGCATCGCTGAGGATAGAATACGCTGGAGGACTGTGTGCTGAGGCATCCAATGTGGTACCCCTATGACCCTGAAGGGTTACTCGTTTATTGATTGATTGATGCAGTTAGAGTTATTATTAGTGTTATATATTATGCAGTTATTATGCACGATGTTTAGTCATATTATGCACGTAGTGTAGTCATATTATGCACGTAGTGTAGTCATATTATGCACGTAGTGTAGTCATATTATGCACGTAGTGTAGTCATATTATGCACGAAGTGTAGTCGTATTATGCACGAAGTGTAGTCATATTATGCAAGAAGTGTAGTCATATTATGCACGAAGTGTAGTCACAGTATTTCAGTGTAGATATAATATGCATGCAACGTAATCATATTATACAAAAAGTGTAGTTATATTATGCACAAAGTGTCCATATCTTAGTGATAATTAGGTAAAGCTGGTATATGACTACATATTATGGCTACATAATATTGCCTAATATAACTAGACTTCGAACATATTGTGGCTAAACTTCTTGTGGTCATATCTTTGTGATTATTTGGTACAGCTGGTGCCAGTGGCCACATATTGGTGATAATAGGGTACAGCTGGTTCTAGTGGCGTTATATTAGTGATAATTAGGTACAGCTGTTTGGATTTCATATTATGCTAGTTAGTTAGTCGTCGGATCATCATCACTGCAAACTGGACACGCCCATAGTTGCTCCGATCTCTCCTTGAGAGTATCCGCCATTACACTTCTGTTGACAGTACCGGTCCTATGGTGGTTGACCATCATTTTTACAGTATTACTATATTTTTTAAAAATTTAATAAGATAGAAGAAACGCCAAAGCAAAAGATCACTGGGGAAAAAAGTAAACACTTGACGATAAGAGACTACTCTGCCATCTGAATCCGTGCGTTTCAATGGCTGATGATAAGAAGTAGCCCTATAAATAAATGTATGTGACTAATGTTGATTATTAAAGCCAAACTAACGTAAACATTATCGCATGCCACACTTTTAGATAAATGGGATGTGGGTGGGCTGATCTACTAGGAAGTAAGCACAGAAGCGGTATACCAGCTTCCCCCCTTTCATAGTTTTTTTTTAAATGACATTTTTTTCTATGTAACTACCCCCCCTCTCCCGCGCCCTTTGCAGAAGTTGCTTCTGATGTCCTGCATAATGCGTTAAGACTCACATTGCTCGCGATTGTCAGACTTCTGGTTTGCTGAACCAACGACCCAAAACTCCGATTTGATGAATGCATGTGATTCTCAATGTTTCAACACTTTGTCAGACTAGAATGTCAACACAGCATAAACCCTACACCAGACAGTCGCATTTATAAGACTTATTGATCTTTTCAAAAACAACCTTATAAAATAATATTTGACTTATCCTGCTATTCTCATTAGCGTTCGACACAAAGTGTAATCTTAGTGACCAATAACGTTCTGCTGAAAAGTCAAATTAATCATTTTAGAAGGATGTTTTCCATTTATTCTATAGGTCTTACATTTGGACGATCTCGTTCTACATAACTGAACAGTGCGTCGATATTTTTAGAATTAACCATCCCTAACTCTCTCTCTCTCTCTCTCTCTCTCTCTATCTATCTATCTATATCCTTTTCTCTCTCTGGTCATGTGATATTTTGCAAGAATGTCACACTGCTACCTATAGAATATTCTAACATAAACAGTGCCCAAAATGCCAGTTCCTGATCTGACAGAAATATATTTGTATAACGAAATCACTCATACATGCTGTGAATATTTGACGGCAAGTACGCTACAGAAGACAAAATTTCGTAAGTGTTTTTACAATATTTGATTACTGCAAAGTAGGAATTATGATTATTCTAACGTTACGTCTATGTATAGACATCAGAATTCAGATCACATTACATCTATAAGGTGTGAGAGTAGCAAATCAATATGCATAGAAATTAAAAGCGGAGTAGAACAATGATGTATTTGATTACACTGTCTAATCAACTTATTAAAATAAACATTTTAATCATATAGAGGGAATCACATGACTCAATATCAATGGGAAATAATAAATAATCTATGATATACATACGACACACTACTCTTAGCAGAATGTAAACGTGGGCTACAAAGACTAATATATCGATGCCAAAGCTGCTTTGCAAACGCTTCAGAACAAAACACAGTCCATATGTAGGTCCTAAAATCACTTCTCTCCCAGCTAAACAACCAAGCACATGAAGTAGTTATTTAATGGAGATATCTTCAAAAACCAGGAAAAATTAGATAGCAGATGAGCAAGCCAAAATTGGAAGTAACTTCAAGAAACATCAGATATATTACACGAAATCATTTCCAGAAATGAAGCTCATCATCAAAAGCTTCATGGATTAGAAAATGGAGATAAACTCATACATACAAGTAAACAAATATGATGTCATTTTCAAACTTTTAAGAAAATAACACACAATCATTTTTTTTCAAATTGGGAATGGACCACAACACGCTTTAAAAAAAACATGTCCAGATTTGTAGTTCACGACTCCGATATGTGCCCCTGTGAACAATCTTCATTAAGCAAAGAACATAATTGGAGAACTATCTACTGTTTTACACTTCAATAGCAAAACTATGGTATCTTAAACAGACTTGATGGATAAGATCTTCGTCCCTGACACTTTGGTGACCAACAATATCAACGTCTGACATCGACAGAAGATCGAATAAGAACAAGTAATAAATTAAAATGCTGCCTACAATATTTTAATGAAATAGGCGCGTTATTTTCTTTATTAATTTTCTAAAATATTTAATTATTTTACAACTTTTTTAAGCACAACCGTAGTAAAGACAAAAGTAATATAAAACGTAAAATATAATACTATATTTAATTAATAGTGCTTCAGGCGTAAAGTGCTTCAGACGTAAAGTGCTTCAGACATAAAGTGCTTAAGACATAAAGTGCTTCAGACATAAAGTGCTTCAGACATAAAGTGCTTCAGACATAAAGGGCTTCAGACTTAAAGTGCTTCAGACATAAAATGCTTCAGACATAAAGTGCTTAAGACATAAAGTGCTTCAGACATAAAGTGCTTCAGACATAAAGGACAGAAAACATGAGATGAACATGTATGACATATACAATTTTGTGGAATAATCTTAGGCAAGTCTCAGCGAGTCTATCTGATCCCGACTTTCTTTGCAAATATTCAATTAATTCGATATCTGAGAATCATCACAGAAAAGCTGAATTATGAGTACAATTCTTAAGATTGTATTTGCTAAATGTTTAATCTGACAGCAAACTGCAAATCTGTTTTAATTCAATATAATCTATCTTCTCATGGCACCCTTATATGTGATCTTGTCATTATCTTTATATATTTGCAGTCAGATTAAAGCTTATAATCTATCTTCTTATATGTGGTCTTAGTCATTTTACTGATCAACATCAGAACGACTGCAATATTTTGGAGTAACTGCAAAGTTTCCCTTGTCTCTTTATTTAGGGGAAAGGGTAATAAGTAGCTCTTACAATGAGGCACGCTATTTTCAACCGCAAATATAAATCTAATTTGGTTTACATCGGAGATTTTACACATCAAGTAATATTTTGGTCGTGGTTACGGTAAATAGTCACCATAACTCTCTCATTCTAGTCTCTGAGCAACTGTAGAAAGAGTGTATTATAAGTTGATAATACACTCCTAAAGCCAAAAAGTCTCCCTTCACTTCTTACCAGGAAAACAGGCAGTTGGTAGCATATCATTTATAGGACTTAGCTATCACCTCAGCGTTTGTTGGCTTTGGTGAATTTCTATGCAATATAAATACGTTCAGTAGTTTGCCATTACTTTATGAACGGTTTGGATGCACAATTGCCTGTGGCGGGGATCGACTCGGTACCTTGGCCGTCACAGACGCGCTCTGTACCACTTCGCCAAAGAGTTGGACAGAGCCGAAAACAGGCAGTAACGAAAGTTAATACATTCCTTTGTTAGTTTGGATGCTTCATTGAAAATAGTGCAATGGGATTTGATGATACACTCTCTTTATAATGCGACAGTATCTGTAAAAACGTACATTTAGATTTGACATTACACTTATCAGGGGGCTGCGTGTACAAAAGTTAGCACAGTGGATTCGCATATGAGTGATCCTGGGTTGATTCCCCAGTTGAGATCGCAATGTCTTCAGGTTCGACCCAGCCTTGTTTGTTTGTTTGTTCGTTTTGCGTTCGCTCCATTGTAACCATCACGGGTGTCCGTGCGATTTCCGCCGGGAGCGTGATTACGTTGTGCCACCGTTATGCGCCTTGTAGGCCTAGCACATCCAATTTCGGAATGCCTTGACAATTCGGGTGGGCTACCCTTAGCCTGTGACAGCCTCTATATCTGTCTCCAGGCACGCGTAGTGGCGACTCTTCGCCCAGACGATTTTTGCTCTCGTCTGACTCGCACGAGGTGTTCCACTGCCTATGAACTTGCCTCGTGTAATTGGACGTGTTGTGCATATGCCCATTGGGTACTGAACCGTTTCTCATCCGTGAGCCTGGTTCCTTAAGGGGAAGAACTCAACAGAGGAGTTGGGCCCTGGCTCTTTCGCCCTCTTAGCCGAGGTGCCATTCACAGACATCGTGTACCCCTTGTCCAAGTTCGAGTCTCACACCACGCGTTTGAGAGCAAGGCGTTCTCGAGCTGATCGTCCTTGTCTCAATAGCACCTGAGCCCATCATGTATTGAGCCCTTTCTCTCTTCAAGTGTATTTCCGGTGTAGGAAAACCTGACAGTAGAGTTGGGCCAGGGCTAAATCGTTGTCCCTTTTGTGCCTGAGCCCATCGGGTACGGAACCCTTTCTCTCTGCAAGTGTACTTCCGGTATAGGAAACCTTGAGAGTAGAGTTGGACCAGGACTACCATCGTTGTCCCTTTCTTGCCTAAGCCCATCGGGTACAGAACCCTTTCTCTTCGCGAGCATATTTCCGGTTTAGGAAGGCTCGACATTAGAGTTGGGTTAGGTCTTCTTGCTTTACCAAACGCCAATGAATGGGTCTGGGTCTCTGCCTGTAAGGAACTCAGGTAACTAGATGCTCGTCTCGAGCTGACGGAGCTTGTAGTTCCCCTTTCCTAGAGACTTTTCACTTTCTATTTGCAGCTCGCGCTGCCCTCTAACGCTGTTCTGCCCTTTCATTGTTTCATTGTACTCGGTATGAAATATATTTGTCTCTCGCTATGCATCTACCTTTACGTGCATTTTACATTTTCCGCCCCTCCAATGTTCGGACTGGACTGACTAGCTTCACTGTATGTCGACAGTGTCGCTATATGTGGTGATGCTGGTGGTGTCGGAGATATTGTCTGTCTCTTGTGCAGTCAAATCTCTTTCCATCTGCTACCTCCACATTCTCGGACACGATCCCCAAATGATTTGGCCAGAATCAGCTCGAGCTTCTGTATTTCTGTTTCCAGTGTGCACCGCGTGGAGTTACATTTGGGATCTTGGTTATCTGCTAACCCTGGGTCCGCCTAGATCAATGCGTTCCCTGTGCACCCCCGACCCAGCCTTATTTGGGTTTCGGTTTCATACGGGAAGTGAGGACTGTGAGGAAGAGGAGATGATTACCACCCACATTTAGCAGAGCCACTGAAATGTGAGATAGCTAATATATCACACGCCTAATGCATTTATTAACGCCATGGATTACTTTTATTACACTTATATTCAACTATGGAAACCTTTTTGACATTTTGAACATACAATTTTAAAGAGGAAGTCAGGGAAGTCCAACCATTTATCATTGCAAGCGGTATGCTTACTTTTGTCTCATATTTTGTTTGATGTGGGGTGAAACTTGCATATTTAATTCTGCTACTGCAATATATGAATCAATCTAGTATAAATGTCCGAAATGAAGTTACTAGGGCAAGTCAATAAGTAAGTTACAAATGGCTGTAAAATAAGGTACTCTCCTGGTAGAGATCAACATATATTAAATGGAACAAACTATAGTGAAACGAAATTTACACCTAACTAGAGCGTAAAGAGACATAAACACATATAATACAAGAGACACAAACATAAATATTGCAACAAGTCTTATTGGGACAAGTAATTATGCATAAAAACGAGAGGAACGTGAAATGTGGTGTCTATGGTTGTTGCCCTGGATGTTCACATAAATTCTGCATGGCATCTTTTAAGATGCTATATATATGTGACACAGTGTGTATTGTTTCTCGATTCCACGCTACCCCACACTCGTGCAATGTGTCATTATTTTCATTGTGATTCCGTAACGTGCAGATAGTAAAACGGCCAGCATTTGTACTGCGCGCTATACACTGATAGAGCCCTCCCACCACAGTGTGACACGCAGAAGAAATGTAGGGTACAGATATTATCAACAGGTAGTACTTTTTTCTGCCTTGTAGAAACACAACCGATGTCTGCGTATTTCTGTGGAGACTCAAACCGTCATGTTTGAGTTAGCAGCAGCAATGGTTGTTGTTGTATGTAGCAACATAACCCAGCGAATTTCATGCACAGTGACTATCTAAAAAGTGGGATTAATCATCTGAACAGTGTATTGGCGTCTACTAGGAAACACCAGAAACAAAATTACGACAATAACTTGGAAAACGGATATTTAAAAAAAATACATTGGTCGTTTCATTTTTCAAACATAATTAATCCCAAACCTATTGCATAGAACTCTCTGCTCTGTTTTCTAAACCACAATTTCACCTCACATTAACCTTCTGTGTCATTTGCGAAATGTCTCCCGCCAACGTTGGGTTTTCAGTTAACCAAAAAGGTGGAATCGCTAAGGACTATGTCAGAGCTATAAGATTGATTTTCAAGATGTTCCCTCCCTAGACGGCCAATTCTTTATTGAGTTAGACGGGCGTTTAACTGTGCTCTGTCATATGTGGTTAATATGTGGTGTGAAATTTTAATGAAGGAGCAGTATCCTGTAGTCAGCAGGTCGTGACATTGTCTTCGAATTTCATCACGAGACATCGACAGAACTTTACAGTATGATTCAAGATTCACATTATCACTTTTCTTCTTGAAATTTGTTAGAATCACTCATGACAATTCTAGAAAACTTTCAGCGTAACATTCCCTGATGATGGCGTAACCTTGAATATAAGGTGAAGAAAGATGTTTCCATTGCATTGAAACGCGCTTTGATTGGTGTGGTAGTGATGTACCCATGATACGTTCCCAGTAATAATCCTGTTCAGCATGTCTGCTCCTTCGTCTGCGTAGCGAGAGATATGCTGAATAGGACAGGCATAATCGGTTCATTTTGTGTTCGCCGGTCAGTTATTTCGACACCCGTCTTGAACAAACTTTCTTAAAATTCAATCGATCATGCTGAATCATGTAAGCACCTGATTACAGATGTAACAGAACCTATTGTTACTCTCCTGTCACCTCTAAACATCTTCTCCACCCCATGCACGGATACGTCTGTTGCAATCTGAACAGGACGGCCAGATCGAACTTCATCAACATTTTCAGAGCGTCCTTGAGAAAATGTATCTACTAATTTATGCATAGCTTTATGGGACAAATATTTGTCAGCAATTTCTTGTGAATGTCCTTTTCAAGCAATGCTTTTGCCCCCCCCCCCCCACTCCCACAAAAAAAGCATAACTGTAAGCTGTTCTTAGATTGTACACTCCATATGTACAGTCGCCATTTCGTTTACGCGCTGCGCATGCGACACCTGGCGCCACCTAACGAACGGGAACATAAAGATCTATGTTGCTATCACCTAATGTAACCCTTATATCTACCTACTTAATTTTCCTTTCATCCCACATAACTTTGTGACTTACTTAGTGACTTGCCCTCGTATATTACAGCAGGACAGAAAAAAATGCTTAATTAGAGTTAAAGTTCATGGTAACACATAGTATATGACAGCGTTACACTTCTGCACAATCAATAACATGCTGGGTAAATGATCATGCAATTTCATTTTTACAATACAGTGTATCTCTGCTAGACTTTGCAGAAGTTAATAGCCTGATCGAGACATACAAATAACTTCTAACTAAGTACAAAGGATGATGACCAAGAAAATCGTGCATGTCATTTATCTAGTGCTGTTTATGATGAATTGCTCATGTACATTTACCCAAGTCTCCAATATTCCAATCACTTACGTGAATGTCCAAACCAGTGCAAGTTCTACTGTGTGTGACAAGGAGTTCCTAAGTGTTACAACTGATACTAATTCATTGAGAAAAAAATGGGTTGGTTTTGATTTCAGGTATCTATTACATTTTTAAAAAAATCACTTACTTCGTATGATTTAATTCTTTATAATTATACTAGAAGCACTACCCGGCGTTACTCGGGTGAGAATACAAAAAATATGTTAATGTATATACATGTATACAGATATATATTGGCATATGCCCTTTATGTGATTTGAAAGGAATGCGTTTAAAATAGGAAATAAACATAAACCACTAGACTCGAATTACTGACGCGCCTGGGGCTACATCGCCTACCAAAATAGCAGGAGAGTGTGAGCAAAATCGACTACCAATCCCACCACAGCATTGAGAAAATGAAAATTCAGAAAGAGCCAATAATAGTGAATCACACTTGTATAATGACTCAACCACCAACGCCTGCAGTGATTCTATCAGACTCCCAGAATATGCTGTGCAAGATGGGGAAATTCATCGTTAAGAAAGGAGTGGGGCACTCTTCTCAACAACGCCCAAAGTATCATGTGGATCTACTGTCTCTGCAATGCGGGAGTCAGGGACAGCAAAAGAGCTGACGCTGTGGCAAGCAAATCTATGGCATGCAGATCATTAATGGAAATGCCCCTTGTGTAGGAAGTTCCAAGAGCAGGTTCCTAATCAAGAATCACCACTCCCCAAGTGCTACATGTGTATAGCCATAGTATCTCGTGTACATTTACATCTAGGACCATGGGCAGGACTGAATCACATCTAATTCTTCAGCATGATGAGCAATGCTCAAGGAGTGCGTCTTTGAATGTACATATGGCAATAACGAGATATATATTGAGTAAGTTAAGCTTGCTATATATTTATTATGAATTAATAGTAATATGTGTCGTTAAGTTAATATAAATACTTTCATTACTGCATGTTTTTTTCTGTTCAGGAGTGCAGGGAGGTTTTCAAGTTAATATTTAACAATAAAACTCAGGAGAGAGAGAGTGTGGTTGAAGACTAGTGCAACTCTTCCACACTGCAAACCAACTTCAGCGCTAGTCATTTCTCAACCCAATTATTACTTATTCTTGTTAATTAAATATGAAGAGGAAAAAATGTGAATCAATCCTTGTTGGTTCATGGAATGTGCGAGCACTTACGGATCTTTCTGATGTACAACCGTAGAACGGGATCACTAGCGGCGGAAGAGACCAGGCAAGATACTGCAAGACTGAAGCGGGTACATAGAAAAGAAAAAAACATCGCAACGTCCCATAGACAGTTGTCTACAGTTTCATTTCTGTAGAAGAACTTTTTGTGCTCGCATTCGACTTGTTAGTCATTTAAACACGCATTATTAACTTTATTATGTTTTATTACTTATTGTTATTATTATTATGGTTGAGTTTTTGGTCATCGTGGATTACGACGGACGAACATCATATAACCATATTTTTATAAATTGATAATGTGTTTTGTAAAAAGTGATTGTAATGTGCATTGCAATAAATTAATGTTATTCTCAAAACATTGTCCTACTCCAGTTCAACTAAATTGCAGAATTTAGCTAAAGCATTATCACCCATTACTTTACGGTTTGGTGGAACAATGGCTGACTTCCTCATCTTTGATCCAAACGCTGTAATAAACAATTCAGACATAAAACCACTGTCAGATAAAGTGTTCCTTAGTGCATCTGAGGATAACCTGCTAACTTTGCAGCAAAAAGAAGAATACAATTTTCCAATGTCAGGTTTGGATTTCTGTATGATATTGTATATATATTTTTCTTGCTTACTAGAATGTATACTACAGTATATATTTTATTAGCAAGTATCATAACACCAACATAGCTTCCAGTATTAAACATTAAATATCGTTTCATGATATTAGTAGTACATTTTGCTATGTTCCCATTTCATTGCATTTCTTCTCAATGGTGTTCTACTGCTCTTACTAGCGTATCCTCAAATGTTATGTGCACATCACTGACCAAATTATTATTTAAGGTGTACCAGACGACCTTTGCTTTCAGGGGATTGATCAGGGAGTTGTATGCTCTGCACCATATCGACAATTGATCTAGTCCACTGTCAGCTATATCTGTTCTGTTCCTGCCCATGATGTACAGTAGACTATCATCAGCGTATGTTAGAACTCTACAATTGCTTGAGGGTTGCAATTGAGCAATTTTCAATATATACACATTAAAAAGCACTGGGGCGATCCTTGTGACAGACCAGGTGTTATTGTTCTGATTACAGACGTCCATGGTCCACACCTCAGAGCAACATTTCTACATGTTAGCACATTTGTTATCCAGCGTATGATCCAGGGATGAATATCTTGTTCCCTTGGCATGTCGATAAGATGGGTGTAGCTAACTCTATTGTACGCATCTTCCAGGTATATCGCTGCAACTACAGATTCTTATTTATTCTGGAAACAGTCATAGACTTCATATGCAAGAACTGCTGCATTTGTGATTATGTCTCTTCTGGGTCTGTATGCACATAGGCTATCTGGGAGAACGCCTTTGATCTCTAGTTCCCTGGTTAACGTCTAGCAACAATTCTTTCCAGAATCTTACTGTACACGTTTGCAGTGTGATGACTGTGTGATGCAGTGTGACTCAACAGTGAGTTAGAGGTTTGCAGTAGTCAAGTAGTTGGATTGTTTCTTCTTCTCCTTCCATTTTTCCTTCCTCTTCCCTATCTTCTTTCCGTTCTCTTCTCCTTCTTCTTTTTCTTCATATTCTCCTTCTTTTCACTCCTCTTCTTTTCTTCTTCTTCTATCCCTGTTCCTTCTTCTCCTTCTTTTTCTTCTCATTCTCCTTCTTGTGAAGCCTCCATGTCAGTCTCATGTCTAGTGTTGTTCCTAAGTGCACGGTTCCTCTTCTATATGGATATATATATATTTACAAATTGTATCTCTCCTCCTTTGTTCTTATTTGAGAGCGGTAAGAGTGTTGATAGCTTTTTAATATTGATCTTTATCATTTATTTCTCTGTCTGTTATCTGTTGCTTTTTGTATTTTCTTGTTGTCGATCTGTAGATGTCCTACACACCACATCACGCTAGCTTCTGACTTTTCTGACTTAAATGACTTGTTGGATTTCTGACTTCTCTGACTTGTGACTTCTATGACTTCTGACTTGTTTGAATTCTGACGTGTCTGACTTCTACTTGTCATCAGCATACATGACAGCTTTAATGAAATAAGCAGCAATGTATCATTACTACTATTTTCATCGCAAATACCAAATGGCTAGAATGCGAAAAACTCTAATAAGGGTAGGGGGTGGTGGAGTTATATAAATATAAATGTAAAAATTAAATCAAAGTTGGCGGTGCCCGAACGATGTTTGGTAACCTATGATGTAGATTGTGTTAGAATCCGTACCTTGGGAACCTATGATTTAGATTGTGTAAAGAATCCGTTGTGTGAAAAAAACATTAACCAACACCCTTAGCCTGTGAATCTCTTTTGATCTCTTAGGAAAATTCCCAGAAAGATCCGAAGATCATATAATCAACTTCTGATTTGGTCTTTGCGTCTGCATTCTTCGATGGCTGCTGAAAAGGAAAGCAGATCACTTACGGGATTGTTCCGTGCGTTTTTAAGCTGGTTTCTAATCAAGAACCAAGGAACATCCTTATGGGGGTCACTTCACCCTAGATTATCATAAATTAGAGTTCAGATCACCTTATGTTATTATAAATTAGTCATATCACCATAGGTTATCATAAATTATACATAGGTAAGACGTTTTAATTTAGACTACCTCTGTGTATTTTTTTATAAATTAGACTACATCTATTATCCACCCGTGCTTTCATGGGAAGTAATTAACCCATATAAGGCACATTCACGTGTTTCAGAACATGGAAAGACGTCCAGAAACGATGTATCGGCATCGATGAAGTCATAATTACTCTGGAGAAATAACCAGTCACATAATGAGGCTGCATATCAGAATATATACGGTATTGCTGATATTCCTCACTTGAAATACAACAGACAATACAGAACATCAAGCGATTATGCGCCAATTTGTGCACATGTCAGTAATATCTAAACTCATCCATTCAGGGCTGTCTTTGTGTAAAGTCATGAAGGCATATAATTGTTGTTTGTTTGAGAACCCCAGGGTTTGCGAGCGATTAGCTCTTACTTCATGTGTGCGGTGGGGTGGTTTTTCTGAGCTTTCTTTCATACCAGTGAGAATTCAGCCTTCGGCTTAGTGCAATGCCCATTGAAGAAACCTTCTACTCAGAGGGGGTCTAAAATTGTATAGATGATATTAGTATACTAGGTTAATCTGGGTATATTTTTTTCCTGCCGCAAAGAATATATAGGGATTAATCTGGCGCAAAGACATATAATAATTATTATTTTCAAGGAAAGGTCGAATTGACTGATCTTTTCTGTGGTTTTCTTGAAGTATTTTTTTTAAAACTCGAATTTTTTTAATTTTTCTGGGTTTTTTTTAGTTAATTTTGTTTATTTTCTGTTTTACTTATTATTTATTGTTTATTTGTTGGTATTTTCGTGTTGTTTGTTATGTCTTGTTATTTATTTTTTGGAGTTGTTGCTAAATGCCCAAGTTTTAACAGAATTACCGTCCCTCGTGTATCCCGAGTTATCTACCTCTATGGTGTTAAAATGCGTCTATATTGGTTCGCGATTAGGCTGCCCTTACGGGTGTTATGAAACATGCCTGAACCTGTTCAGAGATTGAGCACTAGGTAAACCTTCCGCGAAAAAGGACTATTTTATCGACGGCCATTTTCTTCCTATTGTATCACTACGCCAGCTAGGACTAGGGCGCCGGTCGCGTCCGATCGCGCAAGGGTAACGCTATACGGAACCGAGCGGTTCTCCACCACGTGGGGGTCGAGTCGCTTCGGTTTTTCACTGCTGAGTCGAGTACGCCACACTAGATTGAAGACCGGAAACACAGTGTGGCATACTCGACTCCCACTAGTTGTATTGTTATGGGTTCTTTATTTAGAACCCCAATATAGCATATCCCATATAGAAATATGTCATATGAACCCTTTTGTTACATAAAAAGGAAAATTTGTCTTATAATTCTAGAAAACCACCACCCAATGTCTGTGATCATAAAAAATGTGTTAAAGACATGTTGCGTAGTTGAGTAAAGAGCTAAATATGAAGTTTATCATATGGAACCGTGTTAAAAGGGGTTTGCTTAGTTTTAAAACGCGAAAAATAGATAGTTTGTCATATGCAAATATGTAATATGAACCCTACTATTTTAGAAAAATAGGAAAATTTGGATTGTAAGACTAGAAAACCCCCACTCAATGTCTGTGATCATAACAAAATGTATTAAAGGAAGTGTTGCCTAGTTGTGAAAAGAGCTAAATATGACTTTTATAATATGGAACCGTGTTAAAAGCGGCTTGCTAAGTTATAAATCGTGAAAAATATACATTTTATTATATGCAACTATGTAATATTTTCCCTGTTGTTACATAAGAATAGAAAAATTTGGCTTTTAAGTCTAAAAAACCACCACAGAATGTCTGTGATCATAAAAAAATGTGTTACATGGGCGGGGTATAGTTGTGAAAAGAGCTAAATATAAAGTTTATCATATGGAACCGTGTTAAAATCGGTTTGTTTATTTTTAAAACGTGAATAATATACAGTGTGTCATATGCAAATATGTAATTTGAACCCTGTTGTTACATACAAATTAGAAACTTTGGTTGTAAGTCTGGAAAACCACCACCTAATGTCTGTGATCATAACAAAATGTGTTTAGAGCTGGTAGCATAATTGTTAAAAGAGCTAAATATGAAGTTTATCATATTGAACCGTGTTAAAAACGGCTTGCTTAGTTTTAAAACTTGACAAATATACAGTTTGTCATATGCAAATACGTAATATGAACCCTGTTGTTACATAGAAAAAGGAAAATTTGGCTTGTAAGTCTAAAAACCCACCGCTCCATGTCTGTGACCACAACGAAATGTGTTTAAGGTGGTTTGCCTAGTTGCGAAAAGAGCTAAATATGCAGTTTATCATATGAAACCGTTGTGAAAGGAGCTTGCTTAGTTTTAAAACGGGAAATATATAGTATGTCATATGCAAATATGTAATGTGAACCAAGTTATTACATAAAACTATGAATATTTGTCTTATAAGCCTGGAAAACCACCACCCAATGTCTGTGACTATAACAAAATGTGATAAAGTCGGTTTCCTAGTTGTAAAAAGTGCCAAATATGCATTTTATCATATGAATCCGTTGTAAAAGCGGTTTGCTTAGTTTTAAAACGTTAAAAATATAGAGTTTGTCATATGGAAATATGTAATATGTACCCTGTTGTTACATAAAATATGAAAATTTGTCTTCTAAATCTATAAAACCACCACTCAGTGTCTGTGACCATAACAAAAGTGTTAACGGCGTGTTGCCTATTAGTGAAACGAGCTAAATATGAAGTTTATCATATGGGACCGTGTTAGAAACGGCTTGCTTAGTTTTAAAACGTGAAAAAATATACATTTTGTCATATGCTAATATGTACTATGAACCCTGATGTTATATAAAAATAGGAAAAATAGTTTTTAGGTTGGTTCGACAGCCCGCTAATCTGAACGCGACAAGAAAATAAAGTATATTAATAAATAACACCGATAACTGTTGGAACATTCCATGCCCATCTAGCAGCTGGTAATGTTAAGTTTGTTACATCGTCATTATCAGTAGCTAGCTCATCAGATCAACCAACATGGAAAATTCCACTCTCACCACCCCACGTACAGCTACGGACTTCATTGGATACACACTTTTCCACTTGTTTGCCCTTGTGCAGGTGTTGGGTCAATTGAGTTTGAGTTTTCTAACATAATCTGCACACATAATTGTATACAGATGCTTGTTCTTCGACTAGTTTAAAGAATAGCTAAATAGCACAGTGGACAATTTTCAGCGGAAAAACCAAGGCATGTGGCCCATCGGCGGGACCCGACCCAAACGTGGTGCAGAACCGCTCGGTTCCGTATAGCGTAACCGTTGCGCGATCAGACGCGACCGGCGGCCTGAGTTCTAGCTGGCGTAGTGATACAATAGGAAGAAAACGTCCGTCGATAAAATAGTCCTTGTTCGCGGAAGGTTTACCTAGTGCTCAATCTCTGAACAGGTTCAGGCATGTTTCATAACACCCGTAAGTGCAGCCTGATCGCGAACCAATCTAGACGCATTCTAACACCATAGAGGTAGATAACTCGGGATACACGAGGGGCGGCAGTTCTGTTAAAACTTAGGCATTTAGCAACATCTCCCAAAAATAAATAACAAGACAAAAAAAAAACAAGAAAATACCAACAAATAAACAATAAATAACACAAGGCAACACACAAAAATCATCACAGATAATTTTATATGGGTTTTGTAGTATGTGGTTAGCTGATTTCAAATCTGTCTTTAGTTTTTTTCTACCACGTAACATTTTTTTGTAATAGCTAATTATAATATCTTTCAACAGTGGTTATGACCACAAATCAAGTACAATGTTTTATTTAGATTGGTATCGATACTTTATTACTGGCTGTTACAATTTTGTTCAGTTTCGGGTCACGTGATTTAGTATCGATGCTACCATTTTTGTGTATTCGATAGGATAGTAAATCCATTTATACACGTGTGGTGTTTGCTTAAAGTAATTACGACAAGTATATTATTAGATTTCGTTGTTTTGTACTTTCTTTTATTTTAAAGGTTGCAAAAACCTTGCAGTTGTGTACTTGATAACTTATTTTGTGTACTTATTAACTTATTATCATGCCTAGAAGATGCATCAATCATCCAAACTGTTTCTGTTTTGTGTGTGGTTCATTTGTGACGAAATCACAGCGGCGCACAATTTCAGATGATCTAAAGAAGATATACATATTGTATTTTGGCTGTCCACTGGGTGATCAGGATAAATCTTGGGCTCCACATATCATATGTACCAGTTGTTCAAGCGGACTACGTGACTGGCTAAATGGCCGCAAGGCAGCTATGCCATTTGCAATTCCAATGTTATGGAGGGAACCGCGAGACCATGTCAATGATTGCTACTTTTGTCTGGTGAACACAAATGGATTCTCTGCTAAAATAAACAGAACATTGTATATCCTAGCTTAGATTCTGCCATCAGGCCTGTTCCACATGACGATTCATTGCCTATTCCTTTACCTCCTTCTGGTGGACTCGTATCTATGCAAGATGGGGAGGAATGCAGTGAAAACACAGCTGTTCACAATGCAGACTCAACTGATTTAGATTATACTGTTGATGAATGTTTAGAACCTAAGACTTTTACACAGGCAGAGCTGAATGATCTTATTCGTGATCTAAATCTGTTTAAAGATAAAGCAGAACTTCTTGCTTCAAGGCTTAAGCAAAAGCATTTGCTTGCAAGGGACGTTAACATAACTTATTATAGAAACGAAATCTCAACATGACGATGTTGACGGCTTCAATGTTGACGGCTCATTGAGTTATTGTCAGGACATCGATGGTCTCTTCAACAGTTTATCACAAGTGCATGATCCATCAGAATGGCGTCTCTTCATTGATTCCTCGCGAAGAAGCTTAAAGGCAGTTCTTTTGCACAATGGAAATTTAAAACCAAGCATACCAGTTGCACATTCTGTTTATCTGAAAGAATCTTATTACAACATGAACAGTTTGCTTGAAGTTATCCATTATAAAACACACCAGTGGAACATCTGTGGTGATCTAAAGGTCATTGGCATGTTGATGGGCATGCAAGGAGGATTCACTAAATACTGCTGTTTCCTATGCCTATGGGATAGTCGAGCAACAGCGGAACATTATGTCAAACGTGTCTGGGAGCCCAGGCATATCTATACGCCAGGAGAAAGCAGTGTCCAAAATATGCCCCTTGTTGATCCACAGAAAATATTTCTGCCACCTCTCCATATTAAGCTAGGACTGATGAAAACCCTTGTGAAGACCATGGGTAAGACAAACTCAGAAGGTTTTCAGTACTTTGTTAATAAATTCCCAAACATCACTGCTGCAAAAATGAAGGAAGGGATATTTATAGGTCCACAAATCAGATCTGTTTTACAAGATGAAGGTCTCAAACAGTCTCTGTCAGGAGCTGAGCTAGAAGCCTGGGAGGCATTCAAGTGGGTCTGTGAAAACTTTCTTGGTAATCATAAGTCCCCTACGTACAGGGAAGGAGTTCAGCGTCTAATAGATTCTTACCAGAACCTTGGCTGTCGCATGTCATTAAAAGTGCACTTCTTGCACTCCCATGTAGATTTCTTCCCAGAAAATCTTGGTATGGTGAGTGAAGAGCAAGGAGAACGTTTTCACCAGGACATTCAGTTAATGGAGCGCCGTTATCAAGGTTTGTGAATGAGAGTATGATGGCCGACTTCTGCTGGATGCTATTCCGTGATAATCCAGGCGAAGAATATAACAGAAAATCAAATTCCAAGCATTTTTGAAGAAACATTCTACATATCTATGCTGTGATGTGAGTATATTTGATTTAGTCTAGAAGATGTGAATCATTTGCTTAATTGATGTTTGCGATTCTCGAAAAAATACAGCCAAGTTCAGTGAAAACTAACATCACTCATAACTTTAAAACTTGACGTGATAGAAAAAAAACTGATACCAGATCTGAAATCAGCGCCAAAAAATCCTTTAGAAAAGTGTATTTTGGTTTCAGATGATTAAAAAAAGTTTTATTTTGTTGCCTTGTGTAATAAGTAAAACAGAAAATAAACAAATTTAACCAAAAAAACCCACATTAAAATTTTAAAAATCGAGTTCTTTTTTTAAAATACCTCAAGGAAACCACAGAAAAGATCAGTCAAGTCGTCCTTTCCTTGAAAATAATAATTAGTATATGTCTTTGCGCCAGATTAATCCCTATATATTCTTCGCGGCAGGAAAAAATATATCTAAATTAACCTATTATACTACTTACATGCTACAAAGCTTCATAAGAGAGCCTCAATATAACGGCATGTCATTACTAAGGTTCTATGTAGCATGTGTGGTTTGTCTAGTGGGCCATTGTTGAGACCCATAGACGTAACCGCAAGTGGAGGGATATAGTTATGACAATAAATATGGAGGGTAAGACTAGAGTTTAGGGGACTCAAACCCATATCTTAGGAAAATAGATGACGATTTGCACTAGAGAATAGTAAACAAGATGGAAAACCCTCGTCTTCCCTCTAACTTATTTGTTAGCGGTTTCTAAGATGAGCACCGATCGTTACCAAAAGCAAAAGAAAAAGCTTTACTTTTAACGAAGTCCCCCCCCCCCCCCCATATACACATACTCTATATATCAGATTGCATCTACGCTCTTGCCTTTAGTGGGGAAACAGAAATAAATAACATTAAAATTGTTATTGTATGGTGATACTAAAGAGTATGAAAACATCAAACTCTTCGAGAATACAAAATACAATTGCCTGTAGGTACTATAGAGATGCTATTGGAGACAATTCCGGCAGAAAAACAGAATGTCACTTAGAAAAGAAAAAAAATACTCGGATGACTTGCTACCATTTCTAGAATGATCAAGAGCCACAGATTCAAAAATACTACATAATTTACACAACTGAAAATGAAACACGCTAATCTATGAATCCCAAAATTGGTGCTATTTTGTTTGTAGTTATCAGGTACCTTTTTGTACTGAAAGTTACCTCTGATGCCTTAAAGAAATAATATAACTAGAACAGCTACCCACCTACCTACCTACCTGGCCACCTACCTACCTATTACTAAATAATTGCCACTATAATTTTTGAACATATTTGTTACTGTAGGGAGTCAGTGGGATCAATTGACAACATTTGTGAATAAAGTTGGATGGAGCCTCATGTTTGATTTTAACGTGCTCTTTAAGCGTGATGGTGTCTGGGACAGTTCCAATGCAGCCTTATTTCTTAATTACTCGGCAGCTAGAGGTGTACAGTACTCATCTTTTCAGCTAGGAAATGGTACTATTTTTATTGTTATGAAAACGTTCATTTTACTATAAATAAATCAGTCATGCAGTACTTAACCCATGACTATACTGTGTTTCATTACTAATTTATATATGTATCATACTTCACTAGCAGATGTTTGACTATGTTACATACAAATTTGTATACCTGGGTTCAAAATTCTATAAAGTTGCTTTCGAAACAACTAATACAACATAACGAATAAAATCAACTACACAGATTTATATACATGTGATTATATACACATGTATATTATGTTAGTATAATGTGATTATATACACCGATGTATCTGTGATTAGACGTCTTCTCAATGCGTGGGCTTTCGCAGCTCAGTGTGCAGGTAAAACATTGAGGAATGAGAGTGAGGCCTTTGCGGTTACTACGAGCAGCATGGCCTTGGAGACTATGGGGGTGACCATGGCATTTGAGTGGGTATGCACACAGAATGTAACGCATATTGAGTGACTCTATGAGTATGATTAAGAAGGTACAAGTGGGTATTGTTTGCGAACAGTGGATTGAGGCCTTGAGAAAGGCGAGGCTGAAAGTGGTTACATTTATTATCGTGCTTGGCATGTTGGTGTTCGAGGCAATGAAAGATCCGATCAACTGGCGCCATGCACGATTGCGGTACAGGGCAATGGGGCAATGAATCGAGCTGTCGTTTTGAACTCCGTAAGAGATATAGCACGCGAGAGTGAGACTAATACGGATGATGATTCCTTTTCAATGGCCAGGATTAAAGATCATGGTTTGAAATGCGGTGTTGCTAGACGTGAACATTTTGGAGGGCGCAGAAGAATGATGGTCAGCCAGCATAGGACCGGTACTGTCAGTTAGAAGTGTAATGACAGATACACTCAGGGAGAGATTGGAGCAATTATGGGCGTGTCCAGTTTGTAGTGATGATGATCTGACGAATAAAAATTGTTATATTAAATAACTAGCTACAACAGCAAAATCAGCAAAGTACAGAAAGGCAATGAACATATTTTCGAAGGAAAAAAATGGATCAAAATAACAAAAAAAAACAAAGACGAAAATAACTGGAGATTTGTCAGAATATTTTTCAACAGAATGGAAAAATACTGAGTGGGCACATGCAGCAGAGATAGCACAATAAAAAATTAAAGCCGATATCAAATCAAAGAAGACATGCGAGCACTTAGATCAAATAGAAAAGCTATGCTCACCATCCACTCTACAGACATGATTCCGTGATAATTATCAGACTACAAAGGGGACTTAACAGATTGCAACCCCACCATATGACACATAAAGGATAGACAAAACAGATATATATGCACTTGTGCCACTACACCTATGGCAAGCCGAACATTTAGAAGAACTTGCCATACCCTATTTCTTT
The DNA here is from genome assembly GCA_034231615.1 of Meghimatium bilineatum. Taxonomy (NCBI): domain Eukaryota; kingdom Metazoa; phylum Mollusca; class Gastropoda; order Stylommatophora; family Philomycidae; genus Meghimatium; species Meghimatium bilineatum. Next base: position 48,217,179 of record CM067300.1, read on the forward strand.
CCATGAACCACTTTACAGCATTACTCGGAACCTTGAGTTGACGCTACTTTATTCAGATCCATCAATGTGACGTCTGTAAACGTACAAAAAAGAATAACAAATAACCAATATTTAAACTGAATATTATTAATGTATGAGCAATGAGCATATAATATTTTGTTTCCATTTTTTTTTTGGTTTAAATTTCAGAACCTGACCTTTATTTACGTACTGTTAATGTTAGTGTCACACCAAGTGATCTAGTTGCAAACTTCAAAGCATTGAGAAGTCTGATAGCCAACTACGGAATGTACAAAAAGTGTGGCCTCTATGGCCCAGGTGTTACAAATGTTGGTGTACGCTCAAGATCTATGACATATTTACGTGAGTAAGTAAAATCACTAATCTCCTAGTGTTTGCTTATGTTTGTCATATTTTTTATTGGTATGAACATCCTTATGTTATTTAAACATGTTTAATTGTTTAAAATTATCGCTTCTGTTATTGCTACCATACCTACAAAGATGAATACTTTTTTTGCAGACAAGTTCAACCAATATACCCTTACACGTTTATTTGAGTGTAGAAATCTGCGGCTCTGTATTTTTTATTAACAAAAACAACAGATTGGTCTAGTTCTCTGTGTGTGTTTATTGTTATTTTTATAAAATAATTTTTAGCTAAATTAGCAATTTTGCCTATTTGTGTCTGTAAAATAACTATTTAATTAGATATTTTGCTTTAGTTGTTAATTTGCGTTATAACTTTTCCGAAACATTTATGTTTTCAGCCTTGAGCAAAACACTTGTGTACTTATCTGCTGGATTCTACCCACAACTCTCACGCATCCTTGGGGGACGTCTTGTTCCATTGTTTTCTTTCGGCTGGTTCGCACTGGCACACGTACTCTCGCAGTTCTGTCCTTACGATGGTGGCTGATGAAGTTGTATATTTTTCGCCAGTGTGGCAACCACATCCTGTCTTTTTTCCAGGCAGGTCGCAGTATGGGACTCCCTAAAATTAAACTAGACTTAATGTGTCATTACAAAATCATGATCAAATAATAATAGTAAAGCTGGAAACTTCTTTAAGCATGCCGTTCTAGTAAGAAAGTGAATGTTGAATTTTTTATTTTGCTCTTTTCTGGTAAAACTTAGCCCTTTAGTTTAGATTGAAATTTGGCAACTCTGCATTCGTTTTTGGAAAATATGTGCTGGGTTATTCAACATTTTTTTTAATGGAAACAATATTTTGATAATTATGGTGTCACTTATAGTTGTCTAATATTTTCCTGGGAAGCCTTCTTTCCTGATATTTCATTTCATAATTGGTTGTGGGTGTTGCTCATTTGTTATTGACAGACTTTTTTTCCAGGAATAATAGTGTGATTCAACTGACAACTGATAAATCATTTTTAAATAAAATGATGAGCATTACTGATAATGCGCTTACTGATCTTCGGTTACATTATCTAGGGTTGCCATTTTGGTGCTTTTCGCACTAGACCTGGTGCGTTTTGAAATCATCTGGTGTCAACATTTTTGAAATAGTGCGGTCGCACTAGTTTAGTGCTTTTCAAACACTTGCTGGTATGTTTTAGTGCATTTTGGTATATAGCGCTGTTATACAGCAGGACTTCTATATTCTTTGTTTCGTGACATGAAAAATTCAAATTTCTCAAGCATATTCTGGAAGAATATCACAGCGTGAATAAAATATTTTGAAACAGAAATACAAGATTCAACAAAACTAGTCAGTAGTGTCCATCTCACTGTTTCTAATAGTTCAATGATTGCTAATCCTGGGGAAGAAAAGTTACAAAGATTGATGCTATTAAAGATTATTTAGATACTAATTCGTATCTGGGTTATGAGTTTGAAAAAGAAATGACAATCTACAAATTTCCGGAAAGAAATAAATTTGTGGAAGATATGTACATTGTTTAGTATGTCGACTCATGGTTTAGTGGAAGTGAATGTCTACAGCCAATTAAGCCTTGTATATTACAGCGTGCTAAAATGTTTATTAATGATGCAGATACTCTCACCTACATAGGTTTCCAGTGAAGAAAACTTCACCATATTCAGTGGTCACATAACAATGACACACTTGCATTGTGGGCAGAAATAGCTTCATACAGGGATGCAACTGGTGAAAATCCTTTCCAAAGTCCTGCAGATTTAGTTTTAACTGTGCTTACTTTACCTCATTACAATGCTGACGTGGAACTTGTTTTCAGTCAGACGAGGGTTACAAAATAAAACATTCACAATAGACTGAGTATCACGAGTTTTAAAACTGTTCTGAATATTAAATATAGAATGAAAAGATAAGGTAAATGGTGTTTTGATTATAATGTACCGTATGATGTACTGCAGAAAATTGGATAACGATATGCTTATAAAAGTGTGTCTCAATCATCATCATCTGATACTCAAGTACAGCCAGAAAATGCAATAGAAATTGAAGAAGACTTGTCTGACTGGGATTCGGCAGATCTTTAATAAACATATTTCTAATTTTAACTGATAATCAAAAACTCTAATGTGAAAACTTGAAGCATATCTTGAATAGTATGTTGTTATGTGTGTGTGTGTGTGTGGTTTTTTTTTCTCATTACTTTTTTATTGCGTTCTTGACATGAGACTAGTGCCTTTTGGCAACAACACGTTGACAATACTAAATGCACAAGGGAAAAGGTATATAAAATGAACAAAAGTTGTCTGACCGTGATAATATTAGTTATCATATATTATTAAATTATAATGTGTTATCTTGTATTAATTTAAGGAAAATATTGGGTTAATTTGTTATTGTTTAAAAAATTGTAGGTTCTTCTGGTGCTTTTTAGAGACGTCATTAGTGCTTTAGGATGAAATGAGTTGGCAACCTTGATATTATTTTCCATTGCACCATAAAGTCGCCAAGTTGCAATGAGTACTATTGTACCCTACTCGCCAATCTATTTATGTGAGTTACGGTTTTCAACACCTACTATTATAGAAACCTATCTTCTTGAAGATTTCTGCAATGCCTTCTGTCAAGGCTTGTCTACAACGAGGCCAATAATTCAGAAAATTACAAATTTACAACTGGTTGTCTATTTCACGTGACATTACCATTTTGATTTTGTACAATCATGTGTTGTAATGAATGTTCTTGAAAATTGTTGTATTACGGTAATAATGAACATATCAAAATATACAATACTGTCAATTATGTAACTATTGTTTTTAGGTTTTTCCCGACGACATTGCTGAAAAAGTGGGGTGGGAATACATTGAAATCTAAAGGTGAGGTGGGGATCACTTTTAAGACATTTGCAAAATGTTTACGGGGGTCGCCAGCAGGAACAGTTTGGGAAAAACTGCATTAGGGAGTGCAATGACATAATTTTGACTATGTGATAGAGTGTGTAGGCCCCTATGCATTTGCAGTTGCCATGATATATGGAGGGTAAACTTATTAATCCTCTTCTTTGACAGTAAAAAATCCAGTAGATACAGGGTAACGCCTCATGTGAGACCAAAACTCTATCCATTAAACCATGCGCTAAAATGGTATTCAAATAGTTCAATAAATCTAACATTCAAATCATGGATGTAGATATGTCTTTGGCGAGTAAGAGTTTAATCTTAAAGAAAAAGCTAATCGCTCTTGATTTGTGGACAAAGTGTAACCTGTTTTGGAAATTCAGTAAGAATTCAGTTACTCTACTTCTTGTAAAGTTGAGCCTTCTCTCCCCCACGCCTCATCGAATTTGTGGATTTGATATAGGTTCATTTATTTGCAACTTCATGTGTTTGAGATTAAAAATTGTAATATTTTATTAACAGATTTATCGCTGCTGGTGGAGCAGATGCTGTAGATGAAATTGGCCTTCACCAGTAAGTGTATCGGATAATGTTTAGTTAAAGCTAAACACAATACACAATACACTACAACAATGCATAATGGAAATGAAGTACAGTAGAGTAACATTAAAATGTGTCATAAAGTTCATCTACGTACTTTATCAGTCATCAACGCACGCTGGATAATTCCATCTGTGCACATACTTTATCAATGCGGTTGTCATCAACACACACTGGATACGTTTATCAGTACTCACATTTGTGTCTTAACAAATCTATTAGACTTTATTGACTCACATTCAATTTTGGTATTAATTTATAAAAAAAAAACTTAAATATCTATTATGTACATATCGATATGAAGGAAATAATATGTAGAAATATGTATAAATGAAGAAATAAAGGCAGCGTTGCTATAGCTGTCGCAGCGACATGTACAGGAAGAATATTTTATTGTGTCCCCGAAAGGCAAAAATCTGTGTCCCAACCGTTGAGTTGGTTGGTTGGTAGGTTGCTGATCCATCGGTCCATGGGCTCATGCCCTTTGACCTAATGCCATTAAATGGCATTATATTGCTGGGAAGTCTGTGAATTTTCGGCCCACCCGGGACAGAGCAAGAGAATAACTATCACACCTCCAGAAAGGTAGGTTTCAACCTATGCACTGCTCCTATCCACTGTAGCCAAGATAGGGTTCACTGTGCTCATTCCCTGCCACCAATTGACTACTGGTTATGCCGAACTTCTCTATTGCTCCAGGCATGCAACCAAATGTTCTAGTCAAAAGGATTGTCACGTCATGAGTCACTGTGCCTCTATGATGGGTTTCAGCCATAGGAAAAAAACAGTTCTGTCAGTTTCCTCCTCCCCAGTGATGTACAGTACATCTCTGGCTTCCTTGCAACCACAGAGGGTTGTTATACATATATATTCAGGTAAACAGGAAACACATGTCAACAACAAAATAAAAGCATAATTGTATAGATGATGTGCCATAAAGATTCTCTAAGAAGATAACCTCAATATAACAGCATGTCATCCACTAAGGTTGATTGACATATTGAGAGACAGCAAGTAAAATGGCTCGGTCACCTTATGAGAATGAAGTCAAACCAAATACCAATAAGAGCATATAATACAAGAATATCCGGGCGTAAAGCCAAAGGTAGACCAAGAAAACGGTGGATAGAAAACATTAAGATAACCTTGAACACACATGGACTAAATGCAACCTCGGCGACACATCTGGCCTTGAAACGACAGCTTAAGATACCACCCCTACGCTTAACGGCAAGTTTGAATGCGATCAACAATCATTCACCTGGGGATACACAATAGACAATCCACTAAGGTTTTCTGTTGCATGATTGGTATGTCTAGTGGGCCATTAGTGAGACCACAGACGCAACCACGTGCGTAAACCGTGGAGTGAACCAGGAACTTTAGAGTTCTGAGGCCAGCATACTAGCAATACAGCCACAAGCTCCGCTGGATAAATATAACCCCCAAAAATATGACGTAACAAAAGTTGTGTTGTTGCATTAAAAAAGAATAAGAAAAAAATAACATTATAGATAATGTAGCCCTATATGATAATTGTCACAGTTACAAGTGAAACCTATAAATAGTAAACATACTAAATGTCAGTGAAAAAAAAAGAAACAAGGAAAGGAATAAGAACTTTTTGCATGCTACTGTCCAGTAGGGCTTTTTTAGTAAGAAGCAACAACGAACAAGAACAAAATCACACAAAAAAAACAATGGAACGGTTTAACCACTTTGTTCCAGTATATTTGAAGAAAAAAGGTCCAATGCACCATCGACAACCAGAAATCGGCAAAGTTTAGTCATTAGGGGCAATGCTACAAGAAAGGAAATCAAGGGTGCACAATTTGACTAAGTGAAAGCTTCACGTCTATTATGCTAACTGTGCAAACATACAAAAAATGTACAAATAATGTCAATAATTAAAGGGGGAGAAGAAAGTCTGAAAAAATTCACAGTTGTTGATGATTTCCCCTTGTCAAGAACTGTGAAGCTTTTTCCCTTCCCCTTATCAACAACTGTGACGTTTTTTCCCTTGCCCTTGTCAAGAATGTGAAGTTTTTCCTTTGCCCTTGTTAACCACTGTGCAGATTTTTTTCCTTCTCCTTTTCAACAATTTGTAGCTTTTCAGACTCTTTCTTCTTCCAAATATTTGATGTTATTTATGAATGGCTCCCATCTCTATATGTTTTTGGGTTGTATATTGGTGGTCGTGAGACAATATAAAAATAATTGCATATGTATGTAAAGCCTTCATACACGCATGCATAAAATACAGCAAGTACCAACAAATAGAAACTTTTTTGAATTATACTGTTAAACATTAATGCACTCATTACTCATTAAACCCATAACCCCACAGGGCTGTAGTAGTGCCACTTTGTAAACATCTACAATAAGAATAAAATATAAACAATATCACCTATTTAAAAGTCAATAATTTCTAGCTGGAATCAAATATTCGTGGTAAAGCATTCATTGTACCTTGTGCACACATCTAGTTTTGATTTCTTCAGTTTTTCACAATACAACCTTTGTTTTCGGATATTGTTGTCATTAATGTATTGTATCCTTCCTCTTTGTTAAATGTATTCTGTGTATTCACTTTATTGTAACAACATTCACTTTATTGTAACAACATTCACTTTATTGTAACAACAGTAGAATTATGCATGTGATTAAACTTTTATGCTATTTTAAAGTAAGTACATTGTTGCAGCTAGTTTACAGCATTTCTAATATTCGAACGTTTCAATGTAATAGACACATGCATTCTGCAAACTATGTTTTCATATTATAGACTATCTTTCATTGCTGAATGTGCATTAAAACATCTCATTTACTCCGAAATGCTTGCCAATAACTTCATGTTACTTGTTTTTTTTTTAAACACAGCTACTACATGAGCGGTGCTACTGCTACAAAGGAAGATTTCTATAATGCAACTGTTTTGGACTCTCTAAAGACTGTTCTGGATGTAGCCTTTAACTTAATAAGTGTAGTTCCACATCCTGTGCGTATTCGATTGTCAGAAACATCTTCATGCTTTGCAGGTGGTACTGCAAACTTATCTGATGGCTATGTAGCAGGATTTTTGTAAGTTAACTTGGCTCTCATACTGTTTATTTATTATGTCTTGAAAAACTCTTATGATTACTTAGGATGTTGTTTTAGAACATAGGGGCATATGCAACATACGTTATAAACATTTCCAATTAAATATTTGTATAAATAATCAACAATTCCACTTAGGCAATGTTGCAGGATTGACCTGGACACATGACTTTTCTTTTACTTTATATTATACTGTCCTGTTTCTTTTCTTTCAGCATCAGGGTCTCTTAGCAAGAGTTTCCATATGAGCCATGTTCAGGGCCGTAGATATGATTACATTAAGGACGGGGTGTTACCTAAAAAAATAATTTGTCCATTTTCATGTGTAAATTTCACTATATGACGGAATATGTGTAGTTCTTTTTGTAAAAAATCGCTAAGGGGGACGTTTCTGCAAACTTTTTGGCTAAGTTCCAAGTACTAAAAGTCATGTTCATATTTGCTAAGGAGGAGAGTTGAACCCTCAGACCCATCCCTTATCTACAGACCAGGCCATGTATATTGTTTTGCTCCTTGCCTCTGTTAAAATATATCATCTTCATTTATTTCCACTATATCTTCTTTGTGATAGGCTTCATAGAGGTTTCTTCATTATGTCACTGATCCATTTAACACATGTATATAACATTTTATTGATTGTCATTTAACTCTCTGCGCCATTATTACATCCATAATTGAACAATTATATTGTGTCACTTGCTTCTTGCTGGTATTTCTTATCATTTTTTTGTTGCTACAAGTACCCTGCACAGACATTTCAGCTTTTAAAAAATTATTTTCACCAATGTGCTAACGAGTGAATCCAAGATTGAGATGTGAAGACTTCATTAAGGGATATTGCTGTGAATCAATCCATACAGAAATTTTAACAAATCAAGTGGAATATTTTTAATCAGTTATTACAACAATGTACATTGCTTATGTGAGGCATCATCATCATCATGTATGTGATCATCTTCAAACACATAACCTTGTATGTAGGGGTGCCAATCTGGAAACTTCAACACAACTATTTCGCCTTATCTATCTGTTATCAGTTCTTTATTTAAGTGTGTGGAATCTTAATATTAATAAAGTGTGGAGAATATACGTGATAGTCCTACAGGTTTCTTTATCAGTTTGTGATTAGGTTTCTTTATCAATTTGTGATTTTGAAGAACAAGGTTAACAAGGACAAATACCATGACATTTGGACAGCTTGAAGCGATCAAGAGGTAGACAGAGATACAAGTGGGATAGATTAGTCTAGCAGAGTGCACCACCAAACCAAGATGGGGGTGTTGGAGATCTGTTGCAGCAAACCTTCGTTGCGAAGATGCACTTGATGATGATTTATGATGATGATCATGTCGTTACCAACAGAAATTGATATTAGTATTTTCTAGTAACAAAAGATAATGTATGTTTGTTACTACATGTTAGTCCGTTAAAAGGAGTGCAAGAAGGCTTTTTATGGGCTACAAATTGTGACCGCTAAGTATAGGCTACAAATTGTGACCGTTAATTATATTTATAGACTACACATTGTGTCTGCTAATTAAAGACTACAAATTGTGTCACTAATTATAGGCTAAAAATTATTACTGCCAATTGTAGTAATTATTTGAGACCATGAAAAGATCCATCGATTGATGATAATGTTCTTCCTTGGCAAGCAAAGATGAGCGCGGTATTGAAATGTCAAATTAGATTAGGTGTTTGTGAGTCTTCAATAGAAGACAGAATTAATGCCTTTGAGATGTGGATATATAGAAGAATAGGGTGAACATCAGAGAAGAAAACAAACAAATAGGTGTTAAACAACACTTAAGATGAATAAAGAATTATTAAGGGACATAAAGATCAGGAAAATAAAATTCTTTGGACACATTAAACGACATGACACCTTGCTGAAGGTCTTACTTAATGGTAAAGTCGAAGAGAAACGAGCAAAGAGGTAGGTGGAGATACAAGTGGGAAAGTAATATCACAAGATGGACAGATTACAGTCTAGCAGAGTGCACAACCAAAACAAGAGACACTGAATTTTTCATCCAAATTCCACAATATTGATTCGGTAACAAATATAATAATAAACCTATAGCAAATTTTACAGTAGGTTGAAATACAGAGTTTCGGCAATGTGCCTATGACTAAGACTTTGTTTTTTTTTTCAGGTGGTTAGATAAATTGGGCATTGCAGCACATTATGGATTATCCAGAGTGTTCAGACAAACATTTGTTGGAGGCTCCTATGAACTTGTTTCTTCCTACACATTTGATCCAAACCCTGTAAGCAGATATATAAATGGTGTTTAAGTTGGACAACTGAATTTGTTCTCTCTGTAATGTGCTATTGTTTGATACTTTACCTCAAATTATCAGTTATAATGGAAGTTATAGAGCATGGTAGTCTAGTTGATGGTGAGCTTGCTTACTATCACCGTGTAATGGCATGCCAATCTATATAAAGTAATACTGATGTGAAACGGAACAAGATAGTACTTACGTAGAACACAAGTTCTTGAAGTTTCACGGACACAACAGACGGATCTAACATTACAAAGACATAATTAGCTTTAAAATGGAATTTACACTATTTTTTAATTCTAACGTTTTTTCGGTATAGTTTAGTGTTGTATGTGTTCACATAATGTAAACTAAGTAAAGACAAGCAGTGAATCTATTATTTGGTAGGTCTTGTCAATTCTGGCGTGATTTTAAAATGCTATATATCACCTTTTTGCCTGCAGATCTTTGCCTCATAAAATATGGCAAAGATTCTGTTTTACATATGTTCATAAAATCGCATTCTATTTTCTACGTGTAATAATCATATGGTTCAATAACCTCACTAGTGTAAGATGAATGGATAAATTATACACTGTGACAGTATGATGTCCCGTAGTTAAGTTGAGGTGTCGGAATACAACGAAGTTAAAAGTGAATATCTTTGCCCCATACCAACCTAAATATGTAAAATTGTTGACTTTTAATAATGGAAAATTTTGAATTTTTATGTTGTCGTTGGATCTCGTAAAATCTAGTATATGAGTTTTTGATGTGTTGATTTTCAACCCTATCTGATTTGAGTAGTGTTGGAGATTGTCAAGCTTTGATTAGCTTGAGACTAGACTCCTTTGAAAACAAATGCCTACGTACCATTCTGAATGTTAAGTGGAGTGACATTAAATCTAACACTACTATAAGAGAGAACAGCAAACAAACCTATATATCTTCCTTCATTAGACAAAAGTGTTGGACTTATATCGGTCATGTTCTGAGAATGAACAGCCTAAGAATTCCCCATCAGTTACCATATTGGGTGCCACCTGGAGTAAGAAGAAGAGGGAGACCTAGAGAAGCTCTACGAAAAACCATTAATAGAGAAGGCATGGCAATGAACAACACGCAAAAATTGAAAGACCTGGCAACACAAAGACAGAAATGGAAAGCTATGGTTTCTGCCCTATGCGCCGCCTATGACCCTGGAGGAACATAACATAACATAACATACCAACCCTAGTGTTTCAAACGTACTTGTTAATACCTATGCTTAAACCATTAAATAATAATGCTATAATTGAAAGCTTAGAAGGTCCTGGCTACTGTTGTACCAGATCTGCGACCTCCACTATTATTTGCTTGTTGTAAAGCCCTGATATAACCAATTTGGACTTGGTAGGCAGTGTAAAGGAGTGCACCTTGCCACATTTATTATCAAAAAAGAATATAGTCCTAAGTTCTAATAAATATGTTCACTTGAAAAAAACAATAATAGATGACAATTATTGATGTGTAAGGTAAAGGTAAAGGTAGGTCCCATGGCATCTGCCGTCGGGGATGAAGATAACTCTTCACGTACTAAGCCGCAGCAACTATTAGGTGGGGTGGCCAGTTCCCTTCCTTGCTGTTTTTTACCTTCCCTAACTCATGCGTCAGGTACTCATTTACAGCTGAGTCGACTGGAGGAGTGGTCGTGTCAAGTGAGAAATCACAACCCGGATTTTTTTTTAATGTCCGGATGTGGTTTCAAACCTGGCACGCTGTAACCAGATGATAGCAAGCAAGCTCACTATCCACTACGCTACCGCGCTCCTCAATGTGCTCAATGTCCTCAATATTGATGTGTAGTTGATTTAAATACCACTGTTCTCTCAATACTACTTAGTTTTACAAGGTAATAATATAAAACATAAAGTAATAGGCCTATGTTTTACAGTTCACAAACAGGTTAACATATATACCTAGAAGAACTATAAACCTAATTAAAATATTCAAAATAAATTGAATCTAACTTTCAATTAAAAAAGTCTTTGTCCAGAATAAATATTGGAAAAACTGAAAAAAATAAAAATAATATTCCCAATGAACTACATTTCAGAGATTTAATAAACCAGCATTCCTTCAATCTTAATAATGATCAAAGAAACTCTTTACCAGTTTATGAATTGATGAATAAAATGATATTTTGATGACTGTGCAGAATATTGTGCAGTTGAAACTAAGACTACATGTAGAACTTAGTGTACTTTCTTGATATCAACAGGACTTCTACCTTTCACTTTTGTTTAAAAGAATAGTCGAAGGTCCAGTGTTCAATGTCACAGTGCAACCTGATCTAGGAACAATAAGAGTATATGCAAACTGTGTTAGGAAAGATTTGTAAGTATTTATATTCGATCACCTGTGATCTATTTGAATGTTAAATTGTTTTGTAATATTCTACAATGCACATGTCATAGATGATTGTAAATGGCTGCTGAGAACAAGAGACAATGAAGGGCCATGATCAGGCTGCTTCACTATCAGTTTATGTGTTGACTAATCTATTTGGTTCGGGTGATAATGGGATGGAGCGATCAAAGAAATTCAAAAATAATTGTCTTTACTGAATAACTGTAGGCATATGTTGATTATGAGACTAAAATATAAAGTGAGAAGACTGTAATGATGAACGCAATATGAAGATCAATCAATCAAGTGCCATGCCGAATGGCGTAGGCGATCATGTTTCTCCACGACTCTCTGTCTCTTGTGTTGTCAATGAGCTCGGTTGGTGAGCTTCTACTTGCCACAATAAACGTCCATCTAGTAACTTTTATCTTTGTCGCCCCCACCTATCTCTTCTCCCCTTGATCTTTCCAGTGGTTATTAAGTGTTCAAGCTGTGTTCTTCTCAGCACATGCCCTAGAAACCTTGACTGTCTGCCCCTAATGATTGATCTTTTTACCCAGTATCAATGAAAACCTCTGCATTAATTTTCTTAGCTGCCCATGATATTTTCATCAATCTTCTCGGAAGCCGCATTTCTGTAGCCTCTAATTCGCTTTGAATTGTTGTGTTTACAGTCCATGCTTCACATCCATAAGATATGAAGATTCGACTTATAAAATATTGCATAAAGGACTAGACCTATCCAAAATTATCACCAAATAAAAATCACATTTTTTCAACCCTAATCAAAACACGTTACATTTTCATAAATCTCAGAGTATGTATTTCCTTACACAGTTTACATTTTTTGTTTATTGTCTGCAGTTTTTGTGTTACAGTAATTAAAAATTGGTAGGGGTATCTGGAAATAACCGTTAATAAAAGCCTAGTCTTAATTTTTGCATGTACGAGTTTTGCCAAAAAAATGACAGACCTATTTATGTGATTTTTACACCATATCCACCACATTTTTTAAAGATAACCTCATGAGATTTTCAATGAATGTATATATATTCTATAGCTGGAACATGAACCATTTTCTCTGCGCTTACTTTGAAAGAAAAACGTTTTTAACACTATTCATTTGCAAAAATATGTGAGTTGTTTAAAAGTAATTTTTCCGCATACGTTTTCAGAACTGTTTACTATATACAGCTAGTTGTAAAGTTTAGGATGATTAAGATTAGCCAGATATAAACCTAATTACTTGATTTTGAGACTAGAAACTAAAAAATGATTAATTAAGAGTGTAGAAACCAGCATCAGCATTTTTGGACATTTAAATTTGTCTTAATTATATACTTAATTATTTTAACTAATTAGGCCATGATTATTCAGCCAGCAATAATTTATACTAAATCACCAGTATATATTCTACTATGTGGCAAATATGTATTTTAATCTATGCAGAACTGACCATTTTACAAAAATAAACATAAAACAATCCCATTTCTGGGTAGGTCTAACTTCTTAAATATATAGGCCCTATTGATTTATCTGGACCCAAAGAAATGTATAAGATTTGTGTAGCATGAATGCACTTAGTAAAGAAAAATATACTATATGTGAAGAATAAATGCACAAAGTAAAGAAAAATATACGACTTGTGAAGAATGAATGCACGTAATAAAGAAAAATATACGATTTGTGAAGCATGAATGCACTTAGTAAAGAAAAATATACTATATGTGAAGAATGAATGCATGTAGTAAAGATAATATACGATTTGTAAAGCATGAATGCACGCAGTAAAGAAAAATATACTATTTGTGAAGCATGAATGCACGCAGTAAAGAAACATATACTATTTGTGAAGCATGAATACACGTAGTAAAGATAATATAAGATTTGTGAAGCATGAATGCACGTAGTAAAGAAAAATATACTATTTGTGAAACATGAATGCACGTAGTAAAGATAATATAAGATTTGTGAAGTATGAATGCACATAGTAATGACAATATAAGATTTGTGAGGCATGAATGCACGTATTAAAGAAAAATATACGATTTGTGAAGCATAAATGAACGTAGTAAAGATAATATAACATTTGTGAAGCATGCATAAATGTAGTAAAGAATTGTGTTTAAGAAAAGACGGGAAAAACCAATAAGGTCTATATAATTGAAATCAATAATACGTCATGGAATAGTGGTCTATGGGGGAATGACTTTCTACATTAATGTTTGGATCAGAAACATGGAAAATGAACACACAACTATAAGACATAACTGATACGTTTTAATGTCGACATACAGAAGAATATGAAGAACTTCATGGACAGATATACAAATGAAAAAAAAGTTCCATGTGACAAAACACTTTGTATGAGAAAAGTACTATTAAAATGATACAAATTAAATTGAATATTTTGGACATATTAAAAAAAATTAAAATGTTGAAGACCTTACTATTTTATTTGGTGAAATTTGGAGAATTTGAACAATAGATACAAAGATACAAGTGGGAGGGAAACATTACAAAATGACAGAATACAGTCCAGCAGAATGTACCACCACCGTAAGAGACAAAGCATGTTGGAGGTCCTTCGCAGCCAACTTTTATTGCAGAGACAGCATTTGATGATGATGTTGGGGAATGGCTATTACTCGTAAAGAACAAAAATGGACAATGATTTTAAACAATCAGCTATACCACGCAGCATAGGATAAAATTATAAGCAATCAGCTATACCACGCAGCATAGGATAAAATTATTAGCAATCAGCTATACCACGCAGCATAGGATAAAATTATAAGCAATCAGCTATACCACGCAGCATAGGATAAAATTATAAGCAATCAGCTATACCACGCAGCATAGGATAAAATTATTAGCAATCAGCTATACCACGCAGCATAGGATAAAATTTCTTCTTTCTGATACATTTACAATTTGTCTGTAATATTTTTCTATACAGTAAGGTTCCTTTAAAAAAAAACAACCTTGAACAATCACATGGTAAAGACACCCATGCCACAAGTTTCGTTGTCCGGGAAAAGTTTAGAAAGAACTAGCACAATGAGATATCTGGGTGTGTTTTTTTACAGAAGCCTGAGTTTCAGGGAACATGTTGACCACATTATCATAAGGGCAGGTAAAGGCTTAGCAGCAATGAAGGTTATGGCTGCTGCGCAGTGTGAGCAAAGATTGTTATTTCTTTTGTACCAGGGTTTGGTTGTGGCTGTGGTGGAATATGCACTGGCAATTCTGACTCTTAGCCAAACTCAAATCGAAAGACTGGATAGAGTCCAGAATGCAGCAATGCGTATTATTCTGGGATGCACAAGAGACACATCGACAAGAGCTATGCGATACCTACTTGACTGCCCAACAGCTGAGCATATATTACAGTATTGCCGTGCACGGGCGTACCTTCAAATACATGCAGATAAGGAACACCCGTTGCATTCCGAAATACAGAAAGTTAAAGGCAGCAGACTCAAGAGAGGAAGGTCGTGGATGGGACGTGCTGAGGATGTAATACAAAGCGTCTGCCGATTACAGGATGTGGCAGCTGGTGCGGAATGGATAGGTCTACCCACAGATTTCGAAACTTGTTTGAGAGTAGTAATATCACTTAGCAGGGAATGCAGAGAATGGTGTCACACAGCTGTGGAGAAAGAAGTGCAGGCTTTAATCAGTGAGAATACCAAAGAGGGGGATGTGATTTTATACACTGATGGATCTGTAATTAGGCATGTTCGCAGTGCTTGGGCCTTTACAGCTCAGTGCGCAGGTAAAACGATCAAGGAGGAAAGTGGTGCCTTTGCGGTCACTACGAGTAGTATGACCATGGAGACTATGGCGGTGACCAAGGCATTTGAGTGGCTACGCACACAGAAAGTAACGCAGGTCTGCATCTTGAGTGACTCTATGAGTATGATTAAGAAGGTACAAGTGGGTCTCGTTCGCGAACAGTGGATTGAGGCCTTGAGAAATGCGAGCTTGAAAGCGGTTACATTTATTTTCGTGCCGGGACATGTGGGCGTTCGAGGCAATGAAAGAGCGGATCAACTGGCATCGTGTGCGATTGTGGCAAAGGGCAATGGGGCAATGGATCGCGCTGACGTTTTGAACTCCTTAAGAGATATAACACGCGAGAGTGAGACGAATGTAGATGATGATTCCTTTTCAATGGCTAGGATTAAAGATCAGGGATTGAGATGCGGTGTTGCTAGAGGTGAACATTTTGGAGGGCGCAGAAGAATGATGGTCAACCAGCATAGGACCGGTACTGTCAGCAGAAGTGTGATGGCGGATACACTCAAGGAGAGATCGGAGCAACTATGGATGTGTCCAGTTTGCAGTGATGATGACCCGACGACTAACTAACTAACTAAACAACCTTTTTTTTTTAAAGTGCATGGGAATATGATGTTAAGTTAATATTTTTCTGCTTCATCATCTGCGATCAATTGTTATACATCCAGTCTAATATTGATCATGTATAGCGCAGTCTAATATTGCTCATGTATAGCGCAGTCTAATATTGATCATGTATAGCGCAGTTTGTTTTAGGTCATTTTGGATTCCTCACAACTTCTTTTTCATAGAAGCTATGTGGGCCAGATTGTCATTCTATGTTTTTCTGCAAATGTAGCCAGCATTTATCAGTGTCTTTACTTCCCAAGATTTGTCTAAGCACGTAATTATTTATTGTTTTTACTGGGACCTTCCTCAGAATGTTATCTCACTATCTTTCATATTTAGTATAAAGTAAATTAATTGTATAATGTTTTACCACGTGCATGTGTCTCTAAGGAGTGGTTATATTAGAAGCATGCATTGCATTTTGTTGCATTGTTGTTAGGTAACATAGATAGGCTATCCATAACACGATGTTAGAACTATCGCAGTATCTCTATTAACCTGTCTGTCTTGTGGCAGTTTGTCTGCATCCACAATCGAAAAATTTTCAAATTGTCATTATGTTCTGTGTTGATGACTTCCTATTCCACCATAGCTTTCATTAACCTAGCACGATCATGTCAAGTATTCACTCTAGGTTGTCCTATCATTTGGTGTAGCCAAAAAATAACATGTTTCTTGGTGATCTTTCTAAACTATTATAATTATTCTCTAGAATTGTATATGAAATAATGATATTCCATGTTTAAAATGTGCTGTTATTGTCCATTAATTGCAGCCACAGATTACCACTAAATCTTAACTATATGTTTACTATTATAATAACAATTAATGACGCTTTCACCATGGCCCAAAAGAGACTGTGACTTGCTATGCATGTTGTAAGAGGCAACTAAGCAGATTTGGAGGGGGAAATGGCTATCTCATCGCAATAGGTTAAAGTGATCCAAAAACCATGTTGAAATCATCTGTGTCGGGCCAATATATGATATCGCAGACAAGCTGCAAACCATTATCTATTGTCTTTCACCATGTGGTTTGTTATCCACTCTTGCTGTTAAGCTTAGGGGGTGATGGGAGCTCGAGCTTGTGTTCATAGGTCAGATGTGTTGCCTCGGCTGTGCTGTGATCGCGTTTATTCAAGATGTCCCTTACGTTTTCTATCCATCTTTTCCGTGGTTTTCCTGATCTCATTTGGTTATATGCATTCACTTGTAACTTATTGTGATGCATTCTCATTATGTGGCCAAAACACTTGATATGTTGCCTTTCTATGTATTATGTGCAAGGTGTTATGCCCATTCTTTCCCAGGTGTCATAATTTCGTAATCTATCAAGCGTAACCACCACTGCAGCTTTCTCAAGAATTTCATCTCACATGTCATTATCTTTCTGTAATGTGAAGATGAAAGAGATCAGGTTTGGCTCTGGTAACACAGTGTTGGTTGGACAAACTGCCTGCACACCATAACATCACTTATTCCATTCTGAAAATTACATCCTGCTGACCAGCAAGAGTTTGAGAATGAGAACAGACGTGATGAAATGTGACTCACATGAAGAAGAAATTATACAATGTGAGTTTTATGAAGAAGCGATGAAATGTGATTCAAATAAAGAAGTGGTACAATGTGATTCACATGAAGAAGACGTGATACAATGTTTTCACATGAAGAAAGAAGAAGTGATACAATGTTATTCACATGAAGAGGAAGTGATGTAATGTGATTCACATGAAGAAGAAATAATACAATGTTATTCACATGAAGAGGAAGTGATGTAATGTGATTCACATGAAGAGGAAGTGATGTAATGTGATTCACATGAATAAGAAGTGATACAATGTTATTCACATGAAGAGGAAGTGATGTAATGTGATTCACATGAAGAAGAAGTAATACAATGTTATTCACATGAAGAGGAAGTGATGTAATGTGATTCACATGAATAAGAGGTGATACAATGTTATTCACATGAAGAGGAAGTGATGTAATGTGATTCACATGAAGAAGAAGTGATGTAATGTGATTCACATGAAGAAGAAGTGATGTAATGTGATTCACATGAAGAAGAAGTGATGTAATGTGATTCACATGAAGAGGAAGTGATGTAATGTGATTCACATGAATAAGAAGTGATACAATGTTATTCACATGAAGAGGAAGTGATGTAATGTGATTCACATGAAGAGGAAGTGATGTAATGTGATTCACATGAAGAAGAAGTGATACATCGTGATTCACATGAAGAAGAATTGATGTAATGTGGTGCTTCCACATTGTAGACTACTCATGTAAATCCAAGTGTTATAACACTAGAGGCGTACACGCTCCCATGGTGAGATGACTAACAATGTTTAAAGTTGGGCAGAATCTTTTCAAATCACCAATGGCTTCTAAATCGATCCAGCCTAAGGAAAAAGGCAACAAATATTCTGAGAAAGTAAACGAGGTAGGCATGAAGCTGGCCACATCACTCCTAGTTATGCTGTTAGTCAATAAAAAATTTAAAAATTATACCATATCCCCAATACATTCAATGACGTGAGAAAGGAAATTTTACATTACAAAGTACATCTTGAAAATGGACAAATACATTTAAATGACATCCTCAAATACCATAAGATATTGGAAACATCTCATTAATTAAGTAAAGGATACTATCTTTGACAGCTTCCTGGTTGATTGTCTCAGATGATCTGTTCCTGACAGACTCTGTAAATGTCTCTTATTATAATTTGGAGATGGAGTTTAGTATTTGGGCTGTTCTAAATTATGGTGAATGTATGCACAGGCACAAATGACAAGATGACTTTAGATAAATCCTCTGCTATGAATATTCTTCCAATAAAATAACTCAGCTCTATGGGACCAGCATAAAGCATGAATGTCTCAAGAATCATGCTGAATATGATGCTTTATCCCGTGCCATTATACCTGGCAATAAATACGTATGTCTTGTAATGTTTGGTATTATACCTGGCAATGTATACATATGTCCTGTAATGTGTGGCATTATACCTGGCAATGTATACATACGAGTATGTCCTGTAATGTGTGGCATTATACCTGGCAATGTATACATACGAGTATGTCCTGTAATGTGTGGTATTATACCTGGCAATGTATACATATGTCCTGTAATGTTTGGTATTATACCTGACAATACATACATATGTTCTGTAATGTGTGGTATTATACCTGGTAATGTACACATATATCCTGTAATTATGTTTATATCCAGGTATAATGCCTCGGGATAAAGCATCATATTCAGCAGGACTCTTGAGACATAGCTAAGTAAATACAAGCAGTTAATCAATTATTTCGCAGTTTTTGTCCATTCTGCCTTGATTTTAAAATCGTTTGTATAACGTATGTGCCTGCAGATCTTTGACGCATAAATGGGGCAAAGATTCTGTTTTACATACGATATAAATTATCTTTATATTTTCTAAATGTAATAAACGTATGTTTCAGATACCCTGACTAGTTTAAGGATGGATGGATAAGATATACACCTGGAGAGATTATTCTGTATTTATATTAATTTTTAATACTGAACATCTACATATTTTTTGTATTGTTGTTTCTCATAAATTCATGAGTGGCCTAATGTTTTTTTTTAAGTTTCGGCTACCCTTCAGGGGCCATTGTTCTGTTCTACCTCAATTTGGGTGATGCTGCCAGTTTGTCCTTGACACAGTATTCCAATATGGACCAAGATTTATTTCTACTCACCCCAGGAGATTCTAATGGACTAACTTCTAGGTCTGAATTTATTTTTCAACATTTTAACATTGTCTTATATAAATGTGTAATTTTCTTGGAGCTATTACATATATATGGTGGAGCTCGTGGCCGTATGACCGTATAGCCGTATATTATGCCCACCTCATATCCCTGAGGTCCGGCGTTCAAACAACGGTTGGGACAAGGACTTTTCTTCTCTTTCCGAGGTGCAATAAAAATATTTTTCCTGTACACGTTTACATAGGCTCTATATATTTGTATGTTATTGCATTAGTCATGACCTTCACATTATCTATTTTATTCTGCATCTTCAAGTGTTGATTATATTTTAGTAACGCTGTTCTCAAAGTAAACATTACAGTTTAAAACAAGTAAATGTATGTCACTAGATATATTCCCTGTAAGTGTCCTGCAAAAATTCAAGCAGGAGATGCAGCTTAGAGTAAGGGCAGAGCCGGTCAGATAAATTTAACACATCTCATGACGAGAGACAGTCTTTGCGATATAATTAAACTATCAGAATATTATGAAGTAAAAACATGGGCTATGCGTCCACAAAGTAAATGAAACCGTAATAAAAAAGGAGAAAATAATGTGATTTAATTTGCGTATCTATCCAGGATCTTACAGTATTTTAGACACTGATAGAGAGCGACATGATGATATTGAAAGGCTGATTTTGGAGGGCAGAGTGTCAGGTAAGAGAAGAATGTGAAGACCAAGAAGACAATGGACCAGCGATATAGAAGAATGAATTCATGTCTCTGGCCAATGCAGACCTGCTTGCCTGGAATAGAGAGGTGTTTGGAGTATCACTGATGAAGATAATGTACTGGAAAGATATATGTCACCTGATATATCTGTAAATCATAATCATGTAATATATTAATCAATTATCAATTATTAGGACTAAATTTTGTTTACTTTTCCTTAGCATACAAATGAGTTAGTCATAGAATATGTGGCTTGTGATGTATTAGAACACAAAGTGGCGAAGATAATTGTTTGAACGAGAAACAGGAAAACAGATGCTGAACAGATTGATACTGTTGAAGGGAGTCAGATTGCCAATATTGGAAACAGTGAGTTATGAGAATCCATCATTACCCATATTAACAGTCAGGAACATGATGAGGATAACAGTATTTAATATTTAGATAACAGTCATCTTTTCTTATGTATTATGTATTTTATAATTCAAATGTGTAAATATTTACAATGATCCTTTTAAGTTACCTTAATTAAGATATTCTTCGTCTTGTGCATTCATAATCAAACTCTCGCTGGATCTCTCTTATAACAAGACAATAGTCCTACTAGATTTTCTGTACGATA
Source organism: Meghimatium bilineatum (assembly GCA_034231615.1). Classification (NCBI taxonomy): domain Eukaryota; kingdom Metazoa; phylum Mollusca; class Gastropoda; order Stylommatophora; family Philomycidae; genus Meghimatium; species Meghimatium bilineatum. Next base: position 48,238,324 of record CM067300.1, read on the forward strand.
TAGTCCAGAGACTAGAAATGTGTTGTGTCGCCATTTTATTTGCGCCAATGGCTCGACACATCCATTTTCGACGAATAATTTGTATATTATTTTACACTTTAATAGTTAATCAGCAGACTTTGTTTGTGGTCTATAGAACATTACATATATTTTCATCGCACAATTTCTAACATTTAGATAAATATAACGAAGATGTCTAGAAAGAAGAAAGAAGTTAATTGAACAAACCAAAACTGCAAACTCATGTCAGAAGATACGTCTATTTAATTGGATACATTATGTAACAACACATGTCAACAGACAAGTTAAAAAGCAATAGTGACAGAGGAAGACCAATGCAATGATGCTTGTCATCTTGAAATTCTTGCATGGAGAAGAAAGGGTGCTTGTCATCTTGACATTCTGACATAGAGAAGAAAAGGTGCTTGTCATCTTGATATTCTGACATGGAGAAGAAAAGGTGCTTGTCATCTTGACATTCTGACATGGAGAAGAAAAGGTGCTTGTCATCTTGACATTCTGACATGGAGAAGAAAAGGTGCTTGTCATCTTGATATTCTGACATGGAGAAGAAAAGCTGCTTGCCATCTCGACATTCTGACATGGAGAAGAAAAGCTGCTTGCCATCTCGACATTCTGACATGGAGAAACATCAGTATTGGAAATGATATTTAGTACACCAAACAGAAGGTTGTGGACAGACATGATAACCAATGTCACTAATCATGGCTTATAAGTGGGAAGAATATAAATAATGTTAAATATCTGATCCATATTTCAGGTAGCTAAGAATATAAAGCTGCCCTACATTTCAAGCAGATTGTTCAGCAAACATTTATTAAAACTGTTTAAGTTGCTCAATGATGTGGTTGAAATGTTTCTTGTGTATCAAGCAATCCAAATAAGACATTATTGATGTTAGTTTTATGCTGCTTGACAGCTAGACTATTAATTAAGCAATGGCATTCTACTGAAAACAAATGTCTCTATATGACGTGTCCTTTATAGAACGTTGTCCTCACTGCCACTCTGTAAGTCTCTTGGTTCTGTGCAAGCCATCCAGCTTCTTCCAGTATCATATTCAGAAGGTCTTCAATGTCCTTTTGTCCATCGTAGTTGTGGTCTGCCTCGTGTTATCTTTAAAATGTCTTTAATCCTCTCTAATGTCTTTGTCGGACATCCCCTGACATTTTGATTATTTATACTTATATTCCCGCTGCTGCCTTACATTGTTTTCATTGTCTACTTGTTATTGTTTCTCATTTTCACTTAGTATAGGTGTATATCGCACTTCATATACTTATCTCTCTAGAACAAGTTTGTGTTTTTTCCATGTTTAATTTCTTGAAAATAGACCCGTTTGGACAGCAACGTGGAAACAGTCCTTGTTATTGTACTTATTGTGATCTAATTTTCACATTGTTTTTCATTTTGATAGTTAGAATAGATAACAGTAAAATTATTACTTAATATAGTATTTATCGCTTATTTGTTTTGCTACTGTGGCACTTCCCACTTCGTCAGGTAGTATCCTCTGACATTTTGGTTATTTTTACTCTTGTTCTCTTTCCTGAAATTTTACCCTTCATGATTATTCTTTCTAAACAATTGTGTCTCTTTATATGTCCGAACTATGTTAGTTGGCGTTTTTTTGATAGCTTTGAGGAGTCAGTCTTCTTCTATGTTCAGATCTGTGCAGTCATCTGTATTGGTTTATCTTTCTGCCCATGATATTCTTAGGACCTTTCTATAGGATTTTATTTTGAATCCGATTATTTTATTTTCTATTGTAGATGTCATTGCCCAATTCTCACATCCATATGTTGGCCCTGTAAAGATGTAGCTTCTTAATAGTTGTAACTGTGTTTTTCATATTTGTCACGAGCCATAAAAATTTTTTCATCTCTGATGTTTTTTGTAGGGCCATTACTAATCTCTTTCTGACCTCTGCAGACAGAGCAATCTCCTGTGATGTTGATGGTTGACTCGAGATATTCATAAAACAAATGTAGCCTGCATAATTACAATTTAAAAATTGCTTCAGTTATCTCTATGTTCTTATGCGCAACAAACTTTTGTTGTCTTAAGGTATTATAATATAAAATTGAATTGCTCTGCAATGTTGGTGCAAGAGTCATCTGCTACCAGTAGGTGGAATTGTGGATACAATCTGTGTGATTAGAAACATCAACTTCATACTCATGTCTGGGCATGCAAATGCTGAGGCTCACATACAACATCCCCCTCTAATATTCTTCTCATGTGAACAAATCTGAAGATATATGAGTGATGAATTTTTCCATGTCGAGGTTTCTACTACCTAGAAAAAAGGTCATTCACGTGTGCATGAATTATATATTTCATGAGTCGCACCTTCTAACTATATGTGCAACAGCGTACCCGAGTACGTAAGAAAGAATATTGCTTACAGATAGCAAGCTAATTCTCTGCGAGTAGGCCACAATATCAAAAGGTACATCCCTAGATCATTCTGATATAATCACATAAACATTGTACTGAGAAACGCCCAGATTTTTTAGATATGAATTATGGTTGCTTTCAACATTGATTGGGACAGATGTAAAAAATTGAAATGTCTCGGAAAGAGATAAAATAGATATACAAAAAGACTGATAAATCAATACTGAATTGGAACTGAGCGGCTACACTCAGGTTGATTTATTGCGATTGGAAGCAGAGCTCCTATGTACAGGGTGACACACAAAAAAACCGGTCATCACCAAAAAACGAATAACTTCCAAATTTGTATTTAGATCGACACAAAACCTTAGCTACATTAGGTCAAGCCTGTGTAGCAGATATTTCCAAAGTTTCAAGTCTGTACAACACAAAATCTTTGTTTCGCTTGCGTTCAAAAATGTGCTCCAATTGAGCTCCCTGGCGCTGGAGGCACATTTGGATCCTCATGTCGTCAGGTATAAGCTTGTGTTTAATCTGTATCATGTAGGGATACAGGTGGAGATCTGCGTTCAGAATTCTCCGCACGGACTCCCGATTGATTTCAAGCTCCTGACTTCGTCGTCGCACAGACTTGCTTGGGCTGCGGACAACAGAGTCTCTGACTGCAGCAATGTTGTGTGGTGTCCTTGATGATTTCGGTCGTCCAGAGTGTGACTGTCTGTTAGTGTCTTTACAATTGAGGTTATGCACAATCCCATGGGTTCTGAACTTGTTGACCCATTTGTAGATCATTGAGTGGACAGGAAATTCTCGACATCTGAACCGTTCTTTGAATTGCAATTGAGTTGCCTAGATAGACTTCAACCGAAAATATGCCTCAACTATAAATGTATTTTCCTCAGTAGTCCATGGCATCTCAAAGGTCGAATTTGGTAGACTCTTAAAACATCAATTTTTCTTGATAAATCGGAAAATAAAAGGAATTGATTATTTATTTCAACAGTTATTCAAGTTTATGTGATGACCGTTTTATTTGTAACCCTGTACTTATCTGATGTCATCTGAAATTGTCACCCTGTGTGCTGATGATAACTTGCACTCATAACTCAATACAAAATGTTATCATTATTATTCCATTTAAGAAAATATATACATTTCTGTTTTGTTCTGCAGATTTGTCAAACTGAATGGACAGGTTCTTTTGATGTCAGGTGATAATATTCCACAGATGTTGCCAGTGAAGCACAGAGGAGATGTTAACATTGAAGCTCGGTCATTTGGATTTATTGTCATCCCTCAGGCTAATGTGGCAATTTGTTCAAGCTTTCATGCAAGCAGTCACTCATCATCTTTGTCTATTTTGACTCAATCAGCAATTTTTAATTTCTATTTGAAATTGTTTGTGTTTGCATCCCTATATTTTTTCAGATGTTTGATTTAACTTTTCTGTACAGAAATAAAATTTGCATAGTCAATAGTGTATGTTGGCTGTCCTCCAAAAGCCATGGTTTTATGTTCTAATGATTAACACTGTCCAGTTAACTATAGTTAGCTATACAAATGAATGCATAACTCACAGTTAGGTAAATACACCCTCTTGTACACGCACCTATTAGAAAGTGTTTCTTATTGTGTATCTATCTTTTATACAGAATTGTTCTTATTTTCGACCACTTTCATTTGTTTGCTTTGCTCAATTTTTGCCTTCAGTGGTCTTAATAATGATCACACCCACATTGTCTGTTATAATAGCATCTTTTATTTTTGTTTGTTTTTGATCTAGCAGACTTTTATCTCCGTAGATACCAGGAATGCGTTAGTTGTAGGATTTTATAACTTTCCCAGCAAATATAATATGACACTTAATATTAGGGGAAAAGTGATAAAAAGGGTAAAGCCCGCTTTTAGCGATTTCTCAAATATATGTCAATACAAAAACCTAAAAGGAAAGCATACAACTTGTTTTTCTAAGGGAAACCATGTTAGTAAAGTCATATCTACGGCTATGCATTGGAAGTATAATTCAACCCAGTAACTATGCACTGTTGTGTTGTGTGAACTAAAGCATATCTATCAATTTAAGTATTTAGGAACAATAATATCAAATGGAATAATTGAATATTGACAGCAACAACATATTAACAAGGACCTCAGACTTCAGTACATAGGGGGCCTATTCTTAAATTGTTTCCCTCAGTGAGAAGTGCTGATCTGGACACATCAGATGGAGATGAAGACAAGGTTCTTCAGAACAATGTGGAATGCAATTACTAGTCGATTTTAAAAAACGAGACAAAACTGCAGTCAGGCGAATGAGAGGTAAAGAAAATCCATGACAATACTTACTTTAAGTGGAGCAAAGAATAGCAACACTATTTACCTTCCCATGCAAATAGTAAGATACGAGTGAGGATATTAGGGGGGCGAGCTGATTGCCCCATTCCATATATATTGTCAAAGTGAACCACAAGCCATACTAAAGTTGGATGAGTCAGGCCAAAGGCACAGATATCGCAGCAAACCATGACAATACATTCCTATCTCCAGATAACATCGTCTAATCTACAGGAGTTCGAAAACTAATGGTTGCTCAAAGGTTAGCAGTTATGTACAATTGTATACATTTCTGTTTATATAAAATTATGGTAACTTTGTTATGAATCTATGTTGAAACATGGATGCCATTGACATACCTGTATTGTGCTTCTACAATTCCTTAAACATGGATACATTCCTGATAACAATACCTTTTATATACATGCCTTTGGTAAACAGTCCATGAATCATATGCATTACCACTAGTTTACTTTGTTAATTGCAATTAATTTATTCTGGACATGGAAAGCTATTTGTAACATGTTTTTCCAACTATTTTGTTTGCCCATGTGTTGCTGGATTACGAACGGGGAAAACAGAACTAGCATCGCTGCTAATTACCACGCATGTCGTAGGAAGTGATTAGGTCGTTTTTGGGGTGAAGTGCTGTTCCCTTCTGAAGAGGGTTGCAGTGATCCAGAATCTAATCTGAAATTGGAAATGTCAGGCTAAAATGCACAGATATTGCAGTTAACTGTAAACGTGACACAGTGCATTCTGTTCTTTGGACTGCATTCTGCTAATCTACAAGAGCTTGAGGGCGAACAAAGAAAAATAACTATTTTTATGATAATATTTGGAATGGACTGTATTTAGATTTAGACATTGTGAAAAACTATCTGTGATTGGATTATGTCATTATGTACCCATAATTGTATTATCCAAACTATAATTCGAATGCATATTACTGTTTGCTAGGTATGGCAACTACAATAAAACGTAACAGAAGTTAACAATTGTTAATAAATTTGCATGTATTTATATTTGTATGTAATTTGTAAATTTGTATTACGACAAGTACTTAAAATAAATATCGACATAGTGTCTTATAGACTAGACACAGTAGTGTTACTTAATCTGTTCATTATGTTACGCCTTTTAGTTTATATATAGTGACATCAACTATGTAACAAGTAACAGGATAAAGTAATTTAGACTTGGAACATTTGGTAACCACTGAATAGACTACGGTCAGAATATGTAAAGGAAGACAGGAGTGGATGAGTTGTCATTATGGCATGGGTGAATGTTCCCAATGAAATGTATTAACAACATAAGAGACAGAATGTTGTGAAGAATCATGGACACCTTAGCATGACGACTGATTGATTGAACTCTGCCAACAGATCTATGTAATATCCTCTCCCTTCCACTGCTATAAGGAAGCGGTCGAGAACCCATTTTAGTACAAGGGCCATATGCAAATGTGTTACATCATTTCTTATCAATAATGCATCTTTTCACATCCATCCTTCTAAGCCATTCTTCATTAGTAATCTTTGCTGTCCAAGGAATGCGTCCAAGGATTTTGCTGACCGTACAAAATCATAAACTTAAAAATGTGCCTGCAGTATTTCCGCAACCGTTCAATAACTGCCACTAATAACTGCCACTAATAACTGCCACTAATAACTGCCACTAATAACTGGCACTAATAACTGGCACTAATAACTGTCACTAATAACTGTCACTAATAACTGTCACTAATAACTGCCACTAATAACTGCCACTAATAACTGCCACTAATAACTGCCACTAATAACTGCCACTAATAACTGCCACTAATAACTGCCACTAATAACTGCCACTAATAACTGCCACTAATAACTGCCACTAATAACTGCCACTAATAACTGCCACTAATAACTGCCACTAACTGTTTCTCTTTGGTGATGCGTATGATGTTTGTTGTGCCTTGCGCACCTCTAGTCCGTAATGCCATATCGACACCAAGTAACCATTTCCTTATATTTGTCGCTAAATGAGTGAGTTATACATGATTTTTTAGCATTTACCGATCAAAGGCATTTGCTATATTTGTCCTACCCCTTTCTTCATGTACACATATTTTGTTGCAAGCACCAAGTGCATATGCTGTCTATACTTGAATTTCAATATCATATTAACCATAAACTTTGCACAATGTGCTTATCCAATCACATAAAGTGGTTACTATAAAAGTAGTTATGACGTCATGTCATGTGACATATTCTCTCCAGAACGTTGTCTTCCCAATGAACTCATTGAACCCTTCTCTGTCTTGGGCAATGCAGCTTGCATTTTCCAATGACGTTTAATGTTATCTTTAATGTCGTCAGCCCATCGTCTTGATCTGCCTTTAGTCCAGGTGTTATGTACTCCATTATTTGTCTTTCTAAACAGTTATGTCTCTTTATATGACCAAACAGGCGTAGTTTTCTTTTTTTTTATTGTGTTTAGTAACCAACACTCTGGAACCTTCTATGTATTTATAATATCTGAGTTTCTATTTTTTTTTCCTTCCATGATATTCTAAGTATCTTTCTGTAGCATTTCATCTCAAAGAGTAGATCTTCTTTGCCGCTGTTTTACTTAGGGTCCATGTTTCACAGCCATATGTTGCAACAAGAAAAATAAAAGTGTGTAGCATTAGCAGTTTCTTTTCTATTTTGGTGTTTTTCCATTGGCCCTATGTTTTTCAACAATGTTATTTTACAATATGCCATTGCCAATCGTTTCCTTATCTCTGCCATGCAGTCTCCTGCACTTTTGATGATTGCTCCTAAGTATTCAAATTTATCCACACATTCTATCTCGGTATTGTCTATTCTGATTTTTGGTTGTTGTGCTGTTATATATGTTGACATGATTTGTGTATTTTGCGATGTAAATATAAGTTTTGTGATTCGCTGTATTTCTTTGTGTTTTTGATTAGTTGTTCCAATCCCGTTATATCATTTGAAAGAAGCACAGTGTCGTTTGCGTAACATAGTTCAGGGATTTCAAAACCACCGATGTTTAAATCGTGGTAGTCAGGGTTGTGTATGTATTCTCTCACATTCTTCATTATATTGTCTGCGTAGATGTTGAACAGGTATGGGGAGAGTGTGCAAGCTATGATGATTCACTCAATAAAAATTGATGGTGCCACGGAAAAAGGTCGTAGTTTTATTGAATTGCTAGTTTGCTGGCTCTGGCGGGCAAATCAAATAATTATATGGGTCATAAATTGCTGACGCGGCGTTTCTTGTTTTCTTCAGACTATCATCAGACAGTGCCCTTCAAAAAGCATTATTATACAGACACGATTGTATCAGCGCCCCTGAAATGTATAACGGCAGGAGTAAGCGACCTTCAGTTAATGGAATGGAGGATGGACATCATAGATCGCCTACTCAATATGAGAAATTGTAAATACTGCCACATTTCTAGTTTTGGTCTCCACTGCGTTATAAATAGCGCACTATTTACATGAACATGATGGATTTCCCTTGAAAACCAATCACAAAACTAGAGGTAATGACGTCACATCTCATGCCACAGACGTCAATTCATAGAAAATTAATTAATTTAAATACTAATTTTAATCTTTCTACCCCCTCCCCCATTTCCCAACGCGTAGGGACCTATGCCTAACACTGCAAAGGTTAGGTAATACCTCGAAACTAGAACAAAGGTCCCAGTGGAGACCTATACTTGAAATGTGTCCAAAACTGTATCTGCCTCCTGGCATCATCCATGTTCCCCAGGACAGTAAACTCGGAAAATAGCGAAGACGAATTTCCTATGCTATCACTAAAATATAATAGGTAAAACTACGTATCAACTCTTCAAAGTGCTATAAATAGTAGGCCTACACAATTATTACATTTTAACTACCTGACGTCACGGATTTCCTTGTAACACCAATGAAATTAATAGATGCCGTGACGTCACATCTCCCGACGCAAATGACATCAACCACATTTAAAGGTAGGCTATAACTTTTATAACTAATTCTTTTTAACTTATAACTGATCCTAACCGTTACCCCCCTTCCTAATGTAAATGCTAATGTCAAATTAATATTCTGTTTCAAATAACATACTTTAATTTTAATTACAACTTCTGAAATCACACTCTGCAAAGGTTAGGTAATACCTCGAAACTAGAACAAAGGTCACAGTGAAGACTTGATCCGTATCTGCGGCATGTATTGAAACAAATACTCAGAACGCCTCCATAATAAGATCATGAAATCTAGAAAGCAATGTGACAAAGTTCTCATATTAAAGTTATCTACCTACTTACAAAATCTAGATATCTTCTCAATCATACGCCTTAACCTTCAAATATAAGCCCAATCAATTATGAGAAATTACGAGTCACCACAGGTTTAACACATTACCTCCTCCGCAAGAACCGAATTTCAAGCTCTAAAATAACCCAACTTTGATCTTGCACAAAAACTTTTTTTAATTCAGTTTCTTTGGACATGGACTCTACATGAAAAAAGTGTGTTTTAAACGTTGCTAAATTAGCCTGTGTTTTTTTTTAATTGTCTATTCTAAATAGAGTAATTAAGAGAAATCGTATATGTCTACTTGCTAGTGCTGTATTTGGCAGATTACGCAACAATGTATGGGACAGACGAGGTATAAGAACAACCACCAAACTACAAGTATATCATGCTGCTGTTATACCAACCTTACTATACGCCTGCGAAACGTGGACAGTGTATGCTAGACATGCAAGAAAGTTAAATCATTTCCATCTTACCTGCCTACGTAAATTACTAAACATCCATTGGTGGGACAAAGTACCAGACTACGAGGTCTTGGAAAAATCAACCTCAATAAGCATCCACACAATACTTATGAAGGCGCAGGCACGCTGGGTAGGCCATCTTGTGCGTATGGAGAACTCGCGTTTGCCAAAACAAATATATTATGGAGAACTCAAGGCAGGATTTCGAAAAGCTGGTGGACAGAAAAAGCGTTTCAAAGACACGCTCAAGTCATCCTTGAAACATCTTAACATTGACGTAGGCGCTTGGGAGAGACTCGCTCAGGATAGAGCAGCATGGCGGTACAGCATTAGAACGGGAGCACTAGCGGCAGAAGAATTCAGACAAGAAACTGCAAGACAGAAGCGGACACGTAGAAAAGAAAAAACATCTCAACGTCACACAGATACCTTCTATTGTTGTCAATTCTGTAAAAGAACATTTTGTTCGCGCATTGGACTTGCTAGTCATTTAAAAACGCACTATTAACTTTATTATTTTATTATTTATTGTTATTATTATTATGGTTGAGTTTTTGGTCATCGTCGATCACGACGGACGAACATCATATGTCTACTTAAATAATAACACATCTGGGAAAGCGTTTTTAGAATTCATAGAAAACAAAATATAGTTATATTACACGATGGATCATACACAGACATATATCAATAATTCCCCTTCTGGAAATGATTCTTCGATTGACAAGAGCTTAATTACCACATGCCAAACAACACTTACTGGGGACGCTTCCGATTATATCAGTATCAGTATTCAGAAAACGTTTAAATCGTATCATTCGAATGGAGGACCCAGATTTGTCTTTAATAAAGCAGATTGGGATGCATGATGTGGAATGCAAAATGATGTTAGTACATTAGATACACTAAGCTTATCAAGAGATAATGTTGTAGTAGATTATCCAGGCTTCGTGCATTGCTTATTGAAGGAGCCTTCTACTCAAACGGGGTTTATAATTATATCTATCCATCCATCCAGTTATCCAACTTAAACACTATTTATATATCTGCTTACAGGGTTTGAATCAAATGTGTAAGAAGAAACAAGTTCAAGGAGCCTCCAACAAATGTTTGTCTGAACACTCTAGATAATCCATAATGTGCTGCAATGCCCAATTTATCTAACCACCTGGAAAAAAAAACAGTCTTAGTCATAAGCAGATTGACGAAACTCTTTATTTCAACCTACTTTAAAATTTGCTATAGGTTTATGTATTAAATTTGTTACTGAATCAATATTGTGGAATTTGGGTGAAAAATCCCATGTCTCTTGTTTTGGTGGTGCTCTTTGCTAGACTGTAACCTGTCCATCTTGTGATATTACTCGCCCACTTGTATCTCTGTCTACCTCTTGCTCGTTTCTCTTCGACTTTTCCCTCATGTAAGGTCTTCAACAAGCTGTCATGTCTTTTAGCGTGTCCAAAATATTTTATTTGCTTGATCTTTATATCCTTTAATAATTCTTTCTTCATATTAAGTGGTGTTCGAACCTCTTTGTTTCTCCTCTTTCCATGATGTTCTTCCTATTCTTCTGTATATCCACATCTCAAACGCACTAATTATATTTTCTAAATTTTGTTTATTGTCCATGTTTGTTATCCACAGGATCTACATTAGTATAGAATAGATATAAAATGTTATAATTCTCATGTTTATCTTGTTTAGAAGTTAATATTTTCCTCATGTCATTGAAAATACTTTTAGCTATTCAGATTTTCCTTTTAACTTCTGTTTCACATATGTCGTCATATGTGATTATGTGATCAAGATATTGATATTGTTCTATTTGTTGTAGTTTCTCTCCATGTATATGTATGTCTAGCTCTTGTTCTTCCGTGTCTTTTCTGATTATCATGGTTTTAAAATTAAAAAAAAAATATATATTTATATCCATATTCTTTACTTGATTTATTAGTCTTTGTAGTCACTATTCACTTTCTGCTAAAGAACAGTATTATTGGTATATCTCATGTTGTTTATTATTTTCCCATTGACGTTAGAGTCCTGGTATTCCTTCTATAGTTCCATATTTAAAGATATTCTATGCGTAGATAATAAATATAGGGCCTACTGGTTGATAAAATACATCTGTGTCTTACCCCTTTTCTTATTTCTATGTGTGCTGAGTTTTCATACATCTATATAAGAGAAAAGGAAATCACATATATTGTGACAACCATCGAGGCATATCTTTGCTCTCTATAGCAGGCAAGGTTCTGGCTAGGGTCCTGTTAAACAGACTGCAAGCCCATCTTGAGACAAGTCTCCTCCCAGAGATCCAATGTGACTTCCGACAGGGCAGAGGTACTGTTGATATTTTTGTCACTGCCAGACAACTACAGGAACAGTGTCGTGAACAGATTGGTCTCTACACCACATTTGTCGACCTAACTAAGGCATTCGACTCTGTAAATCGCGAAGGACTATGAAAGATCATGGCCCAATTTGGATGTCCCGAAAAATGTACCAACATGGTTCGCCAATTCCATGATAGTATGACAGCATTTGTGCAAGATGACGGCGCACACTCAAACCCCTTTCCAGTGACCAACGGAGTAAAATAGGGTTGCGTCCTGGCTCCGACGCTCTTCAGCATGGTGTTATCTGCCATGTTAAATGATGCCTTCCAAAATAACAGTGCAAGAATTTGTTTTCGCTATAGAGCTTACGGAGGACTATTCAATCTTAGTAGATTGAAGGCCAAGACCAAAACTAAGACAGACATTGTCGGCGACCTCTTGTTCGCCGAGACGATTGTGCATTAAATGCTACCAGTCTGAAAGACATGCAATACAGCATTTACCTCTTTTCTTTGGCCTGTGATGCGTTCAGTCTCACCATCAGCACCGCGAAGACTTTAGTAATGTGTCAACCAGCGCCAGATGTCCCATACACAGAACCAGTGATCATTGTAAAGGGACAAAAACTAAATACTGCCAATAAGTTTGTATATCTCGGCCGCACACTATCACAAACTGCGACAATTGATGAGGATGTTGCCCTGCGTATTGCTCGTGCCAGTGCAGCATTTGGGAGCCTTCGTGCCAACGTCTGGATCAGGCGTGGTCTCAGTCTGACAACTAAGTTGGACGTGTACCGCGCAGTGGCTCTACCAACACTGCTTTATGCTACGTCTTGCTGGACTGTCTATGCGAGACACGCTCGACAGCTTAATTCTTTTCATCTTCGGTGCCTATGCAACCTCATGGGAGTACGTTGGCAGGATCGTGTACCAGATACAGAAATTCTTCAGAAGTCCCGTATGCAAAGCATCCATACAATGCTGGTTAGGTCCCAACTCCGCTGGACTGGCCACATCGTCCGTATGCCAGACAAGCGCCTTCCAAAGAGATTATTCTATGAGGAGCTGTGCGAAGATAAACGTTCAAGTGGAGGGCAGATAAAGCGCTTCAAGTATCACATAAAAAGCTCTCTCAAGCACTACAGCATCGATCCTAGCTCCTGGGAGACTACAGCACTTGATCGCTCAGCCTGGCACACCCAGATCACGAAATCTGAAAAAAAGAAAGAACACTGCGGGCAATCAACAAGCGCAAGGACAAATCCGTAAATTCTACCCCGAACCTTCAGCATTCTTGCATGCACTGCAATAGAACTTTCCGTGCATGAAGCGGACTCATCGGGCATCTGCGAACTCACAAACCAAATTAGTTAATTACCAATGTTAATTATTATTATTATATATTTTTCCCCATCGCATTTAATGTTTTTTATGCCATGCTCATCTTCGCTTGCGAAGGAGGATCATCATCATGTGTGGTGAGTAGCTGTTTTCATACGTTGTTGATTAAACCGTTTCCAATATATTGCTACAATCACTGATGTATTTTTATCTGTTCCTGTCTCTTGAAGACATTTGATTAATTTTTCATGTACCACAATGGCAACTATGATGACATAAGTCGGTCACGTGTTGGTGTTATGTAAAGCGAAGGGAAACTACTCCTAATTTACTCACAAATTTAAGAGTGCAAGGGTCATATGATCAGTAGATCTTGTTTGCTATCTATACCGAGAGTTCTTATATTTAATTCTTTATTGTTCTAGAATATTCTTGGAGACAGAAGCCCAATCCAGAAATGGAACCATCAAAAATAGCAAAGAACCTTGTAAAAAGTGTTTCTACTGGCGAGGTGAGTAGCATGACGGATTAGCCAGAACCGAGAATAAATTAGGTCGAAGTAGATTTAAATTTTTAAGATCGTTTTTATTTTTATGCTGGGGCCGACACATTATTTTGAAAATAGTATTATAATATTTATTAGAACATATATATATCTCCCCACAGACATCAACCAATTCATCAGATGTTTTGTCTGGATTTCAATTCTATATTATAGGACATTTTTATCCATAATCACTGATCAGGATCAGCACTCACCTCTCGCGACCCATTCATACGATACACACAACACTATTATGATTATCTATACACTACAGTGCTACACTGATTCTCCTCTACTAATTTAATAAGTTATAGTTATAATCACCCATAATTATTTAGGGTGAATTAAATAATAATTCATTCATTACAAATTGTAATGAATATGGTACATTAAATGTTATGTGTTGGAGGGGAGCAAAGAATAGCAACACTGTTACCTTCCATGCATGTCGTAAGAGGCGACTAAGGAGGTTATATGATGGAGTTACCTGTCCCATCATATGGTCAGTGACCCAAAGCCGTGCTGGAGTTGATGTGTTAGGCCGAAAGGCGCAGATATTGCAGCAATGCTGTAAACCATGACTGCATTCCGTCATCCTGACTACATCATGCTAATCTGCAGTAGTTTGAGAACGAACACAGAAGAAGAAAAAGTGTACATTAAAATTTGTATGCTGATTGAATGTGACATATGGAGACTTAGTTATCACCAATGTAGACAGCAAAATTCCCATCTTGCTTAGATTTGTTCAATATTGTGGCAAATCCCATCTTCGAGTCATGATAAAAATAAAGCTTTCCTACACACCCAGTCAGATCAGAGACATTATAAGTAAAAAAAAACTTCAACAGAATATGTTGTCATTTTTGTGTGTGCATATATTACCTTCAAATTAAATTCATTTGAAAATAAATATCTCAAGAAAACTTAACTATTGGTTGGGAAGAATTTAATAAGCAAGTAAGAAAAGGCTCCAAACAGAAATAGTTTCTACAACATTAAGGTGAAAATGATGGACTTATATCTTATATTCATTCTTAGAATTAATGAAAATAGACTGCCACTACGAACATTAAAAATGGGTGCCAGATAGCAAAAGAAAAAGAGAAAAATCAAGAAAGACTCTTTCCCAGAACAACCATCAAAGAGTCTATGGGTTTCAACAACCTTGAACAATTACACGGAGTAGCATTACATTGCTCAAACTGTAGAGCTCTGGTTTCTGTCCTATGCACTGCATTCTGCTCTGAAGGAACATAGATAAATAGATCAATTACCTATGTGTTAAAGGATTTATATCATTGTACTTAAAAAAAACAACTGTCAATACTGCATTTTACCAGTTCAGGAATTGCAGGGATGGGATTGAATAGCTGTGTGATAAAGGTCGCATGTTCTTGCTGTCGCCATGTCATGTACAAGGTGAGTTTTTTAATTTGCCCTCCGACAGAAAAAAATCCAGTCCTTACCCTGGATCGAACTTTAGACCTCATTCGCGTGAGACTAACGTTCTAACCTCTCAGCCATGCGCCAAACTTTATACTTAGGTACTTCATACGTCATTGTACTTAGGTTTCCAATATCTCAAAAAAAAGCATTGAACAGCTTGTTGAGAGTATTGCTACAAATCATGTAACTCCGTAGCTCAAGTAGTAATCTCCAGTTACCTGAGCAAAACACACTAGTAAACCAGAGAATGAGTCAATTTTGAATATACAATATTATAAAATGATGCAAATTGATTAACCTTCTTGCCACAGAGATCCTCTCACCTCAATCACTTACAGCTGGAAAGAAACATATCACACCTAAAACGTACATCATATTTGGCACAAGATTCAAGGCAAACACTTTTAGACTTACCTTGATCTGCCTATCTATCTATAGGCCCCTATAAGTGCGGAAGACCTTCAAGAATTAATTAATGTTGTAGTCACAGAAAGGAAAGAGAAAGGCCTCTTCCTGAATATATAGAAAACAGAGTTATGGTTATTTCAAAGAAACAAAATACCACACAATGCAAGATCAAAATGAATGATATAGTATTAAAACAGGACCACCAATTCAAATATTTTGGTACAATGATTACAGCAGATGGAAGAAGTTCAACAGAAATATGAAGCACAATAGATCAGGCAAAAAAAACATTCAGAAAAATGATAAATATATTGTGTAATATGACCTTGTCATTAGAGGTGAGAAAGAGAGTTCTGCAGTGCTATATAACTCCTATACTAACATATGGATGCAAGTCTTGGACAATAAACTAACTGGAAAGTAGGAAATTAGAGGCAACAGAGATATGGTTCTATAGAAGAATGCTGAAAATACCATGGAAAGTCAGAAACAATTAATGTGGAGGTGTTGAAAGAGTCAAATGTGAAACTGACCATAATCAATAATAGAAGAAAAAGACATCATTCATTTTATGGTCACTTCATGAGACAGGGAGGTTTGGAGAACATAGTCACAATATGCAAGATTGAAGGCAACAGAGACAGAGGGTGACAATGTGAGAAAGTATTAGACAATTTGACAACCTGGCACAGCAACGAAACAACAACGATCTTGATACATAATACTGGAGACAGCTGTGGAGAGCCATGATCGCCCACACCAGCTGGCATGGCACCTACTGATGATAATAATAGGCCCCTACACATATGTTGACCTGAAATTAATTATGAACTTCTTCGTGACCTGGAGTACACATATCAAGTAAGATACATGTGTGCATGTAGTTCCACATTTTTTCTTGTTAGAAAATGGGTCAACGTTTAAATTAAAGTTCTGAAATTTATTGACTATTTTTTGTTTGATATATTTCACAGATGGTGACTGTGGAGACATTCTGGAAAGATTCTACTGTAGTGCTAATTTTTCTTCGGCGATTTGGATGACAACTGTGTCGGTTGGGAGCCCAACAGATCAGCCAGTTAAAGCCTCGGCTTGATGCCAACAATGTCAAATTAGTTGGTGTTGGCCTTGAGGAACTTGGCGTTGAAGAGTTTGTGAAAGGAGAATATTTTAAGGGAGGTTGGTAATATTAAAAAAATAACTTAACTTGAAGCCATTCAGACTGAAAATACATGCAAAAATACACATACATTTCTGACAGAGCAATGTAACATAGTCATTGACATTGAGTGTTCTATACAATTGATTATTATCATTAGGTTAGTCAATTCCGATAAACATCCGGCCCTCACTGTTTATTTTATCTATTGACTAGTGTTATTGATGTTTAGATGCTCATTTGTTTAAATGAAATTATCTTTCTCTTGCTTTTTCTTCCTCCCCCACATTTATATCCATAAGACCAGTTCATCCTCAGGTAGCAGTCATCACATCTTTTTGAAACTTCTGCCGATCTGGAGCCAGTCTTCCTGCTTCTGTTACTGTCATGTGCAGGTGGTCTATGATGTATTGCGTCCATCTGTTTCTTGATCTGCCTCTTGCTCATCTCCCTGGCAATCATCCACTTCATTATGGTCTTCTATAGGCTGTCATAGTGTTTGATATGGCCAAAATATTATATGTTTCTGGAAAGAACTATGCTATTTGGTAAGTTTTTTGAACATTAATTTCTTTAAGGATGACTATATTGGTAATATTTTTGGTCCATGGTATTCTGAGGATTTTTCTGTAACATTTTGTTTCAAATACTGCTAATTTATTTTTCACTTTGTTGGTGATTGTCCAGGATTCATACCCATATATTGCAACTGGGAATATGCAAGCTCTTAGGAATATTAGTTTTTTTTTTGTGCAGCAGCTCAGCCATATGGTTTCCATTTGTATTAGCTTTTTTGTAGCAACAGCCAGCCTGCATCTAGCTTCTTCATAGCCATCACCATTACTGTTCATAAGAGAACCTTTTGGTTGGCGGGACTAATTATCTTCTTTAAATGTTACATTTAATTTATGGCTTTGTGACAGAAAGATAGAAAACACATCTCTCATGGCCAAGGTACAGTGTTCAATTTACACAACAGACAATTCTGCATCTCGATATTCAGTAAGAAATAAAAATATTTATCTCTCTTTCTTTTCGCTTTATACTCCTTTGTGCTTTGCAGCATTCTCTGGAGATGGTTTTTTTTGTGTGCTTCATATATATTTGTGTTCGGTGACTCCTTTATTTCTGTAATCCATTGTTTTCTTGGTCTGCTCCTGGCTTTGTGACCATCATACATGTATAGTAATGCTATTTGAGGGATATTATCATCTAATGATAGTCTAGAGCATGTGAAAACCACATAATCTTTTATCTTATGATGTAATCCAGAATTGGCATTATGTTTGTTAGTCTTCTGATGTTTTCATTTCTGATTGTATCTTTCAATATATATATATCAATATATATATATATATATATATATATATATATATATATATATATATATATATATATATATATATATATATATATATATATATATATATATATATATATATATATATATATATAGTTAGTTAGTCGTCGGATCATCATCACTGCAAACTGGACACATCCATAGTTGCTCCGATCTCTCCTTGAGTGTATCCGCCATCACACTTCTGCTGACAGTACCGGTCCTATGCTGGTTGACCATCATTCTTCTGCGCCCTCCAAAATGTTCATATATATATATTGAACATATTTATATTGCCTAGAAATCACTAAAGTCAAAAATGCTGTATTGATTGATAGGGCTTGAATAGGATATGCTACCAACATTAAAGTTTTCAAGAAAGCTTTGTTATATAATCCAAAATTACACATATCAATTTGTGCATTTATATCATTCTATGTTCACACTATTTCATTACTTTTCTCATAAATGACATTTATTCTGCTTCCAGTGTTTCACTATTTGGTTACTCATCACCTAATATTCATATTCATACATTGAAAGAATCATATGTAACTGTATAGTAAACAAATTATAACTTTACAGTTGTCAAACATTTATTTATAACTAATGTATTTCAGATTTGTATATTGATTTGAAGAAAGAGTGCTACAAACAACTTGGATTCAAGAGGTACCAATTTTTTGGTTAATAAATAACACTTATTGAACTAAAATTAAACTTTCTTGGTATCCATTCTGCCATGTTTGTTGTATTTAACATTAGTTTTCTCGACACACATCAATAGTTTTTTATTCTTTTTTATTGTGATTATTTCAAAACAAGAGTTACATAATTAAATAATGACTTATTAATGTGTGTATTAAATATATGTCCACAGTGCTTCTGAAGTGTCCACAGCATTTACAATGGTTAGATTCTAGTAATTCATCATCAGGTTCCATGTCGGCTGGTGTAAGCGATCATGGCTCTTCACAGCTCTCTATATTCAGTATTATATATTGAGATCGTTGTTGTTTCCATGCCGTGCTAGGCTGTTAAACTGTCTAATGTTATCTTACGTTATTGCCCTGTCTCTGTTGCTTTCAATCTTGCCTGTTGTGACTATGCTCTCCAAACCCCATTGTCTCATAAAGTGGCCAAAAATGAAGATTGTCTTTTTCTTTTATTATTAAGGTTGGTTTCGCAATGACTCTTTCTACACCTGAACTTTAGTTTTCTTTGCAGTCCATGGTATTCTCAGGATTCTTCTGTAGAACCACATATCTATTAATTTCCCACTTTCCTGTGTGTTAATTGTCCAAAACTCTCATCCATATGTTAGTATAGGGGTTATATAGCACTGTAGAACTCTCTTTCTCACCTCTAATAACAGGGTCATATTACACAATATATTTTTCATTTTTCTGAATGTTGTTTTTGTCTGCCCTATTCTGCTTTTTATTTCTGATGAACTTCTTCCATCTGTTGTAATCATTGTACATAAATATTTGAATTGATAGATTCAAATAATACTACGAGGCGTGTTCAAATGAAAACGGGACTTGTTACACCACGCGTGATAGAGCGCACTGATATTGATGACATTTTGCACTAGTAATGAGTATCCAATAATTTACATACGGTCACGTGTTCATCTTCCCAGCATGCATATGTGCTGCAGAAGACTGTTAACAATATGGCGGGTGTGATTCCGAACCCGTCCAAAGTGAATCAGCGTGCTGTGATCCAGTTTCTTTCATTTGAAGGATGTCAAGCAGTAGACATTCATCGGAGAATGAAGGCAGCATATGGTGACAAATGTTTGTCGAGGACCAGAGTGATGGAGTGGGTGCGTATGTTTAAAGACGGACGTGAGTTAACGGCAGATCTTGCACGGCCAGGTCAGGCGCATATTGTTGCAACAGAAGAAGCCATAGCCGTGCTTGATAAAGCAGTACTGACTGACCGTCGTCGGAGCATTCGTTCGCTTGCAGAAGAATTCCATATGTCAATTGGGACAGCCCACATGGTTCAGAGAACAGCCACGCAACTTTTTCTCGGACGGCATTCGACGTCTACCTAAACAGTGGGATGCTTGCCTAAATGCATACGGGGATTTTTTCTGATGAACCCAGGTGCATTCTTATTCACAAGTGGTTGCTTTGTTCAATTCCGTTGAAAATATTAAATTGCGTATGATACTTTTTAAATAAATCCACAAGTCCCGTTTTCATTTGAACACGCCTCGTAGATACAAATATACCTGTTTTAATACTATATCATTCACTTTGATCTTGCAAGTTGTGGTACAGTGTGTCTTTGAAATAACCATTACTTCTGTTATCTTGATATAGGAAGTGGCCTTTCTCTTTACTTTCTATGACTACAACATTAATTAATTCTTGAAGATCTTTCTCACTTTTAGTAATCAGAAGTGTCATCCCCATATCTCAAATTATTTATGTTATGTCTTCCCACTGATATTCCTAGGACATCAACTACTATTGCACGCATATTTTCACTGTATAAAGAGAACAGGTCTGGTGAAAGTACGAAACCCTGTCTAACTTCTTGTTTTATTTGGTGAAAGGTGCCAAATTGATTTCCTACTCCGCCGAAGACGGATGTGTTGGACCGTTGGCGCAAATAAAACGGCGACACAACGCATTTCCATTCTCTGAACTGCATCCTGCTGCAGATCTAGTAGTACTGCTACAGGAGAGATCCAGCAGGAGTTTGAGAATGAACGCTGAAGAAGAAGAAGATTTCCTAGTCTTATTGCTGCTGTTTGTTGCCAGTACAATGTTCTTCAGGATTCTTAAATCCTTATTGTCGATGTTCAAATTCTCTAGCATGTGTATAACTTTATTTACTATGTTTAACTTTATCAAATACTTGTGTGTAGTCTATTAAACAGAGGTGCAGTACTGTTTCTATCTCTATAGAACTCTCTATTATTGCTCTCAAAATATATATAGCGTTGGTACCTTTTCCCTCTACAAAGCCACATTGTTCTGGACTTATATATGTTTTTATTTTGTTTCTCACTCTCTTCATGATGATTCTGAGAAATATATATGTTATTTGGCTCATGAGGCTGATTATATGGCGTTCTTCACATTTGCAGGTCCCAGGTTTCTTTTGTAAGGCTATACATATGTATCTCATTTAGTCATTGGGTATGTGGCCCCTATTATATATTTAATTCAGAAATTTTGTGATTTATTTCAACTCCAAAGTCTCCTAAAGCTACTAATTTCTTTAATGTGTCTGGTCATGGGGCTTTGCCATATTTCATGTGTCTTAGGGCCTCCCTTACTTCTGCTGCAAGTATTGATGGAACCTCATTGTTATCTTGTATGTTTAACTCGGGTCTATTGTCATCATAAAGTTCTTTGATATATTTTGACCATCACTGTCCTATATGATCTTTCCCCATTTGTACCTACCCTGTCTTCAATTTTAGACACCCTGTAACTTTGTGTTCTTTTCCCTGTTATCACATCAATTCACTTATGTAGTAATGTTGTGTCTTTATTGTAATGTGATTCTATTTCCATGTATTTCTTGTTCAGCCAACAGTTTTCCTTACTTTGCATTTCTCTCTTATCTCCTTATGTATTTTCTGATATTCCTCTGTCTTGTGTTTATTTTTTCTTCTGGTGCTCATCAATTATAATATTTCTTCTGTCATCCGTTTTTGTTTTGATGCATGTTAATACTTTTGCCATTATCTCCTTAGATGTGTGATTTATCAAATGTTTTAGCATGTCCCAGTGATCTTCAATACTCTGAATCTTTGCAGTAGCATTGTATCTATTCTGTACATTTTGTTGTATCTTTCTTTAATGTCAGCATCTGATTTCAATAATGCTAACTCTAATATGTATTTCTTGTTGATCTCTTGACTTTCTTTAATCATATACAACAGTTTCCCATCAATAGTATATGATCACCCTTGCAGTGGGGTGCAAAGGGAACGCATTGCTCTAGGCGGACCCAGGGTTAGCAGATAACCAAGATCCCAAATGTACCTCCACGCGGTGCACCCTGGAAACAGAAATACAGCAGCTCGTGCTGATTCTGGCAAAATCATTTGGGGATCGTGTCCGAGAATGTGGAGGTAGCAGATGGAAAGAGATTTGACTGCACAAGAGACAGACAATATCTCCGACACCACCAGCAGCACCACATATAGCGACACTGTCGACATACAGTGAAGCTAGTCAGTCCAGTCTGAACATTGGAGGGGCGGCCAATGTAAAATGCACGTAAAGGTAAATGCATGGCGAGAGACAAATATATTCCATACAGAGTACAATGAAACAATGAAAGGGCAGAACAGCGCTAGAGGGCAGCGCGAACTGCAAATAAAAAGTGAAAAGTCCCTAGGAAAGGGGAACTACAAGCTCCGTCAGCTCGAGATGGGCTTCTAGTTACCAGAGTTCCTTACAGGCAGAGACCCAGACCCATCGGCGTTTGGTAAAGCAAGAAGACCTAACCCAACTCTAATGTCGAGCCTTCCTAAACCGGAAATATGCTCGCGAAGAGAAAGGGTTATATACCCGATGGGCTTAGGCAAGAAAGGGACAACGATTGTAGTCCTGGCCCAACTCTACTGTCAAGGTTTCCTATACCGGAAGTACACTTGCAGAGAGAAAGGGTTCCGTACTCGATGCGCTCAGGCACAAAAGGGACAACGATTTAGCCCTGGCCCAACTCTACTGTCAAGTTTTCCTACACCGGAAATACACTTGAAGAGAGAAAGGGTTCAGTACCTGATGGGCTCAGGCGCTATTGGGACAAGGACGCTCAGCTCGAGAACGCCTTGCTCTCAAACGCGTGGTGTGAGACTCGAACTTGGACAAGGGGTACACGATGTCGGCGAATGACACCTCGGCTAAGAGGGCGAAAGAGCCATGGTCCAACTCCTCTGTTGAGTTCTTCCCTTTAAGGAACCAGGCTCACGGATGAGAAACGGTTCAGTACCCAACAGGCACAGCACGTCCAATTACACGAGGCAAGTTCATAGACAGTGGAATACCTCGTTCGAGTCAGACGAGAGCAAAAAAATCGTCTGGGCGAAGAGTCTCCACTACGCGTGCCTGGAGACAGATATAGAGGCTGTCACAGGCTAAGGGTAGCCCACCCGAATTGTCAAGGCATGCCGAAATCGGATGTGCTAGGCCTACAAGGTGCATAACGGTGGCACAACGTAATCACGCTCCCGGCGGAAATCGCACGGATATCTGTGATGGTTACAATGGAGCGAACGAAAAACAAACAAACCCTTGCAGTCAGCACCTGATCTTGTTTTCATAGCTATAATGCTCTTTATATGTCTTTTAGAGACTAAAATGTAATCAATTTTATTCAGTGTCTTATCTCCTGTGCTAATCCATGTACACGGCCTTCTTAGATGTTGCTTGAACCATGTATTCCCTATTATTGAATTATGTGCTTTTTTAAGACAATAATTGGCACATACAAGGCTAGCTTCGTGACACACAGAAATGAGGCGCAGTTCTGCCAGCCAACAGAAGCTAGAAACTTCACTAGAAACAGTCCATCCCTTACAATTGGCATGATTAGAGTTTCCCTAGCAAGAATCGGTGGTGAAGTCAGAGGTTGATGATAATGATGTTCCTCTTTTGAAAATGAAGATAAGCATGGCATGAAAAACAATAAATGTGAGGAGCAAGTATAACAAAAAATGTGGATATCATCAATAAACCCATAAACCTTCTGGGTCGTAGGGGTACCACATTGGATGCTTCAGCACACAAAGTCCTCTAGCGAATTCTATCCTCAGTGATGTGAATGAGTGTGGAAATATATTGTCCTGTCCATTCCTTGATGTTGTCTGTCTATGCCTTTATCAGCCCTCCTCTGTTTTTCCCCCTTCGACAGTTCCCTGCAGTATTGTTTTTGACAAGGAATCATGCCTGCATACGTGTCCAAACCATGCTAGTTTTAATCGTTTCACTATTGAAAGCAATGGTTCCTGAACACCTGCACACATTTCTACTTTATTTCTTATGTACACATTGGTCTTATATAGGAAATTCGTAGAATTCGTCTGTAGCATTTGTACTCGATAACCTGTAATATTCTCTCCATGACCGCAGTGAGTGTCCAACATTCACAACCATACAGTACAATGGAAAGCAACAGAAAATTTGGCTGGAAAGAATTACAGTCAAACAAGCGAATATGAAAGGAACAAATGCTATACCAAAAGAAACCTGGACTTATGTTAAGCATATACTTAGAATTATTTATAATAGACTGCTACTACGAGCACTAAATGGGTACCAGATGGAAAAAGAGAAAGACAGCAAAACTGTATAACAACCATCAAAGAGGGCAATAATAATAAGACATATAACCGTCAGGGTCGTCACATTGGAGACATCAGCACAAAAAGCCCTTCAAATACCTCTGTCCTCAGCCGTATGGAGAAGTGTAGATAAATCATGCTCAGGCCATTCTGTGATGTTATCAATCCAGGATTTTCTTTGAAAATGAGTTATGTCTTGTTTCATGTCCAAACCAAACACGATAACCATTGCCAAAGTAGTTCTTGATAACCCGCAAGTGTGTTTGTTTGCTGCAGGATGAATATATTTATCTTGTGTTCTATAAGCTAATTCTTAACAAATGTCTGTAGCACTTGTATTTGAAATCCTGAATCTCTCTTTCGATGTCTACATTCAGCGTCCTTCTTTCGTATCCGTATAAAAAGGGCAATATAATACTCTATGTCTCAACAACATGAAATAACTACACAGAACATTACATTGCTCAAACTGGAGAGCTATGATATATGCTCTATGCACTCTATTCAGTACTATAGCAACATAGGTAGCTGGACATTGTTGCAATTTTCTTAAAAATTCATTGTCTTTTGAGCAGTCTGATTAACTTCTGTTAGTTTTTCATTTGATAAATCTGAGACTTATTCTTATTGTGCATTTCAGGTTGAATGTGTTTTCCATGGTTCCTGCATTATTTGGCAAGAAAACACGAGCATCAATATCTGAGGTTGGTTATTACTGTATGCAGATAAACTGACAGTTTTTAAGATATATTCTTTTCATTTGAATACATAACATTTATGTCATGCACTACGACCATATTGATCTAGACCAGTTGTAGTAAAATACAACCCTGAGGTCAAATTCGGCCTGAGAATAATTTATTTTCTGGTCTGCAACGGTGATCTAAAAGTACTATATCTGCTGAACTCAGACATAATCAAACATTACTTAGAGCTCTAAAGGACTGAAATATAAATTTTTTGGCCCCTATCAACACAAGAAAACTCAATCTTGTCTAAAACAGGTTGCCCATCTGTGGTCTAGATTGTCTTCATCTTCTTGTGGGGGTTCATAGCAACAGACCACAACAGCCAGTGCATCTAGGATTTACATGATTTTCGTTGATGGAAGGGAATAAACACTTTTAGAGCATCTTCAACTGTGAAACATTCAGAATCTTCTTCAAAAGTAAATGTTTCCTTGCTGGGGATTTCGATGCTGCTGCTAGTGGATAAGTAAAATAAAGAATGGATTTCTAACTTTTAAACTATCAAAACTGTCAAATACTGCATGTTTTCCTGTCAGGGAGTTGCAGGGTGGTTTTTTGCATCTGTGTGATAAAGGCAGCATGCTCTTGCTGTCACCATGTCATGTAAAGGGTGAGTTTTTTAATTTACCCCGTGACAGAAAAAAAATCAGACCTTACTGAGGATCGAACCCTGGACCACACGGATGTGAGACCAATGCTCTAACCTCTCGGCCATGTGTCACACTGACATTTAAACAAATCCATAAATGTGTTCAATCAGTATGAATTACATAGATAATCATATCAGATCATTTTTGATATTGCTTACCACAGGCACATGATAGTTGCATTCATTAATCTGTATGTCCTGTCTAATGTTTGCAGAGCAGACAGAAGCAAGTAGATGGAAACTTTGCTGGAGATGGGTGGCAGAATGGTGGAGCTCTTGTTGTGAACAAAGGTAGTGTATATCTATAAAGAGACCATATGTTTATAACATATTCTCACTAGTATTTCTTCTATTTCTCGGTCGAGAGAGTTGGACACTCACTGCAGACATGAGGAGATGGATCCAGGCTTTCCAAGATTAATATTACAGATTAATTCTACACATTTCCTATAGAGAACATAAAACAAATATGTACTTAAGAAATAGAGATACATAAGTTTCACAAGAATCATTGCTTTCAATAGTGAAATGATAAAAACTTGGATTGTTTGGCCATGTATACTGACATGATTCCTTCTCAAAATATGATTAAAAAACCAATACTACAGAAAAAATCAAGGGTGGGACAATGGAAATCATGGACAAACAACATCGACAGGTTGACTAGACAGGTTGGAATATTTTCTCATCAAAATTTCTGAAGATATAAATCGCTGGAGGACTTTGTGTGTTGATGCATCAAATGTGGTACCCCTAATACCCTGATTGGTTATGGACTTATGGATAGTTATGAATTTTTTTATGTAGGAAGGTTCACTGTCAATCGATCATTTTGATATTATTTTTTTATCTTGTTTAGTTGTGTATTTATATTTGTTTTCTATTTATATTTTTGTGATAACTCAATAGGATTGATGCCAGTACACTCAAAACCCTATTAACTACTTAGTCCTTTCCAGCCATAAAGCAATGCAAGCATCATAGTCTAAACACAGTAGCTCGCTCCAGTGATGGTTCAGCTAAAATTATTGTACCAAAATTTCCACCTCTGACTGCTGGTAAGAAAAAGAAAATTCACTCAAGTGCCATACCAAGTGGAGTAGATAGCCATGTTTCTCCACAACTCTCTTGTTAATAAGTTCAGTTGGTGGGTGGGTTTACCAAACTTTATTTGCAGAGATGCTCATGCGGGCCACAATGTTGTTTTGTGAGCAGCAAAGCTGGATCAATCATTTAATTTATGTTCTGGTGTCTTGTTGTTGCTGCTCAGATGCAAGCCACACAATCACTGATACTGATGCAGTTTTTGTGCATGTAGATGGCAGTGCACTGCTCTCAGTTGAAATATGAATTATTTGTTTCTGTTTTATTTGTTTTTGACGTGGAGAGTAAAGTAATGGAAAGAAAATTCCAGCTGTACAAGTGGTTTCATTGAACAAGTCTGCATCTTATTGTAGAAAGTAGAACATAAGTATAACTAAATCATGTCATGCTCAATTTTTGGCTATACAACAGCAGAGTTAACTAAGACATCTGCCATGCCTATGGTATCTGCTATGCTGAGTTAAATAGGGTATCTGCTATCCTGAGTTAATTAGGGTATCTGCCGTGCAATTAACTAGGACATCTGGCATGCAATTAACTAGAGTATTTGATGTGCAATTAATTAACTAGGGTATTTGATGTGCAATTAATTAACTAGGGTATGTGATGTGCAATTAATTAACTAGGGTATGTGATGTGCAATTAACTACGGTATCTGCTATGCTGAGTTAGCTTGATATTTTAAATAATACTCACGTGGAAGACAGGTAATGAAGTCCTACTGAATGACGACTAACACACTATCACTAGCGGATGTTTGCATGAATAAATATGGTACATACAACAAAACAAAACACAGAATATAATCATACACAGGACAAAGTCGATGTTTCAGACCAATAGGTCTTTTTCAAGATACGGACATAACATACAAACATAAAAAAAAGTAGAAATGAATGCGTATCCGAGTGAAATATGGTAGTTAGAAACCGGAAGCATACGAACAGGAAGTACACAAAGACGATAATACAGGTGGAACAAGAGGAACAAAACAATGACGTAAATAAACAGTTCCTGTGTATTGTCATTTGTATGATTATATTCTGTGTTTTGTTTTGTTGTATGTACCATATTTATTCATGCAAACATCCGCTAGTGATAGTGTGTTAGTCGTCATTCAGTAGGACTTCATTACCTGTCTTCCACGTGAATATTATTTTCAATTATGTTCTACTAGCAGTACCACCTTCTCTTGATATTTTATCATTTCTGGAGATCATAGTGACTGGATTAACAGAAACCAGAAATACAGGTCCACTATTTGTGAACGATTAAAAGCTCTGCTATAACCTAATTTTACTGACGTGGTTCAAAGAAACAGACCTTACTATAATAGGTACATTTGATTTACTGTAACTAAGTTTGTATGCGATCTTATAGATACACATATTGAACAAATATGATGTTGTCACAATTCTATTTCTGTCTGTTATTAGATGGAAAAGCTTTGTTAGCTTACAAACAAGAGACACCAGGTGATCATGTGGATCCGAATGATGTCCTGAAGGCATTAGGCATCGAGGGACATGTAGATGTTCACAATGACAGTGAAGGCCCAAGCTGTGATGAGGGTGCCTGCGCTTTGCCAAAGAAGAAATCAGTAAAATAAACAGTTGAAAAATTGCAAATATAGCTAAGTTTCATGACAATAATATAGATGTTGTGTTGTCTATTGCAGATATATACTTGCAGATAATGTCTGATTTTGTGAATGTTATTCTTAATCTAAATGATGTTGAAACTCATTCATGCTAACCTGTTTCCTTTATCCAGATCTACATGTTTGCAAGGAATGTGCTGACATTCTTTCCTGCAAATTGCTATGAAGACTTATCATTGAATTTTGTGTTGGTAAGAATATATATATATATATACATACACACACACATGCATTACTACACATTCACATACATTCTTTGTGTTTTCTTGGTGTATAACAACAGTACCTGACCAGATGCATCCTGGAGAAACAGTAAATTCGCTGTACTTTATTTGGTCAACACTTATCTCTCAGAGCTAACTCCATTCGGACCCACCCACCCACTATTTTCATCTCTACCTCTGTTGTTCTTCACCATATAATATTGGTATCTGTCTCTTACATCTTAAAAAGAAACCCTGCTTTCCTTGCTCATTATTGTAGGTGCTCAGTATTGGTAGTATATTTATTCTGGATGTGGCTATCAACCCAACATTTTTTGGCTGTAGTGATTTTCTAGGCAATATAAATATGTTCAGTAGTTTGCCAGTGCTTTCTGAACGGTCCGGGTGCACAATTGCCTGTGGTGGGGATTGAACTTGGTACCTTGGCTGTCACATACAGGCTGTGTACTACTCTGCTACAGAGCCAAGTATTACTTATGTCAATTTGATGCCAAGTTGTCATAAAGTGAGTTGTCATCATTCAACAGGTGGGTTACTAAGTAACCACAGTATGTCTCCCTTATACTGGCTGATTCATACAAAATTGAGCATTATCATATGGCAAATAAGATTGCATGTACTTGATTGATGTGTGATTAGGAACCAGCATTCTTCTATATATTCACATCTCAGAAACATCAATTCTGTTTTCTATTTCATTATTATCCATGTTTATGAACCACACATTATTTTTGATATCCTAATGCTACTCTTGTCAGCACAATGCCATTCTTAAAACAGTGCATGTCTTCTGAAGTTGACTTAGTGATCCATACAGTAAGTTGGTGATTGTTAAAGGTGTCTGTTGAAGTTTTTGTCCTGGCAGTTGAAAGGTAGGGGCATTCAATAAGGAGGTGTTCCACTGTTTCATTGGGATGATTGCATTGTCTACAAGTGGGTAGTTGCTGGCGTTTGATACAGTTTAAATGACTATTGGTCCTTGCATGTCCTGTTAAAAGCTTAAAGATAAGGGATTAGTGTCTCCTGCAGAAACTATTTATATTATCATTGTCTTTTGGCTGTGTCATTTCACTAAAATATATTTTGACCATTCAGCATGTTTGCCCATCTGTTCAACCAGATTTCCCTGTGTTGTTTCTGAGAATCTGACTGTTCCCATACAAGGTCTTTCCTTTTGTTATTTTAAGGCATCTCCTTTTGCAAGTCTGTCCTCTACTTCCATTTCCTGCTATATCTCTATGTCCAAGGATCCATTGCATGGTCACACTGATTTGATATACAGAGATAAGACTGTGCACTGCTCGTGCTATGGGAATAATATCTTGATTTTTATGTGGGGTATGTTTAAGTGCTTCCAAAACTGACATAGTGTCTGTAAAAATGACTATGTTTGATGGTTTTTGTTCCATGAGATCAAACTGTTGGTGTATTAACTCAATGGCTCTCTTGATGTCCTCAGCCTCTGCTTCACAGTTTGAGAAATTTTTATAACAAGTCACAGAACCATCAGGCTGATCCATCAGGGTATCGTATATCATCATCAGTACCATCATCAGTATCGTATATGAATGCCATTTCCTGTATAAAAGGTGGCCTTGAATTCTGATCCATCATGTAGGCCTTGATTACTGATGATGGGTAGCTGTTTACAGTTTCTAGGACACATGTCGTCAGGATTGTTGGCAGTGTTCCCTTATTGACTGTTTTATCTAGTAATTTTGTTTGGATAGTTGGTACACGTCCTGACAAAATAATAGTATTAACCTTTAGCACGTTGTGCATACAATTCGGGCGACACCTTGGGCTAAATGTGTCAAACCAGCATCTCCCACCATTGACCAGTCCTTTTACATATTGACATGAAAGCAAAACTGTACCATACAAATTGAGAAATATTGAGTAAAATGTCATATTGCAAATAAAACAAATATACATAATCAATGTTTTGGCTTGAAAGCCTTTATCAAGATAGGGACAAACAAAAAATGTAGTAGAGGATATAAAAAAACTACATACATAGGTTTAATGTAGGTGTCTATGCTACCATACAGGAGAATTTGGTGAAAGTGAAGTATTATACAATATGGTTGAAAGTGCACCCTCACTAAAAAAAAAGAGGCACCTGGGAAACATTAAATTTTCCACAAGATATCAATAAACCCATTGGGCAGTATAAAGGAAGTGTTAATGTGACAATAACCCAGAAGGTGGTGTGCCCACTGACCATTCAATTGTCATTAGCATAATTCAAGGGACATAAGAGAGGCCTTTCAATTACCATTGGTGGATTTTAGGGCACAAGCAAGCAATTTCACAGGTAGACAAAGAACTGACAAAATACATTCCGGTGTGGTACACAGTGTGTCTTGACACACAACAACAGAAAGGTACTGAGTTTGATCCTCGCCACAGGCAGTTGTGCATCTGGACAATTCAGAAAGCAATGGCAAACTACTGAAAAATTTATATTGCCTAGAAAATCACTACAGCCAAAAAAATGCTGGATTGATGGCTATGTCCTGAATGAGATATGCTACCAATATTTTTGTAGGCCTTTGAACAAAGGAAAGGAACAAAGGCATTTTAACAAAGGAAACATATTACAGATATACATATGATACTTGATCTTTGTGCATCATGAGGCTACCGGCTGAATAGTAATAACTGAAAAATTTCCAACTGCGAATTGATAAATTATCATCACATAGAACATGTTCGTTGCATGATTGCTACACAAAGAATTAATATTCTTGCATGATCTAGTTATGGTACATGTAAAATACCAATCATATTGGAACAGCTAAAATTAGATCCATCTAAGCATCTTCAAGAATAAATTGAAATCTAAGAGAGAGAATAAAAGGAAACTACAGTGGTTTTCTTTTTTTTCCCCTCAA
The DNA here is from genome assembly GCA_034231615.1 of Meghimatium bilineatum. NCBI lineage: Eukaryota > Metazoa > Mollusca > Gastropoda > Stylommatophora > Philomycidae > Meghimatium > Meghimatium bilineatum. The sequence goes on from CM067300.1 coordinate 48,270,032, forward strand.
GACAGTGATTCTATTCATCAATACATCTATTTTATAAATATTTAATTTTTTTATGTAATGTAGAAATCTAGACAATGTAGGAATATTTATCTCAAACATGCATTTTTTTTCTTATTGAGTCTTGTATCAGGTTTTATGTTTGTACCAAAATCTACATGCTTGTCATATAGCTTGTTATTTTCTTTACTGTAATTTATGTTTTCTTTGAGATGAAATTTGATCTGTGACTTGTATAATGAACATGCCACCAACTGCGTTTAAGTTAAAGTTACAGGCTTGTATGGTTGGTTTCTATGACGACTGTCTTGTAAATCTTTGTGATATAGACTGTCTGATATACAACAAATATTGTTACAACCAATTGTACAGTCATGTTTCTTTAAATAGTAATGATAGTTTTTGGTATGAGTTTTATAACCTATGTTTGAAATACATTTCTATGTTTTACATATGTCTTTGTTGTAATAAATATATTTGTTAATATAAATGAATTCCTCTATAATACATCCATTTATAACATTTCCTTATTTAATAATCTTCAAACGCAAAATATATTTATTCTGTATTGTTTGTATTGTAATAACATATTTATTTTATTACATACATTTACGCACATATACATACATACAAGTAACAGAATGGAAACAAATTTGAATGCATTCGATTGATACCTTTTAATAAAAGAACATCTGAAAAGAGAAATAGTGAATGACCCAGACTAAGATGGATAGATTTCATCAAAGAAATGTAGAATACCAAGGCTGCCTTATGGCAGATGCATCACATATAGTTAAAGAAAGAAGACTTCAGTTCCCCATGATACCTGGCGGCACACATGGACAGGACAGAACAAGATAAGACTTACATATTTCTTTGATCCAAACCCAGTTGCTATAGTGGGATTTGAGTATTTATAACTTTAAACTCTGTTACAAAGGTACATAGCTCAACTTGTTTGATCAACTTACCAAATTAAACTTCTGCCACAGACAATGGCCTAAGTGACAGTTTTCTCAGTGTTTTGGAGATGGTGGTTGAAAAGGCTTGATGGAAGAGGACGCTGAAATAGATAACATGCTTGCACAGAGAATGATAGAAGTGGGATGTGAGCAAGGGAGAGGGAAGGAAATGCACCTTCTGGAAAGAACCAACAGACTGTGATCATCAACAAGTGACATTTTCTTTCTAGAATGTAGTCTTCACTATGGATTTCTTGAATTCTCCTTGGTCTTGTACATGTTGTCCTGTCACTTTTAGTGACATGCTCAGGCATTCTTGAATGTCTTTTGTCCAACATATATTGTGCCACCGTGGCTCCTTTGCCTTCTATCATCCCCTCCAGTAACACTCTCTCCATGCCATTGTGTCACTTAATGTGAACGAAAAAAACTTATCTTTTTTTAATATGTTGTTCAGAATCAGCCTTCCTGGACGTTAATTGTTCTTAACATCTCCTGGTTTGTTTTCCTTGCTGTTGATAGTATTCTCAGAACTCTTTTATAGCACTTTAATTCAGATGATATTTCTTGGCCGTTGTTTATTTAGTGTCTATGCTTCACATCCATATGTCGCCACAGGAAACACACATGTTCGTAGTAAAAACAACTTGATTCTTATGTTAGTACCCATTCATAGAAAAATTCTTGGCACTATACTCCTGTAATACTTACTGTGATATTGAGCTTATATACTTTGAAATGGCTGATGAGAACTTATGGGAATGTCCCTTGTGCAGTTTTGCTGGTTCCCAATCAAGAATCAATCAAAATAGAAAAAGTGCAGAATGTCGTCATTGTATGCTCTATACAGTGGCATGCGGTATCTCACAGCTTCAAGTAACAATTCCCTGATACTTCAGTAAAAATTTCACTTTCTAGACAAGACATCATGAACTGGACTTAAACCAACAACCTCTTGAGCACAAAGCAATATCCTAACTACTATGGCAGGGAGATCCCACAAATGAAAAATGAGTAAAATAATACAGAAAGCAAATTTCAAGTGACCACATGGCATGATTAGTTGCTATCTGATGTGAACCTTGATGGAAGATAAACATTCATGTTTTATATACATGATGGGTGTGTTATTAGAACCCTCTGCAGTTTCAAAATCATTGATAGATGACAACAAATCTATTAATAAATGTAAGCTAAACAAATGTTTAAAGTGCAAGTTTACACAGAACTGTGTTGTTGACCAATAGAAAACATGTCAGCAGAATCAATACCAGTTATTTATATTATGTTTTCTATTATTTCCATGTGGTTCGTTGGTCGGCATTGGCAGGCGATACAGTATATACATAAAGTAAAGTAACCCATAGCATTTATTAATGCCGTAGGGGTGTGAGATGTTAGCGATCTCACATTTCACAGGCTCTGCAAATGAGGGCGGTAGCCATCTCCTCTCCCTCGCAGTCTTTACTTCCCAGATTAAACCGGTACCCATTTAAGGCTGGGTCGATCTGAAAACATTTCCACCTCAGCTGGGGAATGAACTCAGGACCACTCATATACGAAGCCAGTGCGCTAACCACTGCACTAATGCGGCTCCCACAGTATATACATAATTACCAAAGAACAGCACGTCAATAATCACAATAACTTTCTATTGGCAAGAGTGACAGTGAACAAATACATGAAATAAACATTCTACAAACATGACTCAACATAGGGACAAACAAACATAGGGGGAAAAATATACTACAGTACAGCAATGAAAATGGATAGATATCGGAATCAAAAGTAACAAAAAAGTATACAAAGGACATATGTTAAGTTGTATGTCTAGAAAATATAATATATAAGGAACACGTGACATAAAATAGAAAATAAGAATCATATTTTTAGCTGAGTGTGTCCAGTGCAGATATGATGTCTATATTCTCCCATTCTGATTTTGTGTTCCATTTTATTGCTGGTATATTTTTTGTATTTGTATCTTTAGTGAACATATTGAACCAAAGGGGCATTCTAGAATACTTATAATTTTTAATTTCAGATTTTCCTTGTGTAATACTTTTGCTTAATATGTGACTTTAATATTTATATTTTATTTTTTCTTACTACTTTCTTATTTCCACATCTCAAACTTCAATAATAAATTAGCTGTTTCCTAGGAGGGGGCCTACAATTTTGTAGAATGTGAAACAAAAGATTTCTAAAAGAGGGAGACAACATTGTTCTCCTTGCATGTTTTTTTGTGTTATATCCCTTGCTTATATTTATCAGACAACCGCTGCATGTTTTATGTTGAATTATTTAAAGACAAGAAATGGGGCGAGATTTATTTAGGGAAGGATGTATGGGTGTGAACAGACTGGGGTTAGGAAGGTTTTATGATTGGAAACAGACAAGTGTTTGTTCTCTCCCTCTGCACAAAATGTACAAGTGTATTGCATACCTATCGATTGAAGACAAGTTCAGCACAATTATGGCTACAATTTTTAAAAATAAATAGAAATTAGAGTCGGTTTGTTATGTCCTCAGATACAAGAACTTCTTCCCTATCTACATTGCCCACGGAGTCTTGAGTCCCAATACTGTTTAGTTCATACGTGTGAACAATGTACTCCCTTATCTGTAACAAGCATACTACACCTTTAGCAACCAACGACAAGTTCAGCATAGCTACGGCAGCCATTTTGTAAACAGAAATGCATCGGAAAAGTGACATCATAAATTTTCAGGTCAGCGCAGATTTCTTAGGAAGTGTGAATTGTATTAGTTACACTTTGTCCTATGAAAGAACTAATAAATGATACTGCAGTAACACTAAAGCAATAGTACTTATGCTAACGATTATTGTGTATTTTCCTGCTTGATGTTATGGTTGAAATGTTGAGTTAGTCTCTCTTGTATACTGTTATCTGCATTTTTTCATACCTATACCCAATTAGTCAGATTTATTTTACCACTGAACTTCCCTGTGTTTTACATAAGTACTATCTCACACCAGGACATTACACTGGATTGCGGCATGACATGGACAAACAAAATCAACAACACGCAGTTAAAGGCAAAGGTGGAAAATTTTGCTGGTACAGTGGACTCCCGTTATAACAACTTAGTCTGGACCTACAAAATATGTATACAATAACATAAACAGTATATACAGTAAAAACTATATAGGAAAATATAATTGTGAAAAGTGTTGTAATATAGAAAAATTCCACTGTGAAAATATAGTTCATTTCCATTATAGCAACTTACTCCTGGCCGACAAAATATGTGTCATAACATGATAATGCTATATACAATACAAACAATTAAGAATCAATAAAATTGGGAATTTTGAAAAGTGTTGTTAAATGGATATTTGTTATAGGAGAATCTGCTGTAGAGAGATTCCATTGTATTATGTGAAGATTTGTGTGGATCATAAAGTGTCAGTGTGAAACAATTATACATTTTTATTTTTGCGTTTGTTCTCGAACTCCCACCAGATCTCTATTATAGCTGGACAATGGTTGTATTAGGTTTCCAGCAGGATGTGGTCCATATAATAGAAATTCATTATCTTGCTGTTTATTTGCGCTAAATTCAGACACATCCGATTGCGGTGTTAGTAAATAACATGATCTGTATTATTACCACTTCAACTGAATGATGAAAATCATAATCAAATAACTTGTTTCACCCATGTGTTGCTGGGACCCGAAAGGGAGCAAAGATTAGCAACACTGTTTACCTTCCATGCATGTCGTAAAAGGCGACTAAGGAGGTTGTGGGATGGAGTTGGCTGTCCCATCCCATAAAGGGTCAGTGACCCAAAGCCATGCTGAAGCCGAATGCGTCAGGCCGAACGGGGCAGATATTACAGCAATGCTGTAAACCATGCCACAACGCATTCCGTTCTCCGGACTACATCATGCTAATCTGCAGGAGTTTGAGAACAAACGCAGAAGAAGAATATAACATGTATAGTACGCCAGATGTATTAGAGAACTGGTTCTTATTCTTCTCTCTTGAATCTGATTTAATCCATCAACTGAACTTCAATGAAACAATTTGTCAGCAGAAAAGCAAGAAAACCTTGATAATCATTGTGGAAAGGATATTAATGACCTAAAATTCTGCAAATAGCTTAACCTTAAACATTGAATTGCAAAATACGATAGAAAAATATTACCGGGGTAAACATAACCATTGAATAAGCAAAACATGATAGATAAATACATAACCTCAAAATCTGTCAAATTAGAATAGAAAATGTTTAGGATATTGTGCAACAGTCTAGTTTTATTTATGTAAAAATCATATTAATTACTAAAGGATAATAAGGATTGAAACTATAGAACATTTTATTATTATTATCAACATTTTACTCATTACTAATATCTGTACTTTAGAGAACATTTCAAGAATATGTCAAATGAATTAATGGATTTATAAATCATGTCAACATTCATAAATTATGTCAACAATTAAGGACGTTGAAACAGTTGGATTAAAGTTGACATCAATAATAATGTGTGAGTTCTTTCCTAGGTGTAGACATTTTTTTCATGGTTGTGATATGAAATATAGGATCCTAAAAAAAGGAGACAACACTGTTTTAAAGTTTTGTATGATTGTCTTTCTTATATTTTCAGGCCAGGGATGCATGTTTATGTTAAGGACAAGTGATGTTGAGGGAGTAGGTTCTTTGGGAACACACTATTGTTAGTAGGGTTCTGTGTATCACGACACAGACTGAATTCTATACCATTACTGTATTCTTGTTCATCTTCAGTTCACGTACACACCACCCATATGCCATAACAAAATCAGTAAATCACCATGATTGAGAATTTCGTGAACTACAGACATATGCCTACTGTTACTTCATTCTGCTGCTGGTACAGCAGTGTAGTAGGTTCAGGTCATATTGTATCCCTGTGCGCAATACTTCTGGGGGGCGCTCCTTGCAACTGTATCAAGTATACTGCATCTCTATCAGTCGAAGGCAAGTTTCGCATTGTTACGTCAGCCATTTTGTAAATAGAGTAGAGTCACGAAATACTTATATTTTCTGATCTGCGCAGATATACTTAAAACGTGTGAAGTGTAGGCCCTTCTCGTAGGAAAAGTAAGTATTCACTAATTAAATGTTTGTATTCACTAATTAAATTGTTGAAATTTGAAATAAATTGTACAATTTGAAATTAATGATTTTTAAAATATTTGAACTGCAAATTTGTAGGAAGAGGAGGGGTGAAGTAAAATTTTATTTACATAATTAAAAAGTTGGGGGGGGGGATCCCTTAATTGGTGACAGTTGTTGACCTGGATGGGGGGAGGGTACAAATTATAAAAATCTGTTAACCCCATACCCGAATATTTTGATCATATTATTGTTATAAAGCTGATTGAATAAACACGGGGCCGTAGTTACATCTTCGGTAAGGTGAGCAATTGGGGGAGGGGGTGTTTACCTAATAAAAGGTAATTGCCTAATCTCCCTGGTAATAGTTTTCATTATCGTGAGATTTTTTTGGTAACCTTTTTCGAGAAAACCATTATGAGGCATGCTTGCCGTTAAGTTCACTTATCTGCAAACATGCCAATGATAATGATGTATTTTATACGGATGTCTCGGTCAACCGCCACCAGCGGTTTGCATGGGCCATTACTGTCAGATCACAAGGAGCAATAGTACACGAAGTCACTGGGGCCTTTACCGCAATTACAAGCAGTCTAACGACGGACGTATTTACGCAGGCGCTTAACTAGCTGGAACCGCAAGCTTATTCCCACGCTTGCGTACTAAGTTACTCAATTAATATGATTCTGAAAGTTTAACCAGGTAATGCATGTAGGGTATGTTGGAGTCATTAGAGAGAACTAAAATATGGGTGTTGATGCGGAAAATCCGCTCGTATCTTTTTCCCTGGACACGTGAGTGTAGATGAAAACGAATTAGCATGCATTCCCACCACAACAGATGGTTAGCCTATGGACCGAGCAACCAATCTCTCAGTGCTCTTCGTTAGTCTGCACGATCAGAGAATTTTGAGATAAATGAGCATGTGTCAATATCGAGAATACCCGATTTGGGCGTGGGGATATGTGCGACCAGTAGAGAACACCTAACAAAGATTTAAAGAAGTGTGTTGAACAAACATAGAAACAGAACCATCAGCCGTAATACCCTGTGAATACTGAAGGGAAGATCTGAGTAACTATGGACATGTCCGTTCTGCGAAGACAACATATATAACAATGGTGAATCAGCATACCAAACATAATCATATCAATATGAGGGTGGCTCGGCAGATTGTAAATGACAATGTGATCTAGTTTTTCCTGTTTCTTGAACACTGTCATTCTCAGATGACATCTCCACACTCTGCCTTACGGGTTAGCACGGGAGAGGCTTAGGGAGTCAACCCCACAGAAAATTACCACTGTCTAGCGGGCTAACACGGAGGTGCTTCCGACCATGTGAGTGAACCACTACAAAAATATCAGTAATGAATACATTAAATCAGTCCATAGTGTATTAAACAATCTTCTAGCATCTCCTGCGGTTCTATTTTTTTTAACGTATTGACGTTGCCGTTGGAACTAATCAACTGATCCGAGAGGAAGTTAGTGCTATTAAATGCAATTTCCCCTAAAAATATGCCTGGCAAGCAATGGTTTAAAACAATAGAAACGATGTGTCTCGGAAACTTAACCAGTTTAAGAGCTGCATATTCCAGTTGAAATTGTACACTTGCCTGCTTTCATCTGCATGTAAAGGCGCACACGGTCATCTCTCACATTCATAGACTTACCAGAAATTTTGAAATACATTTGGGAAGTTTAGAAACACAATTGATCTCCAATCGACGACCATACATTTTGTAATGGAAAGGTAATGTTAACGTGTAAGATAAAACATCAGATTATGATGTTACTGTTAAGGCGTTATAAATATCTTAACCCTTCTATCTTAACCCTTCCGATACATCTTTTTAAAACATTTTTATTTAATTTTCCCTCACCTCTTAACAGATTCTAATCTTATCGCTATTGCTGTTTGATTAGTTTTAAATATTCATATAACCGTCAATTGTTCCACATGAACGATTATCATATAGTTCATTAAAAAAACTTAATAACATATATAAACAAAATTCACACAATTTAGGTGTAGATACAGAGGAATACAAAATTTATGGAAAGAGAAGAAAGAAGAAAAAAAAAGACATTCTGAGAAAATTGGCGTTTGAAAAAGGAAATACAAATAAAACAAATATGATAGGATATGCCTATTTGATGAAGACCTTATTTGAAGGTGATGATGATGTTCCTCTTTCGCAAGCGAAGATGAGCATGGCATGAAGAAACAATAATAATGTGATCAACAAGTTTAAAAACATTTGTGATTTGGGTTTGTGAGTTCGTAGATGCCCGATAAGTCCTATTCGTTTGAGAAAAGTTATATTCCTGTGCAGAGGATCCCGAGCAGGAACGTTTTCGGATTTGTTCTTCCCTCTCTTATGAACTGCCCGCTGTGTTGTCTCTTTTTTCAAATTTCGTGATTCCAGCAGTGATCTCTGTGTGCCAAGCTGAGCGATCATGTGCTACAATCTTCCAGGAGCCAGGATCGACGGCACAGTGCTTGAGGTTTCTTCAAGTGATCCTGGAAGCGCTTCTTCTGTCCTTCGCTTGAGCGCTTACCATCGCACAGTTCCCCATAGAATACTTTATTTGGATTGCGCTTGTCTGGCATACGGACGATGTGGCCAGTCCAGCTGAATTGCGACCTAATCACCAGGGCATGGATGCTTTGCATACATGATTTTTGAAGGATTTCCGTGTCTGGTACTCGATCAGCCAACGTACATGAGGTTTTTAGGCACCGAAGATGGAAAGAGTTAAGCTGTTGAGCGTGAGTCGCATAGACAGTCCAGGAGGACGTAGCATAATGCAGTGGTAGTAGATCGTATGCGCAGTACACATCCTACTTAGTTGTCACTCTGAGACCATGCTTGGTCCAGACGTTGGCACGAAGGCTCACGGATGTTGCACTGGCACGAGCTATACGCAGGGCAACATCATTCTCGCAGTTTGCGATACGCTCCTGCTGAGACATACAAATGCATTGGCAGTATTGAGTTTCTGTCCCTTTTCTGTGATTACTGGTTCTGTGTAGGGGACACCTGGCGCTGGTTGATACATTACTAGTGTTTTCATGGTGCTGATGGTGATACCGAATGCATCACATTACAAAGAAAAGAGCTTCATACCGTCCTGCGTGTCTTTCAGACTGGTAGTGTTGAATCTACAATCGTCGATGAACAAGAGGACGCGAACAGTGTCTGTTTTAGTTTTGTTCTTAGCCTTCAATATACTAAGATTGAATGACCCTCCATCAGCGAGATAGTGACAGTAAACTCCTGCACTGTTAATCCGGAAGGTATCATTTACAAAAAAAGAGAGAACACCATGCTGAAGCGTGTCGGAGCCAGGACGAAACCCTGTTTATTACATTTAGTTACTAGAAGAGGGTTTGAATGTGTATCGTCATCTTGCACACAGGCTGCCATACGATCATGGAAATGGTGAATCATGTTGCTAATTTTTTCGCGTCATCCAAATTTGGCCATGATCTTACATAGTCTTTCACGATTTACAGTGTCGGATGCATTAGTTAGGTCGACAAATGTGGTACAGAGATCAATGTTCTGCTCGCCACACTTTTCTTGTAGCCTAGTTGTCTGGAAGCAAATATGTAAGCAGCAGCTCTGCCATGTTGGAAGCCACATTTGCTCTCTTGGAGAAGACCTGTTTCAAGATAGACTTCCAGTCTCTTTAACAGGACCCTAGGCACGATTTTGCCTGCTATAGAAAGCAGGTATATGTCTCGGTGGTTGTCGCAAGCTCGGCAAGTTTTTCTTTTCTCAATATGTGGAGGTAGAGTCTAGGGGAGATGAGCAAGTGAAGACTAATCAACGATGATCTTGCAGAGATGCAAGTGGAAGGAAAACGTAACGAGATAACAGGGTCTAGTCTAATTAGTTAGTCGAAAGATCATTCTCGCTGCATAGCGAACCATGGGTCCATAAGGGCTCCAATCTCCTAAAAATGTCCATCAAAGTCTAGCGACTGACATATTTGTTGGTTTACCAGTATCCTCTGGCTACTTGCATAGCGCGTGTTTATTCACGCCCCTCTTGACACTGTATTCATGTAGTCTGCACAAGGTTGCAGATTTACAAGCATTTGTTACATTGGTCACTAGTCCTATCTCACTAAGAGCATCTACGACATCCGATTGACCATTTGCTTGTCTGCTCTCCGTGATCTCCAATACTTATACACCTGCGCGTTGATTTTCTTGGACACCCACAATCCCAGGCACAAATATTAAGTTGATTTTAGCCAGATTATACCGTTTCACTGACTCCAGCCACGGCATGAGTGCCCAGCCATTCTCTAGATTGTTAAGCATGCTCATTGAGTAGCTGAGAAGTATACACTAGTGTAGTTTTAAGACTAACAATGACATTGCCCTCGTTACCGCTTTGATCTCCATGGTCACGTTAGTTGCAGTCGTAGCAAATGTACTGTTGTCTTCACTCATAATTCTATTTTCAAGCTGTGCAGTGAACGTCCATGAGCTACGCACATTTTGAACAACAGAACCCTCTATATATTACTATACTTCCCTTAGACGATTCTTATCAATCAAAGCTTGAATTTCTGCTTCCACCACCACCAATGAGTTCTGTAGCTGACATGCTCTGTCCACCTACTTGTTTCATCACGTGACATATTCTGTCCAGATGTAAGTCTTCCCTATGGATCTCCTGAATTATCTGCGGTCTTGTGCAAGTTGTCCTTCTTCTTTTAGGACATGCTCAGGCATTTTTGAAAGCCTTTAGTCAAACGGCGACTTTTGCCACTGTTGCCTTCTCTCATATCTTTCAGTAACACTCTCCATGTCGTTGTGTCTCTTAATGTAACCGAAAAAAATTAGCTTTTTCTTTAATATGGTGTTCAGAAGTCAGCCTTCATGGACGTTAATTGTTCTTAACTATTTAACATCTCCTGGTTTAATTTCATTGCTGTCCATAGTATTCTCAGAACTTTTCTATATCACTTTAATTCAAAAGATAGTATTCTCTTGGCCACTGTTTTATTTAATGTCCATGCTTCACATCAATATATCGTCACAAAAAACTTCACGTGATCGTAGTAAACACAACTTGGTTCTTATGTTCCATTTTTCTGTTTTACTTTTGGAATTTCTTTGTTTTATTTACACACTTAATGTTTTTTTCCATAGTCTGCATAGGCTTATGGTGCTATTTTAGAGTGTAAAAACCAATACCATTGCAATTTTTGATTGAGCTGTTTCAATATTTTTTTATATTGCTGATCGTTGTAAAGCTAACTCTCAATATTCTTAATCTTACAAGTGGCCTCACGCGATTTATTCTAATTGTTATTCGTCTAATAACTTCCATGTCAAAGCTTGACTAATTATTTTCTGATTTTAGTTTCCTTGTTATGTTGGCAATGTCCCTCCTACCCCATTTCGTCTTCAAATTCTTCAACATCGCTTGCTAACTCCTCTAAATATTCTATCTTAACCCTTCCGATACATCTATTTAAAACATTTTGATTTAATTTTCCCCCACCTCTTAACAGATTCTAATCTTATTGCTATTGTTGTTTGATTAGTTTGCTCGCCTGCTGTATATAATTTTAATAACTGCCACATAGTACATGTGCGTCATTGTTTTTCATTGTAAGGTGTACGCACTGTAAGGGGAGAGGGGTGGAATATAAATAAAAATGTACTCGTTACTTCCACCCGCATATACAGTGACGTAGGTAGTTAATTGGCGCGCTGAGGACTATACGATTGTGGCGCCCCCTAAAGCTATAAACCCGATAACCGAGGCCGACTGTACGTCAGTTTCTATATACACAAGTATTTCTTTATTTTAAGTGCTTATGTGCTTTATGTAGAATTTGAATGTTGATGATAAAATAATCCGTTAGCATAGAGCAGGAAGCTCTTGACAACCCATATACTTTCTGATAAAAGCACAGGCTCTTCGCAGTTCTGTAACTGTAACCCGGATTCATATAAGGTTGTCTCAAAGCATGGTTGTGTCGGAGGAGAGGGCGGACTTATGGATGTATGTTTAGTCCAAGGGAGGTACTCTATTGCGCCAGGATTACCACATCCTGCCAGGATCACAGCACACTTCTGGACCAATTTTAACACTATGTTCCTGTTGGATTTGTTGAGATATCCTCAGTGATGTTATATCTAGCTATTCCAGTTACATAGAGTGTGCCAGAAAGGACAAAGGTGTGATGTCCGCCGACTTGCATCACTTCGTCATCCATGGGGATTATTTGATGAAGACAAAAGTAAAACATTGAGCTACGATGGTGACTTGTTGTCAGCATATCCTTCAGCATTCCTTAATCGCCTCCTACAACATGCATAGAAAGAAGACAGTGACTTATTCTTTGAACTCCTTAAACGTCTAGGCGTCGGTTGCCTCACATGCGATGTGATTGAATATGATGAGAGGGGAAGATTGCTTAAAGCATCAACAGGTTTCAGACAAGACATGAGACGGACAAAAGCATCAACAAGTTTGAGTCAAGAAATGAGACTGACAAAAGCATCAACAAGTTTGAGTCAAGAAATGAGACGGATAAAAGCATCAATAAGTTTGAGTCAAGAAATGAGACGGATAAAAGCATCAACAAGTTTTAGTCAAGAAATGAGACGCACAAAAGCATCAACAAGTTTTAGTCAAGAAATGAGACGGATAAAAGCATCAACAAGTTTGAGTCAAGAAATGAGACGGATAAAAGAATCAACAAGTTTGAGTTAATTAATGAGACGGACAAAAGCATCAACAAGTTTGAGTCAAGAAATGAGACGGATAAAAGCATCAACAAGTTTGAGTCAAGAAATGAGACGGATAAAAGCATCAACAAGTTTGAGTCAAGAAATGAGACGGATAAAAGAATCAACAAGTTTGAGTTAATTAATGAGACGGATAAAAGCATCAACAAGTTTGAGTCAAGAAATGAGACAGATAAAAGCATCAACAAGTTTGAGTCAAGAAATGAGACGGATAAAAGCATCAACAAGTTTGAGTCAAGAAATGAGACGGATAAAAGAATCAACAAGTTTGAGTTAATTAATGAGACGGATAAAAGCATCAACAAGTTTGAGTCAAGAAATGAGACTGACAAAAGCATCAACAAGTTTGAGTCAAGAAATGAGACGGATAAAAGCATCAACAAGTTTTAGTCAAGAAATGAGACGGATAAAAGCATCAACAAGTTTTAGTCAAGAAATGAGACGCACAAAAGCATCAACAAGTTTTAGTCAAGAAATGAGACGGATAAAAGCATCAACAAGTTTGAGTCAAGAAATGAGACGGATAAAAGAATCAACAAGTTTGAGTTAATTAATGAGACGGACAAAAGCATCAACAAGTTTGAGTCAAGAAATGAGACGGATAAAAGCATCAACAAGTTTGAGTCAAGAAATGAGACGGATAAAAGCATCAACAAGTTTGAGTCAAGAAATGAGACGGATAAAAGAATCAACAAGTTTGAGTTAATTAATGAGACGGATAAAAGCATCAACAAGTTTGAGTCAAGAAATGAGACAGATAAAAGCATCAACAAGTTTGAGTCAAGAAATGAGACGGATAAAAGCATCAACAAGTTTGAGTCAAGAAATGAGACGGATAAAAGAATCAACAAGTTTGAGTTAATTAATGAGACGGATAAAAGCATCAACAAGTTTGAGTCAAGAAATGAGACAGATAAAAGCATCAACAAGTTTGAGTCAAGAAATGAGACAGATAAAAGCATCAACAAGTTTGAGTCAAGAAATGAGACGGATAAAAGCATCAACAAGTTTCAGACATTGAAACAAAACATTAGACGGATAATAGCATCAACAAGTTTGAGTCCAGAAATGAGACGGATAATAGCATCAACAAGTTTGAGACATGGGACAGATAAAAACATCAACATGTTTGAGGCAGGACGAGACAAATAAATGATAGAAAAGTTAATTTAAAAAAAAATGTAAACCTTGAACTCAAAAGTAACACGGTGGCAGTCGTATTGTTCTGCTACAATGATGTTAATTAACATGGATTAACATAGCATGCTTTCCGAATCAAATATTTGAAATATTTTAATGGAGGTACTAATCAGAAACGTACGGAATAAAATAAACCAGAAATCTTTAAGGAAATTAAGAAATAACAGGGAAGATGAATATTATATATAGAGTCGAAAAACAAAAAAGATGTCTAACCAGAAATATGATGAGTCAAAAGGCATGCTCCCGTAGAGTGCTGGACCAGCATCTCATCATCACGTGACATTCTTTCCAGAACGTTGTCTTTGCAATTGATGTCCTGAACCCGACTCTATCATGTGCCACTTTGCCTGCCTTCTCCAATGATATCTTCATATAGATGTTGGTGCCCATCTCTTCTTCTGCGTCCCAGAATTCTGCCCTCTAATATGCGTCTTCTCATGCCATTGTGTCTTTTTATATGTCCGAAATATTCCATTTTTCTATGTAAAATAACCAGCAACTACTAAAGGGAAATATGCAAAGAAAAAGATTCAGAAACACACTAAAAGAGAAATAAATGTATTAGATGAAAACAAGACAGGAAGAGTTACAACTGTTAGCACGCACAGAGCTATGCAAAACGTTATTTTTATTACAGAATTCAACAATTTGTTCAATTATACTGCACACGGTTATAATTAACTGTTTCTTAATATTAACGAAATCTAAGCCCCAGCTTAGAATTTCAAATTTAAAAAAAAATTATAATAATTAAGAAAGAAATATTAGATTTTCATTCAAAGAAACTCATTGGCTTGAAGTGTTAATACATTTTTCATTGGATAAAACATGTGCAAAGTAGCAATGTTGCAAATAACACTGATATCGATGGTCATTGTATGTGGTTATAATTATGTTGTATGTTTCCATATTCGTTGTGTAATAATAATTTAACATATAGGTATATGCCTATTCTTAGTTTATCGCATTGGAATTTACCGTACTTCTGGTCTAAAAATGTTTATTCTCATCTCGTTATAATTGACAAAAATGTATTGTTTTCAGCTTGATTAAATTATCTGAATACCTTGGAGTCATAATGTGTCAGACTTAATGCACTAGTAGAAAAGCAACTTAATTAAATCAATGGCAATAACACGATTATTAGATTAGTAGATTATGCTGGAGTGGGAGCTCTACCACAATCTGGTACGTGCATAATACTTAGCAGTGGTGTTTTTACTGGAAGATATTGTTGTAGGTACAACTTGTTTATGCTAGGTTGTCGGGAACAAAAAGTAGAAGCGTGTTAAAGTAATTTTGTCATGTGAGACTACTAAGGAGGAATAACAAATTTTATATAATTTCCTCTTGACATGAGTGGGATATGTAACTTTCTCCTGACATGATTGTGATATTATAAAATTTTCCCCTGACATGAGTGCAATATTATATAACTTTCCCATGACATGATGGTGATATTATGTAACTTTCTCCTGACATGATTGTGATATTATATAATTTCCTCCTGACATGTGTGCAATATTATATAACTTTCCCATGACATGATTGAGATATTATGTAACTCTCTCCTGACATGATTGTGATATCATATACATTTCTCCTGACATGAATTGATATTATATAACTTCTCCTGACATGAATGTGATATGTAACTTTCTCATAAAATTATTGTAATATTATGTAACTTTCTCCTGACATGAGTATGATATTATGTAACTTTATCCTGACATGATTGTGCTATTAACTCTCACCCGACATGATTGTTATATGTAACTTTCGCCTGACATGACTGTTATATGTAACTTTCTCATGCCATGATTGTTATATGTAACTTCCTCCTGACATAAGTGTTATATTATATAGATTTCTCCTAACAAGATTGTGATATGCAACTTTCTCCTGACATAATTAGGATATTATATACTTTTCCTCTGACATGATTGTTGATATTATGTAACTTTCGCATGACATGATTGTGATATTATGTAACTTTCTGCTGACATGATGGTATACGTAACTTTCTCCTGACATGATTGTGCTATTATATAACTTTCTCCTGACATGAGTGTAATATTATATAACTTTCTCTTAACATGATTGTGATATCATATAACTTTATCTTGACATGATTGTGATATTATATAACTTTCTTCTGACATGAGTGTGATATTATTAACTTCTCCTGACAACTGTGATATGTAACTTTCTCCTAACATGATTGTAATATTATGTAACTTTCTACTGACATGAGTATGGTATTATGTAACTTTATCCCGACATGATTGTTATATGTAACTTTCTCCTGACATGATGTGATATGTAACTTTCTCCTGACATTATTGTGATATTATATAACTTTCTCCTGACATGAGTGTAATATTATATAACTTTCTCCTGACATGGTTGTGATAACATATAAATTTCTCCTGACATGATTGTGATGTTATATAACTTTCTCCTGACATGATTGTGATATCATATGACTTTCTCCCGACATGATTGTAATATTATATAACTTTCTCCTGACATGATTGTGATATTATATAAATTCCTCCTGACATGATTGTAATGTTATGTAACTTTCTCCTGACATGATGTACATGATGTGATATGTAACTTTCTCCTGACATGATGTGATATGTAACTTTCTCCTGACATGATGATATACGTAACTTTATCCTGACATGATTGTGCTATTATATAATTTTCTCCTGACATGAGTGTAATATTATATAACTTTCTGCTGACATGATTGTGATTTCATATAACTTTCTCCTGACTTGATTGTGATATTATATAACTTTCTCCTGACATGATTGTGATATTATTTAACTTTCTTCTGACATGAGTGTGATATTATTAACTTCTCCTGACAACTGTTCTATGTAACTTTCTCCTAACATGATGTGATATGTAATATTCTCCTGACATGATGTGATATGTAACTTTCTCCTGACATGATGTGATATGTAACTTTCTCCTAACATGATTGTAATATTATGTAACTTTCTACTGACATGAGTATGGAATTATGTAACTTTATCCCGACATGATTGTTATATGTAATTTTCTCCTGACATGATGTGATATGTAACTTTCTCCTGACATGATGTTATATGTAATATTCTCCTGACATGATGTGATATGTAACTTTCTCCTGACATGATGTGATATGTAACTTTCTCCTGACATTATTGTGATATTATATAACTTTCTCCTGCCATGAGTGTAATATTATATAACTTTCTCCTGACATGATTGTGATATCATATAACTTTCTCCTGACATGATTGTGATGATATATAACTTTCTCCTGACATGATTGTGATATTATATAACTTTCTCCTGACATGATTGTGATGTTATATAACTTTCTCCTGACATGAGTGTGATATTATTAACTTCTCCTGACAACTGTGATATGTAACTTTCTCCTAACATGATTGTAATATTATGTAACTTTCTCCTGACATGATTGTTATATGTAATTTTCTCCTGACATGATGTGATATGTAACTTTCTCCTGACATGATGTTATATGTAATATTCTCCTGACATGATGTGATATGTAACTTTCTCCTGACATGATGTGATATGTAACTTTCTCCTGACATTATTGTGATATTATATAACTTTCTCCTGACATGAGTGTAATATTATATAACTTTCTCCTGACATGATTGTGATATCATATAACTTTCTCCTGACATGATTGTGATGTTACATAACTTTCTCCTGACATGATTGTGATATCATATACCTTTCTCCTGACATGATTGTAATATTATATAACTTTCTCCTGACATGATTGTGATATTATATAAATTCCTCCTGACATTATTGTAATGTTATGTAACTTTCTGACATGATGTACATGATGTAATATGTAACTTTCTCCTGACATGATGTCATATGTAACTTTCTCCTGACATGATGATATACGTAACTTTCTCCTGACATGATTGTGCTATTATATAATTTTCTCCTGACATGAGTGTAATATTATATAACTTTCTGCTGACATGATTGTGATTTCATATAACTTTCTCCTGACTTGATTGTGACATTATATAACGTTCTCCTGACATGATTGTGATATTATTTAACTTTCTTCTGACATGAGTGTGATATTATTAACTTCTCCTGACAACTGTGATATGTAACTTTCTCCTAACATGATTGTAATATTATGTAACTTTCTCCTGACATGATTGTAATATTATGTAACTTTCTCCTGACATGATGTGATATGTAATATTCTCCTGACATGATGTGATATGTAACTTTCTCCTGACATGAGTGTAATATTATATAAATTTCTCCTGACACGATTGTGATATTATATAACTTCCTCCTGACACGATTGTGATATTATATAACTTCCTCCTGACATGATTGTAATGTTCTGTAACTTCCTCCAGACATGATTGTAATGTTATATAACTTCCTCCTGACATGATTGTAATGTTCTGTAACTTCCTCCAGACATGATTGTAATGTTATGTAACTTCCTCCTGACATGATTGTAATGTTATGTAACTTCCTCCTGACATGATTGTAATGTTATGTAACTTCCTCCTGACATGATTGTAATGTTCTGTAACTTCCTCCTGACATGATTGTAATGTTATGTAACTTCCTCCAGACATGATTGTAATGTTATGTAACTTCCTCCAGACATGATTGTAATGTTATGTAACTTCCTCCAGACATGATTGTAATGTTATGTAACTTCCTCCAGACATGATTGTAATGTTATGTAACTTCCTCCTGACATGATTGTAATGTTATGTAACTTCCTCCAGACATGATTGTAATGTTATGTAACTTCCTCCTGACATGATTGTAATGTTATGTAACTTCCTCCAGACATGATTGTAATGTTATGTAACTTCCTCCTGACATGATTGTAATGTTATGTAACTTCCTCCTGACATGATTGTAATGTTATGTAACTTCCTCCAGACATGATTGTAATGTTATGTAACTTCCTCCTGACATGATTGTAATGTTATGTAACTTCCTCCTGACATGATTGTAATGTTATGTAACTTCCTCCTGACATGATTGTAATGTTATGTAACTTCCTCCTGACATGATTGTAATGTTATGTAACTTCCTCCTGACATGATTGTAATGTTATGTAACTTTCCCTGGACATGATGATGATCCATATGTGCACTTGACCGGGACTTTGTTATGTTTAACCTCACAGAAAATGGTCACTGTAAGGTAAGTGAAAACTGTTAGAAAGATATATAACAAGATACATAATCACAATCCGTGGAGAAGGTGGGAAGCTTATGTTTAAGTACACGGGAATCTACAAATACTACTGTTCCCTGAAATATAGGCCGGGGATGAAAAACAGTTAAGAGCCATAGATCCTAACCCCTCGACTATACACTTCTGTTGACTCATCGGAATCATTCTTCTATAGCGATGAAATTTTGCATTTCCTGTCATTCAATGGTTTCTCTGTGTCGATAGTCAATGAAAATCAGAGAAAAAGTAAAATAGTGTCACTTCAGAAACATGAAAACCGATCAGTCCACATGAATTTATTGTCGACGGAAGCGACTGATCTATGCACTCTATTTTTTTTTTCATGTATGCTACTTACCACATCAAAATTAACTTTTATTTCAGAATAAACCATTCACATGGGAAATTAAAATTTAAATCTTGCTGAATTACTAATACAACATTTCATTATATACATTGATCCTAAAAGTCATTACCAAACGTGCATACAAATAGTATTTCTGTTGTCCCAAGTGGATGTCTGTTGACACGAATAAGTTAATAAAAATTCTTTGTGTAAATCCATTCAGTTCCACGGAGAATAGAAATATCTCTAATGTTTGAACAGAATAATACATAAGTATGTTTTGGTAATGTTATCCTTGTCTCAGTGAATGGTTCTTACCAAGATGGATAAAAGGACTGACTGGTCACTGATATTCAGACATTGATGCCGTCCTACTGTTCATTCAATATTATGCATACGTTTGCAAGTACAATGAACCCAGGCATTAAAACATCTAGAGAAGAAATAATTGCTGATAGTGTTCACCGATGTTCCATATCAGCAATGAATGTTGACCGCATTGGTCTTTTAACGTCTTTTGTCTCTTGTTTTTATGATGCATTCTGACAAACTGTATTTGTATTGTGTCCTTCTTACAATTTATTGTTTCCAAACTGTGTTTTTGTTTCTTTATCATACTAGTTTGTCTTGAACTTCACCTTCGAGTACGATTTTTATCAAGGTGATATGTCGTTACGTCCAGAAATATGTTATCACGTCAACGTTTATTTCAAATAACAGTATCCTATACAATTTTTTAGCAAGTGTTTCTAAAATATTTTCGTTTGTTGGCTTCTCATTCGAAAAAGTTAGTCGTATTACTCTATGTATCCACTTCTCAGCGATTTCAGTTGTTCATTATACGATCTATTTCTTGTCCATAATTATGAAACATAAATCAATGTCGAGTATACATAAATATATATATATATATATATATATATATATATATATATATATATATATATATATATATATATATATATATATATATATATATATATATATATATATATATATATATATATATATATATATATATATATATATATATATATACTGATATATATAATGCAAGTTCGAAATTATAAGCAGGATATGACAATCAAAACCAGCATTCCATAAAATGAAAAAAATCTATGCAACAAGTCGTTATCGATGGATACTAGAAAACGTGTCCTCAAATGCTACATTAAACCAGTGCTATTGTATGGAAGTGGAGCATGGACAATAAACGAGACATGACAAAAAAACATTGGAGGCATCGGAAATGTGGTTTAATCGAAGAATGTTACGCATTCCTTGAATAGCTAAGATTACTAATGAAGAATGTCTTAGAAGGATGGATGTGAAAAGATGCCTTATTGATAATATAAGGAAAAAATAGTTAAAATTTGATGGTCACATAATGAGACGAGGAGGTATTGAGAATATAATGACAACAGGAAAGATAGAAGGGAAAAGATCAAGGGGACGACCCAGAGAAAGGGTATTGGACAGTTTGACTAAATGGCTTCGATTGACGACACCAACAGAGATGATGACATATATGAGAGATCGATATACATGGGGAAATATGATCGTCAGCGCCACTCCTTTTGGCATGACACTTGAGTATATATATATATATATATAACTTTTAAGGTAAGATGGACCAACATTTGTCAGAGGTATTCATGAGAATACTCCATAAGAATGGAAACACGAAGAGACAGAAGCCAAAGAAGAAGATGGAATGAATGAGTTAGCAATGTTCTAAGACTGCATATTAATCGACCCGCTATAGCTCGAAATAATCGTAAATACATCCTGCCATGCCGAATGTCTTGTGGAAGATCGATAATATGTACTCACTGCAGAAATAGTGAAATCCAACTGACGAAATATGGAACAGGGTAATGAATTGTTGCTAGTCACTGAAAACACCTGTATACTTTTGTATATATTTTCCTACCCGCGACCAGTAGTCTGCTAGTCTATGTGATATTTGTAAAACGTTAGGTTGTACTTATATATACTATCAAACAATAAAAACCATAAAAGAAACTCAATATAGATAGATATACCATATTTAAAAAAATATGAAATTTGAACTAATATAAAGATGCATGAAAAATATACATAAAAAAGAAATAAAATAGGAAGACATGGACTAAGCAATGAGAACAGAACCAAATCCGATGTTCCAATTTATACATCTATCCGCCATTATCCCTTTGTGCCTTGCAGCGTAATTGCCTAAAATGGTGCTCTGAAGATATCCTTGTTATGTGCTTGCTTCACATATGTTTATTTCTATGATTACCTTTCTTTCTGTAATCTATCTTTTGCGAATTCTGCATCTGGCTATGTATCTGTTGTGTCTGAGTAGCAATGCTTTTTGTGTAGCGATGTCTGGTGGTAGTCTGGAGATGTATGCAAACCACTGAATCTGTTTTCTGGTGTCATCTAAATTTGGGTTTGTGTTAGACTTATCATGTCTTCGTTTCTGATTCTGTCTCTTATTATTTGTCATATGACGTATTCTCTCCAGTACGTTGTTTTCCCAATCAACTCGCTGAAATCTTCTCTGTCTTGGGCCATGCGGCTTGCACTTTTCAACGACACATCATCTTATCTTTAATGTCGTGAGTCTACTGTCTTCTTAGTCCGCCAATTCTCCTCCATCCAGATGTTCTGCCCTCAAACATTTGTCTTTCTAAACAGTTGTGTCTCTTTATATGACAAAACAGGTGTAGTTTTCGTTTTTCTATTGTGTTTAGTAACCAACACTTAGGCATCTTCAATGTGTGTTAAATATATGAGTGTATCTATTTTTCCTCCCGTGATATTCTAAATATATTTCTGTACACATTTCTTCTCAAAGACGTTGATCTTCTTTGCTGCTGTTTTACTTATGGTCCGCGTTTCACAGCCGTATGTTGCAACCGAAAAAAAAAAAAAAGTTCTTAACATAAGCATTTTTAACAATTATTACTCTGAAAATTCTGCAAAGCCATGCCATTTTTGTCGTGACATATCTTCTGTTATCTTCTTCTTTTCTATAAATATCCACGTTTTTGTACTCGTAACAATGTGTTGGTATTATAATCGGTCTATATATTGTTACTTTGATGTTCATGTTTACATTTGTGAAAGTGTTGTGGAGTATATGGGACTGTCCATAAATTATCTCATCAATTAGTTTGAGGGGAGAGGGTCTAAAAAAGTGTGACAGTTATTGGCAATAGTGAGGGGGATTTATAAAAGTTTGCCATCAAAAATATATTTGTTTTCATTTACATGCAGATTTAATTTCAACAATTTCTAAAAATATTGAAGCAAATCTTGTAGTTCTATGTATGCTGTATATGTGCGACCATCTTACCCCTCTGTACAACGTCATCATGTGGTTATTGGTTTTAACCTAAGTCGCCATTCTTGTATTTTCGGCCCTACTATGTTTTGATGACTTGAAAAAAAAACACCATTTGTTCTCCATCTCGGCTAGCTTTATAAACTATCATACAATATAACACAGTGAGTTTGTATCAGAAATATAACACCCGTTACGTGATCAAATTCTATCTTAAACCACACCATAAAAACATGTATACAAAGCTCATCTCCTGTCCTAAGCTAAAATAGAAGCGAGAAAAAAACAACATAACTCAGTTCGCCTGGTCATGTGGTCTATACGACGGGGTCCACAAGAAGGAAACCAACAGTTCACCACAACAATCTTCTAATATAATAGCTGTGTTTTGCCATTCTCTCTGGAATGCTATATAAAGAGCGCATTTACGTCACGGAATTCCGTGCGACAACCAATCAGAACGATTGGTGTCAGACGTTATCCAAAGCAAACGACATTTTTGTATACACGTTATTGATGCGCTAACAGGTAAACCTCTGTATCGGCACTATAACTATCGTAACTATATGCACAAGCTTAAAGTTATCAAAACTACATTATATTTAAAAAAAAAAAACATATAATTTTCTTTAAGTGATGGATGACTATGATCCAATTGCAAGGAAGCTTCAAAATACAAAAAAGCGAAAAACTAGATGGTTGAGTTGCCAAATTCAAGAGTTACTCGTTCGGATTCGTGCCGCAGATGCTTCTGAGCATAGACATAGAAATGAAAGAAAGATGTAAGGAATTGATCAAGAAATCCTTCAACAAAGACAAACGCGTCGTGCTAAGGATGCTGATTTGTATCGGCGTCGAGCTATGCTAGAATCACAGACAACATGACACTGTTGAGCAAACGCAAATACGTCAAGCTGATGAATGCAGAGGCTCACTTATTGTCACAAGTACGTCAAAGTCAAACACTTTCAAATGGTGCAGTATCTTTTCTGAGGATCGTGTTGCTGAACATAACTGTCGAATTTTCGATATTATATATCGATTTTGTGGTGCTAAAAATTTTTGGGCGAACATGCTATCGATGGTAAGTTTACAAGTTGTTGCCAAAAGCAAAAGATCATGCTCCCAAAGCTACAAACCATCCATCGTGATAAGCTGGAGTATCTCGACTTCCTGCGCTTGATGCTCTTTGATAATACACAATGAAATTGTTTTTGGTGGCAAGGTCATAGTAGTCGGTGGTGATTTTCGTCAAATACTTCCAGAAGTATTTATATCCGGAAGAACAGGAACAAGGAGCACATACATATATCATCTAGTGCTGCATTAAATCGAGTTCACTGTGGTGATATTTCACACAACTATCGCTTTATGTGAATATGCGTAGCGAAAGATAAAACAACCACAACGATTGGCTACTGAAAGTTCGATCTGGAAAAATATCAGAATTCCTGGCATTCATGAAGAAGGAACTATTGAGATTTCTGGAGAGTAAAACATTAGGGCAAAATTTAATCAGCTTTTTTTTGGAACTATATAAAATATATCTAGCGAGGAATTTTCAAAACGGGTGATTGTTAGACCAATCAATGCGCAAATACTAGATGTAAAGCGTCAAATTGTTGACCAAATCGTTGGCCTGGAGAGCCTGCAATTTACTATATCGCAGTTTCAGTTGTTTGTAAAGATCCAAGCGATACTCTCAATTTCCAAGTTGAATTTTTGTATGAACAAACACCTTTCAGTATGCCTTCACACGTATTGCTTTTGAGAAAAGGCGTTATTATCATACTTTTGAGAAATCTCAATCTAATTAAAGTTCTATGAAATGACACCCGTTTGATCGTAGAGGACTTGACAACATTTTTTAAATTATGGCTAAGATTATTTCAGATTTCAATCGTAGTGAATTGGTAATGATTTCGAGAATTATTTATCTCCCACTAAAACTACTACGCCATTTGTTTTTCGTCGACAGCAAAGATAGAAGGGAAAAGATCAAGGGGAAGACCCAGAGAAAGAGTAGTGGACAGTTTGACTAAATGGCTTCCAGTTATTAAATATATTCCAGTTATTCCAACATATGCAATTACAATAAAACAATCACAACACCAAAGAATTGAGTATGTAGGCATTAATTAGGAGTCACTTGTTTTCTCTCATGGCAATCATATGTTTCGAAATTCTAATCACATCAAATTACACAATGTATCAAATTCAAATACATATGATACCTAACAACAGACGACAAGTGTAGTAAAGAATACAAACTCGGTGTAATAAAGCATATCAAGCCCTAGAGCAAATGACACCAACCTTTAGAAACAAAAAATGTAGACTTAAAATAACATCAACATAACACTTTTCAAAACGACTATTATGCCATCGCTGGGTTAACTATGCCAAACACGGACAGCGACAGCACAAGACAAACGTAAATATGTGACAACTGAAAAGACATGTTCGCGCAGAATCCTAGGGATACCATTAAGAAACGAAATGCGGAATGAGGATATTAGACAAAGAAGAGGAACCACCCTAATCTTGGAACACATTGAAAGACAACAGATCAAATGGTTAACCTTCGATAACAGATACCATGTTGTTCCGACAGACCGACATTGTGCGTGAACTAGTTACGGGCATGTCTGTTTCGGCGGCATTAGACTCGAAACACCATTGAGACAGATGGCTGCTGGAACAGATGGCGGAGCAAGTGGGAATGCCCCACGTTTTTAGGCCAGTTTCTAATCAAGAATCAAGACCAAATGGTTTGTACACATCTGCAGACTACCATCAGACAGAGTACCACAGCAAGCTGTGCTACACAGACACAGTGAAGGCAGACCTAGAGGCCGGCCACGAAAATAATGGGCGATCGAGATAAAGGAAACAACAAATTCCAGAATATACAGAAGCACAAAAAAGGGTCCTCTCCAAAAACGTTTCTACCCCTGACGCTGAAAGGCAACAACGTGTTTAACAAATAGATAGATAAAAAGATAGATCGATAGATAGTATTTGTTTCATTATAAAGTGGGCACGTCTCCTCGCAAAGCACCTATATTATATTATTTACAAAAAATTGGTAGCACATCCTATTTAGAACGCAGTCATCAACACATTTTTTTTGGCTATAGTGATTTTTCTAGGTAATATAAATTCCGTCAGTAGTTTGTCGTTGCTTTCTGAACGGCCAGGGTGCACAATTGCCTGCGACAGGAGGATTCGAATCCGGTAACTTGGCCATCAAAGACGCATCCTTATTATATGGTTTGCGGCATACATACTAAAATCATAAGTAGAATGACAATCCATGGCTGTATATGGCAACTATATATTCAATGCTGTTAGACAGAATAGTTAAATGGGAGAAATAATGATGGAAATAAGTATATATATATACATATATATAGTATGGCCAGGCAGGCAGTCATATACCATGCACCAAACCTTTTCAAACCAGATCAGTAAAGTTCGTTTCACAATGTCCACAACAGGAACAGAGATTGCTCGTCTTCCATTTATGCTGTCTTCCGAAATATTTTTAATATTAAGTGGTTATATAAAGTTATGAACAATGAGGTCCTTCAGAAAAACCGGTTTCCAAAAACATTTCCCACATTCAGTACTAAAAGACTCATGTGCATTGGGCATATCCAAAGAATGACCACCAGCCGTATCCCAAAACAAATACTTTTCGAGGAACTCGCCCAGGATGCCGGAAGAAGAGGCACACCAAAGCTTCTATACAAAGATCTATACAAATCATAAATGAATGATATTGTCACCGCTTCGGATAGCTGGAAAAATTAGAAAGAAGACACGCTAAGTGATAATTCATGCAAGAATGCAATACTGAGCAGGGTAGAAGAACGAAGGTTCAGACATGAGATGCAATAGTCCAGAGTTGCTATTAGCAAATTATCAACATACTACAGAGCAGAGCTACAAGCAATCTTAGAAGCTACAAAAAGCACGAGAGGAACAGCGACTCAAAGAAGCAAACACTGTCTTTTTGTGTGGCAGCATGTCAGCTCTCCATACCATCATATGGTCTTCTAAAGATGTAACGAAAACCTACGAACCTTTAATTCAACTGTCTGATAAAAATAAAAAGGTGTTGCAGTGGATCCCTGCACACTGCAATATATCTATAGACTCTGTTGAATGTCATTTTTGACATGTTCCGAAATGGCACGTTCACATGTACCCCATGTCAAGCTGTAGTTCGTCGCGGGTGGGATGTGATAACGTGTACCACATGTGAAATATCTATCTGACACGTGACATTAGAGCTGTTGCTCACAGTATTCCACTTACATCCACCCACTTCAACCATCAACTTTATCACATCCCACCCACAACGAATTACAGCTTGGCGGTGGGGCTTACCACTAGTAACACATCTGGTTGAGATGATAGATTCAGTAACGCACCCTCACCCTATCTTATGTATACAGCTGAATAGTCACATCACCCACCACTCACCCACATATATCACTTTCACTATATTCGAGTACGACATTTTCAGTCATTTTGAGTGTCTCCTTCTACCCAATGGGTTATAGTATTTCTCTTATATGGGCTATATTAGCGGCGGGTCATCATGCATTGGATACGACATTGGTTTCTATTAGCGGTGTGTACGTAAATCGAAATAGCAGCAACAAAGTTACAATTTTCCAGAACGAGTTTGACTGGCAGAAGTGCTGTTCATGCTTGAGAGCACACAGATGTCCACATCTCCCACATTAAATTGACCCAATTCAAACAATGAACTATGACTCAGGTATGGGATACGCCAATGTAAACATGCATCCCTGGGTATGGAAACAAAGGTGTTGAATATAGCTTAGGACAAGCATTGAACAAATGTCAGGTAGCACTTTCCTCAACATTCTAACAGAAGTAGTATTGAGATTCGGACACTGGACTCTGGACAACGTAGAGGGGCGGAGTGACAATCCTTTTCATTGAGAACACTGCAAACCTAGCCTAATTCGAATGTCGCTGTTTCCCAGCACGGCTCATACAGATAAAATTGACCTCAGTACCCAAGGGTCCACTGCAAAGCTCCTCTTCCGAGATACGCGTACTCTACCTACTTCTTTGGGTAATATACGCAATGGCGAAGGGTTAAAATACACAGACCACGCCTGGCGATGGACTAGAAGGTCATGGACTGGAAGGACATCACAAGCGGCAGTGCGAGTGTGTGAGAAATGCAAATGTTAAAACGCAGGTCATCGACGTGTTTGACAGAGCAGCACTCCGTCTAGGAAAGTGTAACAGCTCTGATTCTAATTCCATTATCCCCGTTACTCAATACATCTCATGCAGACGAAATTATGCCTGGGATCTATGGAAAGAAAGGGTGGTAATGGAATGGTATTCCTACACGAGGAACAGTTTGCTGGAACCAAAGCGCCTCGTCGGAGGGAAAACAAACAGTGGGTGACCCAGACAAACTATCAGCTCGTCTCGTAACATGTATCTCCTTTGAGTAGAAGGCTTCTCCAATAGCCACTGCGCCACACGCTGAGATCTGAAATCTCCCGTGTATTAAAGAAAGCTCAGAGAAACCATATCCCCATTGCAAATAGGAGGCAAAAGTTAATTGCTCAAAATCCTGGGTTTAGAGAACAAACAATCAAATCTTCTGTTACACCATATATGGCTTTTCATGATATAAATATATTAAGTGAATGTTTCAAGTGTATAATTGTGAAAAAAATGAATTACGAAAAGTAATAAAATAAAGTTTCAATAGGTGTGGTATCCATTTTTTTGCAATGATTGCTGTGGAGTGAAAGTAATTTATTTGGTTAAAAACTAAATGCGTTAGTAAACTAAAATGATGTTAATGCTGAATACTTCATTTTAGGAAACTAAATTAAGTGAAAATACAGAGAAATACATTTGGAAATATAAATACAACGTTTTACTTACACATTTTCGGGCACCCTTTTCTTTTGTTTTTGTTGTTGTTTTCTTTGCAAATTTAAATACTAACAGAATATCATAAGTTTCAAGCATCATCTTAAAGATTCAGGGATCCATAGAAAAACTTCTGGCCTTTCATTATTTAATTATAGTATGGAAAGACTATTAGCAGAAGGCAGAGTAAACTGCAGCAGAGGAAGAGGTCAACCAAGACCACGATAGACAAATGACTGTTTAAACATGTTCCTGGAGGAGGCAGGTCAACTCGCCCAATATCGCGATATCTTCAGAATGTCCATAAAGAAGACTACGTTCTGAAAAATATGTCACACGATGATGATAGATTCCTAAAATTGTGAAAACAAAAAAATAACCGGTTTATTGTAAAACGAAACACAACAACACATAACGCATGCATGTGGAAATGATACATTAGAAATGTATAATTTCACTAATGATGATATACAGGAAATTGTAGGAATTGTATGCGCCTCGATAAGCATGTCTATAATTGATTACGAACAAAACTATTGGGATCATGTGCTAGTGCAATAACTTCCATCTTTTTATTTTTATTTTGCTGAATCATTTCTTCATATAATATCGACACGCCGTGCTGTAAATAATCTCTTATTAGGATGTGTCATTTCTTCATATCATACAGCCACGATTTGCAGAAACTAATGTCTGATTATTCTGTAACTTGTATTTCTACCATAAGCTCAGGCCGTGAAGTAAATAATCTCTTGTGCTGCAGCATTTCTTCCTATAATAGTCACATTGTGCAGTAACTAATCTCGTTTTACTGTAAAATTTCTTCTTTTCATATGGTCTTATCGCACAGTAACTAATCTCTGGTTCTGCAGTATTATTTATAGTCACAGCACGCAGTAACTAATCTCTTGTTCTGCAGTATTATTTGTTAATTCATGGTCACATCACGCAGTAATTAATCTCTTGTTCTGCAGTATTATTTGTTCCTATGATATGCTCACGCCGTGCAGTAATGTTCTTTAAATTCTTCTTCTGTTTTTTTTTCAATTTGTGAAATATGGAAACAAAACGTTATGTAACTGCAGTTTTATTTAATCATGAATGCAGAGCAAATTAATGTTTCACACAAAAGGCTCGCATCGAACAAATAACACGAGACACAGTCAATACTAATTCAAAATAGACGACAAACAACAATGTTCTCGTCAATGTTTAATTATTTTACTAGATGGTAAAGTTAAACTTGAGCTTGAAAAACATAAATAATCATTCGCACTTTAAAAAGAGGCGAAACAAAGCAATACTTCATAGTTAAGAAATATTTAAAAGATATTTCTTTTTTATGTATTCTTTCTCAGTTTTTAAGTAATCCTTTGTCATGTGACGTATTCCTTCCAGAACGTTGTCTTCCCAATGAACTCTCTGAACCTCTCTCTGTCTTGGGCGATGTGGCTTGCATTTTCTAGCGATGTATTCATGTTATCTTTAATGTCGTCAGTCCATCGTCTTCTTGGTCTGCCCCTTTTCCTCTACCCAGGTACTCTTCCCTCCAATATTTGTCTTTCTAAACAGTTATGTCTCTTTATATGACCAAACAGGCGTAGTTTTCTTTTTGTTATTGTGTTTAGTAACCAACACTGGAATATCCAGTGTGCTTATAATATCTGAGTAATCCTTTACTTTCCATATACTGACACTTTTAACTTTACTTTTGCACGAAACTAATTTACAACTATTTATTATCTAATTTCCTAATATTTGCTTGGTGTGTGACACGTATCATTTGTGTAACAAATGCCTTGTGATCGAAATGTCGCATTTGTCTTTATCTTGTGATTAGTAAATCTTTATAAATTCATATATATATATATAGTTTAACCGCAGTCTTATACATTGAATTTACTTTTCAGGTGTTTTGGCGCAATGCGTGTGTTTCCCTCTCTTGCAATAAATACAAATTCATTTCAGTTGTGGTGCCACTATTGCTTTTGGCACTTTGCAACTGGTCTGCCGCCCCAGTGTCTCTACCGGACTTCGGACTCTTCAAAATGTTTTCATTTTTGAATTAATGTGACATGCAACCATAATCGATCTCAAACACGCCAATGTTTTCTATAACTGCATAAGGTCATCGCTAGTTTCTATTTAATCTGAGCAGTTATAGTGATTTGTGCATTAACATTTCGTCACTTAATGGGAGTTTTCATAATTATTGGAAACATTCTTGTACACAATCACATCAATAATCTTTTTATCTCTTATATTTTCCAAAGTATAGATTTTGAAAACCAGTTTGTGCAATGTAAGTCTATCAATGCAGACCCGAATTCGAGTGCAGAGATGTTATATCAAACTAATTATTTTTTTGCGATGCGAACCATGGACTGCAAACAAAAAAATTCAAAGCGAATTAGAGGCTACAGAGATGTGGTTTCTGAGAAGAACACTTAATAACCACTGGAAAGATCACGAGGAGAAGAGATAAGGGCGACACAGAGAAAAATTGCTAGGTGGTCTAGTATTGTCACACGCTAGAAGTTTACCAGCCGAGCTTATTGACAACACAAGAGACAGAGTTGTGGAGAAACATGATCTCCTACGCTATTCGGCATGGCATTTGATTGTTTGATCAATATTTTCGGATGATAGCATCTGTTTCATGGACATATCAACAAAGTCAACACATTATGGGAATTATATTATTAATTAATTATCCAACAAATAAGGGGAGGAGTGAAACTCTAGAGTTTAACGGCTGTTAGCAAGGAGAGCCATGAAAAGCTGATGTTAAATGCCAATATTAATATAATTGGTACAATTAAATATTTAACAAAATACATTATATGAATAAAAAAAATTGTGAGTACATTTTACTTTCATATATTTCTGTCGTGACACTTGTCAATAGATTTCTAATTCAAATTATATAACTAAGAGATTTTCTTTGAGCTTTCTCCCCGAAAATAAAACATATTTTCTAAGATGATTGTTACATTTTATTTAATTCTGAAACTTACAGCACTGGAATTACATTTAGCTAATATTTTCCTATCAAATTCTGACAGCAATAGAGTGAAGATAGCTTTTAAATTGTAATTAAGTATGTTGCTCATAAGGCAAAACAGTAATAATTGTGGCTATCGCAGTGGCCAATTTGTATAAAAACAAAGGAAATTTTGTTTTCAAGTGTGTACAAGTTCTGTTTATATTCGGCTGATATGCGAAGAGAAATAATTTACACATATTTTACACCAAATGTGTAAAGAAACAATTTGCCAGTGACGCTAATTCTAGCAAACACTGAATCACAAATTGCTGAAGACTTTATACATCGTGCTCTACTATAATTGGGTAATTGGGAGAAGGAAAATAGAACTACTAACGGTTTTTAACCACATTCGCCTAGCTACATATTCAGTGAGTGATCAGAGACTAGAGTAGTATTCAGTACGTTTAAAATAACAATGATACAATTTCTCGACATTCTAAGTGCGAGCATGTATCATCGTACCATGGATCAAAGTGGCTAGACCGACAACTTGATTTGTTTTGTAAACAACAAGAAACCACATCACTATATATATCTATATAACGTCTCCTTTTACAAAACCTTGCCCTCACTGCCACTGTAGGTATATCGGTTCCTTGTGAGCCTTCAAGCGTTTTCCAGTGTCATCTTCAGAAGGTCTTCGATATCTTGTGCCCATCGTAATCGTGTTCTGCCTCTTGTTCTCTTACCTGTAACCTCTCCCACCATGATAGGTCTTTCTAAAGAAGTGTGTCAGAAATGACCGGACTGCAATAAAGCCCTGTGGACAGAAAGTGCAGCATAAACTAAAAGGCTGATTTTTTTTATTATTTACTTACATATCAATGGTCGGTCGTGGTTTTTTTGACATGTGACTACAAGTATATAGTGGATAACAAAAAGCGCAACAATAATAAAAACGAAACGCATAAAGTCTTGTTTACTATTTGTACAAATGACTTCACCTCCGACGGTCTCCAGTTAACACCGCCTTTAAATTTTGTTGCGGTATTCCAAACATTATGGGAACATGATTTGTGGTCAATAGTTCTTTCGGCGTCATTCTTAGTCATTTATTCTTTGCTCCACATTTGAGCTTCCAACACACAGAATGTACATGATTCTTTGCACCACATTTGAGCTTCCAACACACAGAATATACATGATTCTTTGCTCCACATTTGAGCTTCCAACACACAGAATATACATGATTTTTTTCTCCACATTTGAGCTTCCAACACACAGAATATACATGATTCTTTGCACCACATTTGAGCTTCCAACACACAGAATATACATGATTCTTTGCTCCACATTTGAGCTTCCAACACACAGAATATACATGATTTTTTTCTCCACATTTGAGCTTCCAACACACAGAATATACATGATTCTTTGCACCACATTTGAGCTTCCAACACACAGAATATACATGATTTTTTTCTCCACATTTGAGCTTCCAACACACAGAATATACATGATTCTTTGCACCACATTTGAGCTTCCAATATACAGAATGTACATGATTCTTTGCTCCACATTTGAGCTTCCAACACACAGAATGTACATGATTCTTTGCACCACATTTGAGCTTCCAACACACAGAATATACATGATTCTTTGCTCCACATTTGAGCTTCCAACACACAGAATATACATGATTCTTTGCTCCACATTTGAGCTTCCAACACACAGAATGTACATGATTCTTTGCACCACATTTGAGCTTCCAACACACAGAATATACATGATTCTTTGCTCCACATTTGAGCTTCCAACACACAGAATATACATGATTCTTTGCTCCACATTTGAGCTTCCAACACACAGAATATACATGATTCTTTGCTCCACATTTGAGCTTCCAACACACAGAATATACATGATTTTTTTCTCCACATTTGAGCTTCCAACACACAGAATATACATGATTCTTTGCACCACATTTGAGCTTCCAATATACAGAATGTACATGATTCTTTGCTCCACATTTGAGCTTCCAACACACAGAATGTACATGATTCTTTGCACCACATTTGAGCTTCCAACACACAGAATATACATGATTCTTTGCTCCACATTTGAGCTTCCAACACACAGAATGTACATGATTCTTTGCACCACATTTGAGCTTCCAACACACAGAATATACATGATTATTTGCTCCACATTTGTGCTTCCAACACACAGAATATACATGATTTTTTTCTCCACATTTAAGCTTCCAACACACAGAATATACATGATTTTTTGCTCCACATTTGAGCTTCCAACACACAGAATATACATGATTTTTTGCACCACATTTGAGCTTCCAACACAAGGAATGAACATATCCATTCAATTCATATAATAGAATATAACATAGATTTACTTATTACGTAGTGAATTAATATAAACGACATGTGCAATATTATAATTTAGCAAGAAATAAAATATAATGAAATTTTCTAAAAAAAAGCACATTCGATAATGAAACGATTTTTTAAAAAGTATGCCATATAATACAATTTGTCGAATTTTATAATAAAGTAATAAACGTTACTGTAATACATAATTTAACATCAGAAACAGCTGCAATTATAATTGAGAAAAACTGTAAAATACAATCTTTGACAATACAAAGCACTGACACCTGGATCAGAGCATGTCAACATGAGCCAGGATAGAGACGTCACAATATACTCAGTATTAATTTAATCTCATGAATTTGTTTTTTCGCGTGAACGAAGTGTAAACGTTGTTAAAGAAATTTGCAGCTCCAATAAACTGTTTTGTTATAAAGATGTTACAACTTTCACATTGCGTCCTTTATACGTGCATGATGTTAGTCCGTCGTGTTCGACGATGACCAAAAACTCAACCATAATAATAATAGCAATAAATAATAAAATAATAAAGTTAATAGTGCGTTTTTAAATGACTAGCAAGTCCAATGCGCGCACAAAATGTTCTTTTGCAGAATTGACAACAATAGAAGGTATCTGTGTGAGGTTGAGATGTTTTTTCTTTTCTACGTGTCCGCTTCTGACTTGCAGTTTCTTGTCTGAATTCTTCTGCCGCTAGTGCTCCCGTTCTAATGCTGTAACGCCATGCTGTTCTATCCTGAGCGAGGCTCTCCCAAGCGCCTACGTCAATGTTAAGATGTTTCAAGGATGACTTGAGCGTGTCTTTGAAACGCTTTTTCTGTCCACCAGCTTTTCGAAATCCTGCCTTGAGTTCTCCATAATATATTTGTTTTGGCAAACGCGAGTTCTCCATACGCACAAGATGGCCTGCCCAGCGTGCCTGCGCCTTCATAAGTATTGTGTGGATGCTTATTGAGGTTGATTTTTCCAAGACCTCGTAGTCTGGTACTTTGTCCCACCAATGGATGTTTAGTAATTTACGTAGGCATGTAAGATGGAAATGATTTAACTTTCTTGCATGTCTAGCATACACTGTCCACGTTTCGCAGGCGTATAGTAAGGTTGGTATAACAGCAGCATGATATACTTGTAGTTTGGTGGTTGTTCTTATACCTCTTCTGTCCCATACATTTTTGCGTAATCTGCCAAATACAGCACTAGCTTTTGCCAGTCTATTGTTGATTTCCACATCAATGTTGACATCGCGAGAGAGAGTGCTTCCAAGGTAAGTAAAATTGTCGACTACCTGCAGTTTTGCCTGATTGACGATGATGGAAGTAGCAGTATGTTGGCTATTTGATGTTGCTTGGTGCATGACTTCTGTTTTTTTGGTGTTAATAGTGAGACCAAAGTTGTTGCAGGCCTTTGAGAAGCGGTCTATGGTGCTCTGCATGTTTAAGACAGAGTCAGCATACAATGCACAGTCGTTAGCATAAAGTAATTCTCTAACATGAGAAATGACTAGCGCTGAAGTTGGTTTATAGTGTGGAAGAGTTGCGCTAATCGTCAACCACGCTCTCTCTCCTGAGTTTTATCTTGGTCCAGTGGCAAGACAAAGTTGAGACAACTGGGAGAAAATCAGGTGCAGTGGATATATATATATATTATATTATATGTCAGTGCATATATTATATGTCAGTGCCAAATATGATTTTCGAATATGATATTTTGGGGCCCCAAAATAGTGGGGCCCAAATCTATAGCTTGTGTAACTTATACGTAAATCCAGCACTGATTATTTTCACTATGGAAGGCGAACGAATTCAAATGTCTACTCGGACAAATTTTATTTAATTAATACATCCATTCAAACAATATTTGATTTATTAATGTATTATACATGTAGGCAATCTTCGTATGGCTAATGACAATACGTAGACCATATTTCTGTGATTAAAGACAGGCAGTAGTCATGTGATTAACCAAACGCCACATTCACGTGATTACCGACATATTGTATACATGTGATTAACGTCATGCGTATTCATGTGATTAACGACAGGTCGTAGTCATGTGATTAACATCATGCCATATTTAAGTGATTAACGACATATCGTATAGATGTGATTAACGTCATGCCGTATTCATGTGATTAAAGAAAATGTATGCTCATGTGATTAACGATATGTCGTATTCATGTACTTAACATCATGCTGTATTCATGTGATTAACGACAGGTCGTATTCATGTGATTAACGACAGGTCGTATTCATGTGATTAACGACATGTCGTATTCATGTGCTTAAAGACAGGTCGTATTCATGTGATTAACGACAGGTCGTATTCATGTGATTAACAACAGGTCGTGTTCATGTGATAAACGACAGGTCGCATTCATGTGATTAACGACAGGTCGTAGTCATGTAAGTAACATCATGCCATATTTATGTGATTAACGACATATCGTATACATGTGATTAACGTCATGCCGTATTCATGTGATTAAAGAAAATGTGTGTTCATGTGATTAACGATATGTCGTATTCATGTAATTAACATCATGCCGTATTCATGTGATTAACAACAGGTCGTATTCATGTGATTAACAACAGGTCGTATTCATGTGATTAACGACAGGTCGTATTCATGTGGTTAAAGACAGGTCGTATTCATGTGATTATTGGAAAAAGTTATTTGTAAGATATGGTCGACGGGAAAATATTATATAGTCAAAAATTATTCTTAGTACTGCAAAATATATAACATTGTCTCCTCTTTTCCTCTCACCTACGACTGTCTTCTGCAAAATAAATGTAGGTACTTTTAATGACATGAGGAAAATGTTAGAAAATTACATGCAAGCTACAAATGAGAACTATAAAATGCTACATACGTTCCCTATTAATGTATCGTACAGAAAAAATAGCAATAGATAAACAATTAGAAAACACAACTGATACCTTTCAGATGTGGATATATAGAAGAATAGGGATAACATGGAAAGAGAAGAAAACAAATGAAGAGGTTCCAACAAGACTTGGTATGCAAACATAGTTATTAAAGGAAGTAAAGATTACGCAAATACTATACTTTGAACATATTCAAAGACATGACACAGTGTTGAGAGCCTTACTTGAGGATTAAATCAAGTGTAGATCAGCAAGAAGTAGGCTGAAATACAAATGGGAAAGTACATCACGAGATGGACAGGTTACAGTCTAGCAGAGTTCACAACGAAGCCAAGAGACAGGGGATTATGATAGTCTGTTGGAGCCAACATTGGTAGCTGAGACGGCAATTAGTGATTATGAAAATGCCGTGTGGCAACTGAAACTTGGACATGTAGCCTGGACATTTAGTCCAGACTGTAATGAATAAAGTTACTGTTTTCTCGACGCTTGGACATTTAGTTCATAATACTCACGTGGAAGACAGGTAATGAAGTCCTACTGAATGACGACTAACACACTACCACTAGCGGATGTTAGCATGAATGAATATGGTACATACAACAATTCAAAACACGGAATACAATCATACAAATGACAATACACAGGACAAAGTCGACGTTTCGGACCAATAGGCCTTTTTCAAGATACGGACATAACATACACACATTTTAAAAAAACCACAAGTAGAAATGAATGCGTGTCCGAGTGAAATAACATTTAGTTCTTACATCCTTAGTAAAGTTCTTAGTAAAGATTACGCAAATTACGTATTTACAATCGAGTGCTGTTCTACACTCGATTTAATCCTCAAGTAAGGTTCTCAGCACAGTGTCATGTCTTTTAATATGTTCAAAGTATAGTATTTGCGTAATATTTACTAAGAACTTTACTAAGTATCTTTACTAAGAATCTTTAATAACATTACATCCTTGCTACATTTAGTTCACGGTGTAATGAATAAAGGGTTGCCGTCTTCTCGCAGAGTGGACATTTATTTCAAGGTGTAATAAATCAATTTAACGTCTTCTCGCTGCCTGGACAGTTAGTTCAGGGTGTAATGAATAAAGTTACCATCTTCTTTCCTGGCACGCAGTAGAAGTTGAGTAATGACAGGTATATGCTGACTACCTGTGGCACGTGATAAACGCGTCACTTCTTGTCTTATCTTGGTTTCTTGCTTTTGTCTTATGTTACAGGTTCACCATGGGTGACGAAGAGATCATAGGTAAAAGTTTCGTTAGGTATGCGTGGAATGTTAAGTGTACAATTACACAAATGAGTCAATAGATCTGACATACTAATGGTGAACTAGTTAACATCGACATATATGCTACTCTCTCCTGGCATGACGAGATGATCCTGAGATACACTGGTTAATATCGGATATATGATATTCTCCTGGTAACTCCAATCACTACTTTGATTTTCATTGGTCATTTATTTATACATTGCTATTTTATTTATATATATATATATATATACAACCTCCAACCACTGAAAATCACAAAAATAATCAGATCTGACTAAAATGAGTTAGCACACATATTTGTTAAAAGCAGGTCTTGCTTGTAGACATTGATCACTTTTTTGACGTAATGTTCCTGGAATACACTAGTTAACATCGACATATAAGCTACGTCCCTGACGTGACGTTATGATCTTAGGATAGTGCTGCTTTGGACTGCCTCCCATTAGGAACTGAACATACGTCTGTAACACCCCCCCCCCCCATCTCTAACATAAGCATACCCTTGCCACAAGAAATTGTATGATTATTCATCACCATCAACATTAACCGCCTATATATGTTTATTGTTTGGACATACACGAATTAGAAACAATTAAGAATGTTCACAATGCGATTAATAAACAAAATATAACAACATAAACATGTTGAATAGTTAACATTGTAGTTTTCTTAATATTTCAGTATCACTTGCTACATGATTAAAATTTTTAAAGCAGTTTTTTCTTTCATTTTTATGTGGTTAACGACAGAAACTATGCATTGTTTAATCTGTAAACAGAACTAACTAGACACTTTCATTTGGTTTATAACAATACTTAGACACTCTTAATTTGATTTAAAAAGTCTACTTCAGAACATTTAATTTGGTTATCGACTCTACTTAGAATACCTTATTTTGTTAGCATCCTTAATTAAATTTGTTTCATGTTGTTATCGTGAAATATCGCAATGCTTGAGGAAAACCGACAGTGTCACCAGGCTGGATAGATTACGAAATGAAGATATCAGGGAAATACTAGGTATAATACCGTGAACATATTATATAGAAAGACAGCACGTCAAGTGGTTTGGCCACATTATGAGAATGCATCACGACAAGTTGCCCGTACAGGCATATAACCAAGTTAGATCAGGGTACAAAGCCAGAGGAAGACAACGGAAAGATAGTTAGAGCACGTCAGTAACATCCTAAATAGACGCGGTCATAACACAGCCGAGGCCACACATCTGGCTTTAGAACGCAAGCTCGAGCTCCAATCACCCCTACGCTTAACGGCAAGATGGGATAACAAATCACTTCTGGGAAGACAATAGACAATAGAAGTATCAAATATCGTCATTTGATTATATATTTTGTCATATTGTTATCGTGAAGTATCCTATATCGTCATTTGATTATGGTCTATACTCAAATCTATTAGATACTATTCTGATGCAGACACAAATGAGTTAGCCAGGTCATGCACGTATACACGATTACTGTCTACAAATATACTTTACTATAGTAGGCATGCGTTTTAAAGGTGGACAGAAATAAAGCGTTACAGTGGCTGGTTAAAGATCGCACTAAATGCCTTTAACATAAATAATAGCACATGAGAAGATGTTGCGTAAAACAGATCTATATTGTTCTTTCCATTTTAAAATAAGGAGCAACATTGTATGAAAAAAGGATAACTGAAGAAGCTAAACAACGGAGC
This sequence comes from Meghimatium bilineatum, assembly GCA_034231615.1. Lineage (NCBI taxonomy): Eukaryota > Metazoa > Mollusca > Gastropoda > Stylommatophora > Philomycidae > Meghimatium > Meghimatium bilineatum. The sequence continues at coordinate 48,310,272 of CM067300.1, forward strand.
CTGGGTAGAAGGTTAAGGTCAAATCAAACACCATCGAAAATGATCTTCCCATGCCCAAACTGTTCAATGACCTTTGGGGACCGACATATGGCTTATGAGCCACCTACGAACTTATAGACAAGAGACATACCTCTAACTGTATTGACATAAAGTGGATGTAACGAATTGACATAATCACGTGATTTATGAACAACAACATACTCAAATATGTTCATTTAGTTAACCACGTCTCTATACACTCTAAATTTGACTAACTATTATATGCTGAGCTCTTAATTTGATTAACATCCGCACTCAGGTACCCTTATATGGACTATATTAAAGAAAAAAAGTTAGTATTTTTCGGTCATATTAAGAGACACGACGGCATGGAGAGAGTGTTAATGGAGGGGATGATAGAAGGCAACAGGTGCAAAGGCCGATCAAGACATTCAAGAATGCCTGTGCATGTCACTGAAAGATGCAGGGCAACATGCTCAAGACCGCGGAGAATTCAAGAGATCCATAGGAAAGACTACATTCTGAAAAGAATATGTCACTTGATGATGACTCAGGTAACATTTATTTAGTTAATATGTATAATACGTAACTCCAGAACAATGTGGCTTTGTAGAAGGCAAAGGTACCAACAATGTTTTGAACTACCTTTTTCCCCCTTTGATCTTTCGATAATTACTAAATGTTCAAGGTTTACTTTTCTCATTACATTCCCTAAAATTCTTGACTGTCTTTTTCAAATTTTCGCTATAATTTGCCGTTGTACTCCAGCATCTCTTAGAACTTCTACATCTTGGTTGTCCATTGAATTTTCATTATTCCCCTTAAAAACCACATCTTAGTTGTTTCCAGCTTATCTTGGAAACATTTACTTCGTGTCCATGCTTCTAGAAAAGAAATTACTTCTTAATTATTGTGCATGTGCTTTTCTTTTTGTCCATTGCTATGTTCACCTGTAATGTTTGTGCAGTTTACTGCTAGTCTCTATTTTCATCTCAGTTGAACAATCGCTTGTGATGTTAATGGAAAAAACAAAGGTAATAAAAATACATAACACAGCCGTATTTAAATACAAATGGTAATCATCACCATCACGGAACGTCTGAAAATTACAGTTGGCTGCAAGGTACCCAGAAATGTTATCTCTTACTATAACGGTACCTGATGGACTGTATCTTAATTTGGTTGTATAATCTGATGAACTGTATCTTAGTTTGGTAGTACACTCGATGGACTGTATTATAGTTTGGTGGTACACTCTGATGGTCTATATTTTAATATGATGGTATACTCTGCTAGACTATCTTAATTTAGTGATACACTCTGCTGGACTGTATCTTAGTTTAGTGGTACATTCGGATGGACTATATTTTGTCCATAATATATTTTCCTTACTCGCATACGGTAACGGCTGTGGGTTTTACCAATTGTCCACTAGACAAACCACGCATGCAACAGAAAACCTTAGTAGACGTTATATTAAGGCTCTCTTAACGAATCTTTGCAGCATGCCATCTATACAATTATATATCCCTCTGATTAGAAGGCTCCTTCAATAGGCATTGCACTAAGCTGAAAGCTGAAATCTCCTGGCTATGAAATAAAGTTCATAAAACCACCCACTGCACATAGGATGTAAGAGATAATCGCTTGCAATGCCTGGTGTTCTCAAACAATTATACAAACAAACATGTTCCCCACACTTGTATCTCTGCCAACCTCACGCTCGTTTCCTGAAAATGTTATCCTAAAATAATGTCTTCACTACAGTGTCATATGTTTTACATATATAAAATATTACCATTGTATGATTGTTACTTCTCACCGTCTCTCTCTCTCTCTCATACACTGTGCCTCTCTCTGACACACTGTGTCTTTCACACTCATACTAGGTGCTAACTGAACGGACCCGATTCACATCCCGTGACTGTAGCGTCTGATGTTTTCTATAGGGCCTTGATGATGCATATTTATATTTTTCATTTACTTATGTCATGACTGAATCAACCTTTATTATATTCATGTGCTACTTATGTTTACATGTAGAACTAAATGTTATTGTTATACTGAGACCTGATGGCAAGCAAATACCAGTGTTACATGTTTGTGGTCTTCTAGGAATTACATATAGAACCTACTGTTTAAAAAAAAATAAACAACTTATTTGGAGTTACTTTTATAAGAGATATTCGCTTATTGGAAATAATTCAACCTATCGACTGTGCCCACTTCGTTGTTAACTGCTCGTGGCTTCTTGAATTGATTTGTACTCACCTCATTATTCGTGAGGTCATGAAAGACGACAATTCAAAGCAACATTTTTGGCAATAACTCGTGACCGGTTCATAAGAATCTCGTGAAACCTGAAGAATGCAAAACGCTTTGACCATATTATTTAATAGCTTCAGAAGATTGACGATTCTCAAATAAAGTCAGTTGAAAATTCAATGCGTAAATAGTGTTCATCTTACTACAGAACAAGGATACATCATCATTGAACACTCACAGTCTGGACAATCACAAAATGATGTGGCCAGACAATGTAATGTAACCACACTATATTATCAGGTCACTACACTCTGTGTAGTGCAATTATAAACACAATTAGTCGCCTTTGGATGTGATTTAAAAAACTGGCTCAGTGGGAGACTGGTCGCGCAGATGAAGACCCAGAGTCAAAACTTCAGCCATGGCCCGCTTAATATGGCTGCGTCATCACAGTAATCGATTTGCATCTGCCCCTTCCACAGTCCACTCAATTTCAGCTGATCGTCGAATTTCAGATCAAACGGTTAGGGACCGGCTGCACGACCCTGGTCTTTGGGCTAGAATACCTTACAGAGGTGCTGTTTTTACGGACCTGCATCGACTGCAGTGGGTAATGGATCGATTGGAATAATTGGAGACGGGTTTGATTTAGTTATGAATAGTGTCTTGTGCTACAATGACACGATAGACGGGGAAGAGTTTACCGCAGAGTTCATTAGAGCTACGTCCAGAACAGCGTTTATTGAGGCTCCCTCCATATGGTGGAGTACTGTTGTGAGCGCGATCAACTTCATGAGAATAAGTGACCTGGTGCAATTTGAAGTACGTCTGTAAGCCGAAAGATACTCCGTTAAAATTGTGCACCCTCGCGTCCTTCCAATATTGTCTGCACGAGTTTCGATTTGTCAGCAGGATAACGCTCGACTTCTTATGGCGCAACGCACCAACGAGTTCCTCGCTGACAACAACGTGCAGATCATTTCGTGGGCAGCCATGCCATCAAACATGAACCCCAAAGAACTCTTATGACATGACCTCGACAGACGACTCTGACAGCGAAGCGTTGCTCCAGCCAATCTTCGACAGTTGTCTCTTTCACTGCCGTAAGGGAAAATAGCCATCCCACAATAATAGATCCGACAGCTAATCGAATCCATGTCACGAAAATATTGTTCTCTGATAGAGGCCAGAGGCATATACCTTGTTGAAACGAAGGACTCAGTCGCAAAGAATAAAAGTCCAAACCAAATTTAGTCAGCATCATTTCATTGTTAAAGTCTGGCAGGTTCTTCATGCCAAATGTTGAAACGTTTATTCCGTACAATCAAAGTTTATTACACGTTTGTAATTTGATGTCCATTAGTACTGCAATAATGTTGCGTTTCTATTTTTGAAAAATATTTTTTTGCAGAGTGGCCGTTGTTATTGGTCTTTGTTATGTCGATAGACCGGACCATATTCATAGTAATTTGAGAATATACGCAATGGAAGTATTGCCTGAAATCACATTTATTTTAGGTGTGTGAATTGTTCAAATACGTGATAACACAGTTGCGAGTCGAATATGTACCAGCTGAACGAGAAGTGCTTAAAAACCCTTTATGTCTTTCTGAATGTTCTTTTAATAGTACTTTTTCATATGTAGCTAGTGCACGAGAAAAATTAGCGTACACATTTCTCGCCATGTGGTGAGGGGATGGAGAACATAGCATCTATGTGAAGGGTTCTGCCCAGAGTTCAAAGATGTCAGTTTATAACTCATAGTTAGTGCAGCTAGAACCTTTGTTTGTTTTTTTCTCCTTTATCAATGACAGTTCTCTTTTAAGAAAATGGCAATACATGAAATTGAATAATTCGTGAAATACCATAAAACAATGGATAGAAATGTCTCCAGATTGTATTGTATCAGCGTGATGTGAAGGGTCAGACAGGGTGATGTGGATTGATGAAACTAACAATTGCGTACACGTTGTTTCCAAATGTAGACAGCTTATTCCAAATTTGCTTCTACAACATTCAATCCTGATAGCAATTCATGTCACGTTTCGTCGTCCTGTGCTTCATACATGAATTATCTTCAAAAACAGTGCTTCCCAAATTGTAGACATAAGCTCCTATTTGAAAATGGATGTGGTCGTATACGTTTTAGACTCTTATCTTATTATTAGGTATCTAGACTGTACATGTTTGAGATTCTCATGATATTATTAGGAATCTAGACTTTGCATCCTTTTTTCCCGCTTGAACTGGTACGAAATCTTCCCGTTTATTGTGGGATCTGAAAAAAGACAAAGAATAGAAAGATCGTGACCTGTGACGCGCATGTGTCGATTCTATTAAATTTTTACATGGTGAATGTACGGATTGCGTGTATCACGGAAGAATGTCAGACAGAAGTATTTCGATGAGTCATACAAGAAATTTGATATTGTACTATGTTATTCCTATAGCTTATTCTATTACGGTATTGAAGATCCCTGATTGTGTACTTGTCAACATTGAAGCTTGGATGACCCCAACATACATATAATTGGAGTCATTTTAACGTTGAGTTACGTTGTAACAATTGCAGAACACATGAGATATTTTAATCTTTTATCTAAGTTATTTCAGTTATTGAAACATTTTACGTATTCTATTTCGCCGAAGTGAAGTTAGCGAAGGGCAACAGTTGACAACAAAGATATTCACAGGTTTTCCACAATTGTAATGAATTTAATTTATGAATGATGGTGGGGCGTTGGTGCCAAAGTTTGCAAAAGATAGGTCCTATTGCAGAAACCTGCCGTAGGGGATTAAGATAACGTTTTATGTACTACGCCGCAGCAATTATTATGGGAATATGTAATTCCCTTACTTTCTTTGTTTACCATCCCTAACTCATGTGTCAGTCGAGACCATGGACAGTCTAAAAGATCTAACTGCAAAACGTAAAAAAGCCTGTATTCGTTACCTTTTTGATTATTGTCTTGTTATTCGTTGGCCACTATGTATATACTTGGAATCGTCCGCCAAAAACATCCAAGGACGAACAATGAAACGCACAGACATAAAATTAAATCAAAATACCAGCCTTCTAGGTTATCTGCGCACAGGTCTGTAGTTCCTTGTCGATGGTCACACATCAGGTATCCATTTAGAGCTGAGTCGACTGGATAGGAGGTCTCATCAGGTCAATGATTTTTTCAGACAAGTGGTTGGTCAGATCAGTGGTTGGCACAAACATGCCGCAAAATTTGAGCTGCCAGACTAATTTGTGTATCTGTTTCTTTGCAAGGTTGATCGATGAGTGCTAAATCCGCAGAGCTCAGACCGCACTAATTGATATTCCAAACTAACATACAATAATTATTTGGGCCTACACCACATGAAAAATGATCAATCCGTTCGGCTAATCTAGAAAGTGTTTCCATCTTTGTTATATAATATTGACATATTTCATGCCATCACTGCATAAACGTAGTTACCATGTCAGCAACACGCAGTCGGGAACTCTACATGTACTAAGCCGCAGCAACTATTAGATTAGACGTCCAGTTGTCTTCCTTGCTGTCTTTACTTCCCCTAACTCATGAGTCACGTACCAATTTACACATTATCGACTGGAGGAGCTGTCGTTTAAGACGAGAAATCACAAGGTTTCGAATCTGGCACGCTGTAATCTGGTGATAGTTAGCATGCTCACTATCAACTAGGCCACATCGGTCACTTGCGCTAGACTGCATTTCACAATTTACAAATGTTGGAATCACAAAGTCATTGAGATCCATGAACTGTATGTTTTAATCCTTATAAGAATGACTTGATTTACACAGACACAGTCACTAGATCAGGCAAATTCAATCACTACTATGTGTTTCATTGGGTATTTATTTATACATTGCTATTATATATATATATATATATATATATTGTTGAGACTAACGGAAATTGAACCAGTCCGTTTGACGACACCAAATCGCCTAGAAACTATTTATTGCACAGGCGTTCTTCCGTACTTGACTAACCGCATTTCCAAAACAAAATGCAATTTTGTCAAGACATTCAAACCGTGCACTCAAATCACCAGAACGGACCAATCGAGACGAGGACTATTACAACAACAACAAACATCCCGCACAGGTATTGAAATATCCTCAGTAACAACACACACATAACATATAATATTCGTATTAGTTATACAAGGGCCGATAGGTTTTCTTGTAAACATGGATAACATATATATATATATATATATATATATATATATATATATATATATAAACATATAGACAACCGACAGCCACTGAAAATCACAACAATAATCATATCTGACTTACGCAGTGACTGACGTAAAATGAGTTAGCACACATACCTGTTAAAAGAAGGTCTTGCTTGTAGACACTGTTCACTTTTCTGTTTGAACGTAATTCGTGAAGAATGTTTTCTTAGTATCTTCCAAAAATGCATTTTCAGTCTCTGTTGAAAGTGTCAACTTATGTTAAAGTTTAACGACTTTGATATGAAATACTCGCGTAGATCAGTTCCATTGATGTATTTGAATCAGTTCCGTTATGAACACACTTGAGACTGAAAATCAAAAAGTGCTTGCGAGATTCGACCGGAACCAATTCTAAATTTACAATAACTGACAAACTGTCATTGAGATTGATAAAATATATAACAAAAGACGCAGACATTTACCGTCTTAATGGAAATGCGTCATATATGAATGTAGTATATCTCATTACAAGGAAACCAACAAGAAACTCTCAAAATGCAACCAAAATGTTATATAGAGAAGATGTAACGATTCGTCCGGCTTTGTGGCGAAGTGGTACAGGGCGCGTCTGTGACGGCAAAGGTACCGAGTTCGATCCTCACCACAGGCAATTGTGCATCCGGACCGTTCAGAAAGCAATGGCAACCTACTGAACGTATTTATATTGCCTAGAAAATCACCACAGCCAACAAATGCTGGGTTGATAGCTACGTCCTGGATAGGATATGCTACCAATTAAGTAACGATGTTACTATCTTTTATGTTTGAATATTAATGATAATGTTAGTAGATAGAAGAGAGTTTGACAGGCAGGTTGTTAGAGAACGGAAAACAAACATTGACAATTCCTACTTGAAATACTCATCTACAATAGATCACACAATTATTGAAGTCTTATATGTTTCCAATCTTATATTATTTTATTTTTGTTGTTGTGAAGAAATGTTAAATACTCGAGTTCCTTGATACTATGGCTGCTGGTGATCCTCTCGACCCGTTATCTCCGACTTCAACACCTGTAATTGCTTTGATGGGACTGCGAACATGCTCAATGCTGTTATTTATTATATCTTACATATTGCTTTTCTTTTTTCTGTTCTAGCAGACATTTTCTTTGATTTATACTTAGTAACAAATAATGGTTTAGCTATTCGGTTTGGGAGCTTTAAAAACGAATGGACATTGGCTATGAGAAGGCGGTCGTGTGTCATATGTGTTGACAATCTCTAAAGTTCCGCTCTAAATACTATCGGAATAAAATCTCCAATATTTTATTAATAAATGTTTAGTAAATGTTTATGTCGGGTCTGTGTTTTAAAATCACTCTAAATGTGACCTGTCTTATTTTATTATGCTAATATGCCCTGATAAAACAAGATGATTAAAAGAGGAGCATCACAACAATGAGACTTTCGTCCTCTACATATGAGATAATAACATTAACCGTATCATAATAATAATAGAGACGTCAATTCCATATGGAAACATAGTAACTATAACCACATACTAATCCCATAGAGACGGTCAGTTAATTTTAACCATATACTAATCACAAAGTTTGTTTGTTTGTTTGTTTTTCGTTCGCTCCATTGTAACCATCACGGATATCCGTGCGATTTCCGCCGGGAGCGTGATTACGTTGTGCCACCGTTATGCGCCTTGTAGGCCTAGCACATCCGATTTCGGCATGCCTTGACAATTCGGGTGGGCTACCCTTAGCCTGTGACAGCCTCTATATCTGTCTCCAGGCACGCGTAGTGGAGACTCTTCGCCCAGACGATTTTTTTTGCTCTCGTCTGACTCGAACGACGTGTTCCACTGTCTATGAACTTGCCTCGTGTAATTGGACGTGCTGTGCCTGTGCCCATTGGGTACTGAACCGTTTCTCATCCGTGAGCCTGGTTCCTTAAGGGGAAGAACTCAACAGAGGAGTTGGACCCTGGCTCTTTCGCCCTCTTAGCCGAGGTGTCATTCACCGACATCGTGTACCCCTTGTCCAAGTTCGAGTCTCACACCACGCGTTTGAGAGCAAGGCGTTCTCGAGCTGAGCGTCCTTGTCCCAATAGCGCCTGAGCCCATCAGGTACTGAACCCTTTCTCTCTTCAAGTGTATTTCCGGTGTAGGAATACCTGACAGTAGAGTTGGGCCAGGGCTAAATCGTTGTCCCTTTTGTGCCTGAGCGCATCGAGTACGGAACCCTTTCTCTTCGCGAGCATATTTCCGGTTTAGGAAGGCTCGACATTAGAGTTGGATTAGGTCTTCTTGCTTTACCAAACGCCAATGAATGGGTCTGAGTCTCTGCCTGTAAGGAACACAGGTAACTAGAAGCTCGTCTCGAGCTGACGGAGCTTGTAGTTCCCCAGTCCTAGGAACTTTTCACTTTCTATTTGCAGTTCGCGCTGCCCTCTAGCGCTGTTCTGCCCTTTCATTGTTTCATTTTACTCTGTATGAGATATATTTGTCTCTCGCCATGCATCTACCTTTACGTGCATTTTACATTGGCCGCCCCTCCAATGTTCGGACTGGACTGACTAGCTTCACTGTATGTCGACAGTGTCGCTATATGTGGTGATGCTGGTGGTGTCGGAGATATTGTCTGTCTCTTGTGCAGGCAAATCTCTTTCCATCTGCTACCTTCACATTCTCGGACACGATCCCCAAACTATTTGGCCAGAATCAGCTCGAGCTGCTGTATTTCTGTTTCCAGGGTGCACCGAGAGGAGGTACATTTGGGATCTTGGTTATCTGCTAACCCTGGATCCGCCTAGAGTAATGCGTTCCCTTTGCACCCCTAATCACAAAGTGATGGTCAGTCTCCTATGCACAACACAGTAACTCTAACCATATACTAGTTAGTCGTCGGATTATCATGACCTGCAAACTGGACAAGTACATAGTTGCTCTTATCTCTACTGAGTGTATCCACCATTACATTTCTGCTGACGGTACCGTCCTCTGCTGGTTGACTATCATTCTTCTACGCCCTCTAATAAGTTCCCTTCTAGCAACACCACATTTCAAACTCTGCTCTTTAATCCTGACCATCGAAATGAAAATATCATCCACACTATTTTCACTTTCGCGTGCCATATCTCTAATGGAGCTCAAAATGTAAGCTTGATCCATTGTCCAATTGTAAAGGAGAGTAGTGGAATAGGAGTAAGGGGTGAGTGGATCCAAGGAAAGATAATTTGGGTTATGGATCAGTGAGTCTGTTGTGTATTTTGATGTAACGGGCAATAGTTGAGGCTAACAAGGACCATCACTTGGCTATGAAGAATATATGAGCGAAGTAAAGTGCTAATTGAATCCACGAGAAATTGCGAGGGATGAAAGTCCAAAAAGAGTAAAACATAAGTGAAATAAATTCACTTATTCGGGAGATGAAACCAAGATAACATCTACTGAGTTGTAATTAATAAATATACCTAGATAAAGATATAGTTCCTGGTGGATCCAACTCTGGTGTTCAAATATGTGTCAGGTTTTAAGTTGTTATGTAATTAACAGAGAACATTGTGCTTAACATTGTTCCGGTGTAGAGTAGAGAGCAACTACGAATAATCTAGGAACTGTTAGTACACGATAGTAACTAGTGACTTGGAACGTATGCATTAGCACCAATGAGTAGGAAATTTATAGATATCCTGTAATGTGTAGATGAAGCATGCAGGGATTGTGTAGTGATTGATGCATTGACAATAATCATCTCTGCTAACTTGTCAGACAATTGCGAGCTGGTATGTTTCGTGATATGCAGTAGCTTATATGAGTAGGACATTTAATCAAGACGTTATGACCAGAAAGAGGTTATTGGAGATGTAGGTCGGCCTAGGGACTAATGTATAAAGTTCTATTTCATGGCTTCTGATTGGCGAACCGGTAAGAGGAAGAACTACAGCACAATTAATCTACAACTGCAGATAAGAACAGCAGGGAATTGATCTGGTACGGTCCAAGAACATGTTAAATTAAAATTATTCATCTGTGTTCAGGAACTAGGTATATCGTTGGTCTTTGTAAGAACTGACTATTGACAACAGGGCGTTGACAACTATTAGGTTCTTACGAATTTTCAATTGACGATCAGAAGTTAACTAAAGACCTAACATCATCAATATTCATACCACTACTTAAGAAGCACAGGGCTGTGGAGTGTACAGAATATAGAATAATAAGTATTATGCGTCACATAACTAAAATACATCTCAAGATAATACATAAACGAATTAAAACCAAGATAGACACAGAGGTAGGTGAAGAACAATTCAGTTTAGGAAAAACAAAGGAACCAGAGAAGCTATACTAGTATCCGACTAGTAATAGATAAATACATAGAAGTCCACAAAAGTATCTATATTTGCTTCTACAGGAAGGCCTTTGACAGAGTCCATCATGAAAATTAATCAAATGTCTTCAAGAAATAGACATAGATGGAAAAGACATCAGCCTGATTAGAAATCTTATAATGGGAACATACTGTATCAATAAGGTGTGAAAACAGCTACTTATCATACATAGAAATAAGAAGAAGGGTAAGACAAGGGTGCATTTTATCACCAAGCCTATTTAATATCTACACAGAGAATATCTTTTAAAATATAGAAGAAATGCCAGGACTCAAGATCAATGAGAAAATAATAAACAACATTAGATATGCAGATGACACTGTTCTTTTGGCAGAAAGTGAACATGTACTACAAAGACTTATAAATCAAGTCAATAAATCAACTAAAGAATTTGGATGATATACATATTCAAAAACATAAAAACATGATAATCAGAAAAGACACAAAAGAACAGGAACTAAACATAAACATACATTGAGAGAAGCTACAACATATAAACCATTATCAATATCTTGGACACATAGTCACAAATGATGGCAGATGTGAAACAGAAATTAAAAGGAGAATAGGAATGGCTAAAAGTACATTCAGTGACACAAGGAAAATAGTAACATGTAAATAAATTACAAGCAAATTAAAAATGAGAATTATACATGCTACATCTATACTATATTAATGTATATTTATCAGAAACATTGATGCTAAACAAACAATTAGAAGACATCATTGATGCCTTTGAGATGTTGGTATATATATGCGAATTGGGAGAACATTATGGAAAGAGAAGAAAACAAACAAAGAGGTTCTAAAAACACTTATTATGAAGAAAGAATTGCTAAGAGAAATAAAGATCAGGCAAATAAAATATTTTGGACACATTAAAATACATTAAACCTTATTGAAGACCTTACTTGAGGGTAAGAGTCAAAGGGAAGCGAGCAAGAGGTAGACAGAGATACAAGTAGGGGGGTAACATCACACGATGGACAGGTTACAATCTAGAAGTGTGCACCACTAAAACAAGAGACAGGGGATGTTGAATGTCTAATGCAGATAACCTTCGTTGTGGAGACGGTACTTGATGATGATGAGCAGATGTTGACCATTAGAATGATGTTCGTCCGTCGTGATCGACGATGACCAAAAACTCAACAATAATAATAATAATAATAAATAATAAAATAATAAAGTTAATAGTGCGTTTTTAAATGACTAGCAAGTCCAATGCGCGCACATAATGTTCTTTTACAGAATTGACAACAATAGAAGGTATCTGTGTGAGGTTGAGATGTTTTTTCTTTTCTACGTGTCCGCTTCTGTCTTGCAGTTTCTTGTCTGAATTCTTCTGCCGCTAGTGCTCCCGTTCTAATGCTGTAACGCCATGCGGTTCTATCCTGAGCGAGGCTCTCCCAAGCGCCTACGTCAATGTTAAGATGTTTCAAGGATGACTTGAGCGTGTCTTTGAAACGCTTTTTCTGTCCACCAGCTTTTCGAAATGTGTTAATAGCACACATGTGATAATATTTTGTGCCCTTGCTTCCCGTTAGTAAATTGACACGGTCCAGTAGTGTGTCCTGTTAAATTTAGAAACAGTTTGAAACAGAGGGAGTATTAATGGAAAATGGGTGGAAATAGGAAATGAGGAGTTGCCTTGTTTATTATGGTTATAAGGGGTTGTTATCTAATGGTAGGAGGGGTCGTGGTTATTTATTTTGAGAATCTCTATTCTATGCCACCAATCAGGAACTGGGCTATTCCATCTTGTTACTGAACCCTCTAGAAATCTTCTACTATGATACACGATCACACAGAGTACTATGACCTAGATGACAGCTGTCAATCTATTCATTTGGATGTAGACGTTACATATATGTCATTCCTTTATTAGAATTCACGAGCCGGGATCAAGATCAATTCTTTGGTTGTTTATATTGTCGTTTTTCCATAGGGCAATATTTGCAGTAAGCTGCTACCTATATGTACACAATGACGGCTCACTGTCCTATTACAGATTAACGTTTTAGATCAGGATTCATTCCCTGGGGTTGTCTCTGTATCAACATTATAACGATAATGAGGCAAGGAATATATGGGACGCGCTGAACGCATGCACACCATCGCCATGTGTCACACTCACTCATGACGCCAGTTGATGTGCTTTCATTACATCGAACACTCACATGTTCCGGCAAGAAAATAAATTTAACTTCGCATTTCCCAATACCTCAATCCACTGTTCGCGAAAGAGACCCTCTAGTACCTCCATAACCATATTCATAGAATCACTCAAGATGCAGACATGTGTTGCCTTCTGTGTACCTTCCCACTCAAATGCCCTGGTCACCGCCATAATCTCCATGGCCTTGCTAGTCGTAATGTAACAGTATGGCGATGATGTAGGTAGATATAACAGTAGGTGATGATGAGTGATGAAGAGCAACACATATATTACTCAGTGTAGCCTAGCAGGTTAAGAAGTACGGCAGTTATCGCTCTCTCTCTCTTAACTCCAGGTGATATCGTAGCATAAAACAATATCTTGACTCCAACGTTTACATATGAATGGAAACTTTATTTTACACATTTGGACTTTTCCAATATAAAAGATACATACGCATAAACTCAACGCTTCAGTACAGTAGGACTTATCCAATATTCTACCCTGTAGAAATACTCAGTCCACCCCGGACAGAGTTCCGAGCTCGACCTCCTTCCTCTCCGGAATAAAAAAACTCACTGCCTAAAAATCCTCCCTCATTCTCTCACAATCCCACTAAATATCCCGCTACCTACTTCAAAGACTCATAGACTTCAAGGATCTCGTCCGGCGATTTCTCTGCGTAGTTTGGCCCCTTGTAATCCATGGGCCATTAACGTTTCTGCTCAGGCGGGTCAAGATACAGTGTTCTGATAGCAATTCCCGTTAATTGCTACTGTCTGCTTTTTCAGTAGTCTTAATGTTTTCCGGACCCACTTTCCTATTCCTCAAAGGAATGTATCAGACGCTCTGGTCTGTAATTACGGTAGGACTCAAGAGGGGGGGGGGGGAATTTCCGACACAGGTGACCTGTCACAATCTTCCCATACTTATAACAGAAATATACGTAGTATTTTCTTATTATACATCCTATCTCGTCTGCTTACTTACTCACGCCATTCAAACAAATATTTAGTCATTTTATACATCTTATCTCGTCTGACCTGTAAATCAAGGTTCAAAATACATTAACGAAAACATGTCATGCCTGTAACTCAAGGGTACCACAACTGACCCCCATTTACTCCTAACCCTCAACCCCTAACTTTTTCGGACAGTGGTTGACAATTTCAACTGTGATTATTTGGACCTGGTGTGGTCATATCCGGAAAAATTCCTTTGATCACTTGTGGTTATATCATGGGACTTTCCTTTGATCACACCTGGGGCCATCCCCTCCATTAGCCACTTCAAGATTTTAATCTGGTAAAATCTTCCTTCTCATGTGCTTCTGTCTCCTCCTCATTTTACGGTAGAGAAGGTGACTTCATTCATATCAATCATGGTCTACCCTACACATCAATCATGGACCAACATTTTTAAACCAAGAAATATCTTATACAATCTTAACTAAATAAAACCAATTATATGCAAGAAAGGAGAAAGGAAAAACAAATTTTCATCACGATAGTATACGACACCAACCAAAAGAACAATATATATCATAATTACTATCAGTGGAACACTAATATATCCGTATAATACATTAAGTAGGCACTACTTTCTAGAACAATAATACACCAAGTAAGCACTATTTGCAAGACCGTAATGCATTCAGTAGGCACTGTTGTTTCTCGCAAGAACCCTCCGTCCTAGCGCTAAAACGTCTACTCTAGTTTTTCTATTTTTTATGGGCCTGCAATTCGTCTGCAGTAACCCATCTGAGCTCCTGTCGATAATTATTTACAGCCTCCCTATGCTCTTCAGGACTTACCCATATCGTTCTTGGGTCTGCATTGATCACATCTAGGAGTGTCTTGCCTGGTTTCGGACTGCGAGGCTCTTGTGGGCGAGTGTTGCCTTTTCTTCTGTTCAGTGGTTTATTTGTCCTAGTGTATGCATAAGTTTCTCCTCCACCTTTTGTCCTTACAACTTCACATGTGAGATCATACTCTCCACCCGCTTTTCCTAACGTCATCTTGTGAGTCGGCGGACCTGAGATTTTGTCTTTCGGTTTCTGCACCTTTAACTTCTCGTGATCTGCTTTGGCTATACTTGAATCTGAGACATGCGTTGGTCTGCTGGAATCTTGTGGACAAGTGCTACCACTTTTTCTCTCTTGAGCTTTCTCCTCTTGCACCAATTTATCTCGGCTACGGGCCTCCTCCTTCAAACGTTTGATTTCTTTATTCCTGTCCGTTAGTTTGTCTCTCATTCCTGTTATTTCGATACTCCTGGCATCTACTTGTTCGAGCATATGTCTATACTCCTTCATCGTTTGGTCATACCCTACTTTGGTGTCGCGTAATTCCTCTCTTGACTTCCGCAACTCATGTTCCACTGTGAGGCGTTTTCCACTTCTATGTCTCTCTGTTCTAACCCCTGAGTTAGCTCCTGCTGCAAGGACACCATATGTCGTCTAACCTCTACTAGTTCTATGTCTTTCTTCTCTATGTCTCCGTGGTTGGCATTGCGCTGGGCTAATTCTGCCTGAAGTTTATCTACTTTCTCTTCACTGAACTTTAACCTCTGTCTTAATTGTTTTGACTTTTTTTCTGTCACCTCTCCGTTTTCGTTGACTTCTGTCATCACCGCAACCTCACTAGTCTCTATAGGTCTATGTGGCTCCGTCATCATACCGGTATCTATATTGTCTCTAGGGATCGTCCCCGTTCCCACGTCTCTATATTCTGTGCCAGTTCCTGCTTCCCGTCTGATCCTCCTATTCGCTTCGATGGTCTGTATTCTATTTCTATTTCTCTGTGCTCTGTCCGTTACCGGTACCCTCTTGTACTCGTTTGTGTCCGTGCCTCTACACTTCTTGATTTGAAGAGGATTCGGCAATGCAGTCCGAGTGTTCCTTCTTGCTTTGTCTATTTTAACTCCTTTCTGCACGCGAATAAGTCTAGCATTTCCCAAACATCTATCCCTTCCTTCTCTTGTACTAAACTCCACGAACGCAAAGTTCCTCCGGTACCCGTATTTGTCCTGTGCTAGAAATATGTGTGTTATGCGATCGAAGAATTCGAAATATTCTTTGATTCTGTCTCTAGTTACGCTGGGGTTTAACCCTCCTACGAACACACGTTTATCGTTGGTGTAACCTGTCTGTCTCTCTTGAAATCTGTCTTGAGGCTGGTAACAATTTCTGGCATAATGTCCCTTCTTACGACATCTGAAACAGACACTATACCTAACCTTTGTCTTGTATTTGTAAGTATTTCTACTCCGAATATCATGCTCTCTAACAGTTTCTTCGGTAGAAGTTTGGTCTATTTCTTGTATCGAACCTCCTCTCCTAACGCTATCCTCATTATTATCGTATCTTCCTTCACTTAGTCTATCCGTTTGCTGTAACGTATTTAAACGAGACGTCCTCCAGGCTTGTCCTAAGTAACAGGCTACTGCTTGAATCAGTAATTTTTGTTCGTCCCTGTTCGGGTGCACTCTTTCTACCGCGCCTTCTGTGTGGACATTATTGCGATTTGACGTTTGTACGTCAGTTTCGACTCCTATCACAAACTTTTCCTCCTTCTTCTTTCATAATCTGCCTTTCAATTCGTGCAGCCAAAACATCTCGTTTGCCCTTTGGAATATATATGTAATGCCTAACAATATACACATACTTATGTCCCGTACGGGCGACATTTTTATTTCTCTATACTTCATCATCTTTCTATTTTCAATCTCATCTTCTATTTTTTGTTCCATTCTGTTAATGTAATCAATTCGAACAAAAATTTATATTATTTTCAAGGACACAAAATAAATATATTATCAAACACAATTAATATTTTCAAATAACTGAATCATTGTTCTCCTATATACATCTTATACACAACTGTTCATTGCCAAATAACTAATCTTTTGTTCTCACAATTATCTGTAAAACAAAACGTGTTCCTTCTAGATATATCTTATACACAACTGTTCGTTGTCAATTAACTAATCCATTGTTGTCACACTTATCTGTAGAAAACTTGTTCCTTCTAGATATATCTTATACACAACTGTTCGTTGTCAATTAACTAATCCATTGTTCTCACACTTATCTGTAGAAAACTTGTTCCTTCTAGATATATCTTATACACAACTGTTCATTGTCAATTAACTAATCCATTGTTCTCACAATGATCTGTAAGGAAAAACGTGTTCCTCCTAGATAGATCTTATACAAAACTGTTCATTGTCAAATACCTTAATACTCACAATGCGAATCTTCTTGAACACATGTCGCAATTTGTAACGAATCCCACTAAATATCCCACTACCTACTTCAAAGTCTCAAAGACTTCAAGGATCTCGTCCGGCGATTTCTCTGCGTAGTTTGGCCCCTTTTAATCCATGGGCCATTAACGTTTCTGCTCAGGCGGGTCAAGATACAGTGTTCTGATAGCAATTCCCGTTAATTGCTACTGTCTGCTTTTTCAGTAGTCTTAATGTTTTCCGGACCCACTTTCCTATTCCTCAAAGGAATGTATCAGACGCTCTGGTCTGTAATTACGGTAGGACTCAAGAGGGGGGGGGGAATTTCCGACACAGGTGACCTGTCACAGTAAAAGGCCCCATTCTCCTCCGTGATCGTTTACCTGCGCATTGAGCGGTGATGGCCCATGTGCTGCGAACGTGTCTAATCATAGACCCATCAGTGTATATAATCACATCCCCCTCTTTGACATTCTCGCTGACCAAAGCCTGCATCTCTTGCTCCCCAGCCGTGGGACAACATTCTATGCATTTTTTGCTAAGTGTAAAAAAGTGTAAACTACTCTCAAACATGTTTGGAAATCTGTGGGTAGACCTATCCATTCCGTACCTGCTGCGATATCTTTCAATCTACAGAATCTTTGTGTAACTTCCTCAGCACGTCCCATCCATGCCTTCCCTCTCTTAAGTTTGCTACCTTTAACTTTCTGTATTTCGGAATGCAATGGGTGTTCCTTGTCTGTATGTATTTGAAGGAAAATATCACGAAATTGTAAAGTTTATATTAACACATGGCTGACAATACCATTGGACAGCTCCCATGACAAAATGAGAGGTCGCCAGAGCGACGGAGTACGTGCTCTGCGGTCGACAGCTGTTCCGTCAGCGATATGCTCAGTGACATTCTCATCGTACATTACTGACTGGGAAACTGAACTTATACACGTTTGGTTGGCTGACGGAACGGCAAGCAGAGTATATATGGAAATTAACCCAATGCCTAAACAAGAATCGTATTTGAAGGGACTCCCGTTCACGCAATACTATAATATGTGCTCTGCCATTGGAAAGTCCAGTGTGTACGCTTAGCTCGTGTCGATGTGTCTCTTGTGCACCCAAGAATGATACGCATTGCTGCATTCTGGATTCTATTCAATCTTTTGATATGAGTTTTGCTAAGCGTCAGAATCGCCAGTGCATATTCCACCACAGCCGCCACAACCAAACCCTGGTGCAAAAGAAATATCAACCTCTGCTCACACTGCGCATCCGTCATAACATTCATTGCTGTTAAGCCTTTGCCTGCCATTATGATAACGTGGTCAACATGTTCCCTGAAACTCAGTTTTCTATCAAAAAAACACACCCATGTATCTCATTGTGTTGGTTCTTTCTAACCCTTTCCCGGCCAATGAAACTTGTGGCAAGTGTATCTTTATCATGTGATTGTTGAAGGAAAACCAATTAACGAAAAGCAACAGAGTTTTAGCGAATATATATATAGATATATAGAGCTGCCACACGAGCTTTTATGTTTTGTCATTTTTCTGTCTGTTTTGTTGTGTCAATACCTGACCATATTCTGTCAACATTCGGTTTTGCTTCGTTCGTTCTTTATTCATCCGTTTTTTCATAATTAATACTTCCGAACTTCCAGATTTCTAACAATTAATATGTGAAAGTCGACAGATTCTTACATCTAAGCGACCAATATTTTAAAGTCGACAGATTCTCACATCTAAGAGACCAATATATGAAAGTCGGCATTGCCGTTTCTTACTCGGTGTGTGTTATGTTGTGTTCTTGATAATGGTCTTGTGGTAGAAAAGTCGTTTTTTTAACCTGTTATTATGTGTGTTACTAATACTTAGCAAAATTTCATGACCCTTTTCTAAATTTGACATTTTGGATTACAGTTTTAAAAATGCTACTACCTACTACCATGAAATAATATGCCACATGAATAATGATAACAGCATAGGAAATATTTGTTACCATGTCGCCGTGATCTAATAGAACCACTGACACGATCAATGTCAACAAATGTATTGTTTGTGTAAGATCAATACCGGAGGCAAGCTTGTTCATTTCAGTTCCATTAATTGCTGTTTGAAGTCTTTGAACTCCCAAGAAAATCGCATGTAATTGGCACAAAGCTTTCAATTTGTGTTGCCTTTCAAAAAAAAAAAAAAAGCAAAAATACTTTTATAACACCACACAGCCTTTGTCTTGCACAGTCTGTTGACTGAAATGTTCAGATAAATTGATTCAAATCAGTCTTCATTTGTACATTTCTTTGTTCAGTTTATATATTAAGTGACATATTCTTTCCAGAACGTTGTCTTCGTCTTGGATAATGTGAACGCCTCTCTGTCACGGACAAGCAGGCATGCATTGGCCATAAACATGTTATTGATGTATCCATTTTGAATTCCTACGTACTTTACTTTCGTAGGGTGCCATTTCTTTCGATAGGAAAATCTGTTAATATGACGCCGTGAGGAAAGAAAACACATTATTTTTCGTCGGCCATTTGGCGAAAGTCCAATTAAATTTACATTTGTGCGATTTTAAAAAGAATTTACATCGTTAAAAAATATTTATACTACTTATTTTCTAGGTTTATTTGTTTAAAGTTGTGCACAAATTATTATCTTAGAATCAATTATCTATCGTATCAAGTCAATAAATTTTACTACCCTTTTTACATGTCTATTTTACTACCCTCTAACTGTGGTTTTTCGAGTAACAACGGGAGTAAAACTAGGACGTGTTTTGTCCCCATTATTGTTTTGCATCGCGATTGATTAGGTGATGAGGAAATGTATAGACCAAAAACAGATATGAATCAAATGGGTGAACAACAAGACACTGGAAGATCTAACCATCGCAGCTGATATTGCTCTCCTGAAAAAATCACACCAAGATCTCCATGAAAAAATAGAAAGACTCCACTATTTTGCACAACAGATATGCCTTCAAATAAACACACATAAAACGAAAATCATGAACTTTACCGGCCTGACAGAGTCAATTAAACTAAATGATAATATACTAGACAACGTTTCAAATTTCGTATATTTGGGGAAGCAAGATAACAGCAGACGGAGATACCAACTCAGAAATCAAGAGTCGAATCGCTCTCGCATCCAGCGCCTTTAACAAACTCTGAAATATCAGGAGATCAAAGATCGCAAGTAAACATATCAAACTGCCAATATTCAATGCAAGTGTGATTCCATCATTGACATATGAATGTTAACGTTGGAAATCTACCGCAATAATGGATAAGAAGTTAATTGCCTTCGAGAATAGATGCCTCAGAAAAATCACAAATATTAATTGGAAAGATTTCAAATCAAATGACATACTAAGAGAGGAGACAAAACAAGAATATGTGACAAACATCATCAGAAAACGCCGCTGGACATACATCGGCCACGTACTTAGAATGAAGGAAGACATAATTCCGCGTCAAGTTTTTATGTGGACACAAGACGGGAAAGAAAACAGGGAAGACCAAAAACAACACTCAGAAGAACATTTATGAATGAATTAAAATCAACAGGCATAAATGCACAAGACCTGCAATCCCTGGCAACTGACTGACAGACGTGGAGAATTATGACATCCGCCTAATGTGCCAAACTTGGCAAAAGAAGAACTGACTGACTCACTGTGGAATACCAGTAAATGAAAAAGCAGAAAAACTGGCTAAGGAAGGTGCTGCTGAAGACTAACCTACCATCAGGAAAAAAACAGAGGCTCCATTCAATAAGGAAGCCACAAACACCAACACAAGATGACTGTCACATTATGAACAAATCAGAACAAGTTGTAATTCTACGCCTCAGAACAGGACACAATCGACTCCGTAATCACATGTACACAAAATTCAATTTTGGCAACATGGTCATGTGTA
The DNA here is from genome assembly GCA_034231615.1 of Meghimatium bilineatum. Classification (NCBI taxonomy): domain Eukaryota; kingdom Metazoa; phylum Mollusca; class Gastropoda; order Stylommatophora; family Philomycidae; genus Meghimatium; species Meghimatium bilineatum. Next base: position 48,331,472 of record CM067300.1, read on the forward strand.
CATATGGACAGGCAGCACAGAGTGGCAAACATACTTCAAAAATGTTCTACGCATGAAACGCTGAGGCATATTGGCCAGAGGAAACAACACTGGAATCAAAGTTATGTGGGCCACTGTATGAAATACAAAAGACTGAGTTTTATTCAGGAGACATAATTACAGATATAGACATGTTTCAAGTGAAAGAAAGAAGAAGCTCTACCTGAGAAGAACTACCGTCATTACCAGAGTTTGTAAATCCCATGAGATCGGATACGTTTTGGTTTTAAATCCACGAGAAGGTATTTTTCTTTAATTAGTAGAAAAAGATATGCAATTCGTTGGCATATCTGAATAATAATTCGTGTCAACCTTTTTGCATTTTTACGATTTTAAACGTATTCCTTAAATCTTTAGATTTTTATGAAATAGTTGGTGTGATTCGTAAGTAGAGTAATAGTTTATTTCTGAGTATTCTTCCAATTACATGTATATTTTTATATGCCACATTTAACGACAGTTATCGTTCATTTTGCAAGACAGACAAGGGACATGGACTTGTACAGTTTATTCAGATAAAAACGTTCTATTATGTAAATAGACTCTTTTACACGTGGTTATATTGTTAGTTAGTTACTCTAGGGCGAAAGACGGCACATAGAGCGGATGTCATAGATTTCTATGGTTCTCGTTTCATTGCATTTTGCTTTAGATCTTGTTTCTGATACCGATGGTTAAACGTTCTCCTTTAATAGTTCTACGTAACGTTTCTTTTGGTCTTCCTCGTTTTCTCTTGTACTTTGGTGACCACATCAAATCTTGACAGGGGGTTTTATTGTTCAGCACAGAAATTTTATCACTATTGTTCATTTTAATTTTCCATTTCATATACTTTAAATTCATTCCCATGTACTCCTAATTGCCGTTTGTTTTTTGACTAAAGTATATTCTTCTTCTTCTTCTTCAACGTTCATTCTCAAACTCCAGCCAGATTTCACTTGTAGCAAGACGATGGTCCTATGACATGGGAATGAATTTAAACATGCCTAGGCCTAGGACTAATGTTAATGAGTGAAGAATCATGCATAAACTAGAGGTCCTTTTATCCTTTTCTGTATTGAATGTGTATACAACATGCAATTAGAAGACTGTCAAGTAAGAATTATTTTTATTCTGCTGATCAATGAATACGTATCTAGAAATATAGACATAACTCCATAAAGGAGCAAAGAGTAGCAACACTGTCTACCTTTCATGTAAGTCATAAAAGGCGATTAAGGAGGGTATTGATTGTAGTTGTAATATGTATTGTATGTAATAACAAATGTTATAAATAATCGTATTAAAGATGAAAAGTTGTATATTTACATACATACATACATACATACATGCATATATATATATCCCACAGAATCCTATATCTAACAAGTCACGAGAGGTCGCATACCAGAGCAGGATGATACCCACTCGTGTAGACAGTTCTCATAAACGCATTCTTCCATAAAAATGTCTGTACCAGCCAGAGAGTTAATGTGATAATAGCAGGAACTGTTTTCGCAATAGCTTCTTAATCTGTTTAAAATTAAAATTTCCGTTACAACGAAACAAGCCTTAGACGACCGGAATGGAAATGGCAGGGTTTTATTTTTTCCATTAGAAACTTTATAGTTTACTTGCTCTAAAATATTGATTTCCATCTTGTCCATTTAGTCACTTCCTAAATGTAAAATTTCAAAATTCATACACAATAAGAACACATCATGCATAATGGAGAAATAGCTAAATCGGTTAAAGTATAGCAGTTAAATGCGGTTAAAATAGTTAAAGTCTGCTCTTTCTTCAATATTTGGTGCACAACTGCTGAATCTTTCTACAATGTTTGGTGCGCAGCCACTGACTATCCCTACAATGTTTGGTGCGAAGCCACTGACTATCCTTACAATATTTGGTGCGCAGCTACTGGCTATCCCTACAATGTTTGCTGCGCAGCCACTGACTATGCTTACAATAGTTGTTGCACAGCTACATTTTTTCATGTTACGTATTATATCTGTATCCTAGTATTTTTAATAAATTATCTGAACTCCTCACAATCTGGGAGAGGTGATCTGTTGCAGATAAGAATATGTTTAAGCCACTAAAACGTCTCTTGCCAATCGTTGTTTGGGCCATTCATTCTAATGTTGATATAGTATTATAGCAAGTATTGCAATCATATATTTATTTACTGTCTTTTCCCTGATGTTGCTGTAAGGGATCTCATGATTGCATGACGATCAGTTTTCTAGCTAACCACGTTTGGTGGTTGTATATGCAGTGATACTGTGTTGTACATCTCCACAACCTCTGCCGTTTGTTGTATGTTCAAGAGATCTTTAGAATATTCTTCCCATAATTTTTGGATTTTATCTTTCACATGTATCGGTATGTCCTGCTGACATTTACATGTGATGTTGCTTGAGCGGTTTTCTCTCATTCAATTCACATTTTTATTTTACTATTGCTTTATAAAACTATTTCCTGAATTTTACATAAAGTCTGCTAAGATTTTCCTCAATCATGATCCAATGTACTTCCTCTTATTGTTTGATTACTCTTACAGACTAGCAATCGTGTATCTTGTTAGGAGTGTTAGTATATACATGTATATACATATATATATATATACATGCTGCAAGATATGAAATCTGATGTGGAAGATGTGAAATTTGTCCTGAAGAATGCATTAAGTCAGTATATATACTCTTGCCAAAGAAAGGAGACCTTCAACTACTTCGACTATTTCAACTATAGACCAACTATGGAACAGTAGCACTGATTAGTCAGGCCAGCATAATGCTACTGCAGATCATAATAAAAAGAATGCAACGCAAATTAGAAAGAAATTCTTGAAGTTGAAGCCGGTTTTCGAGCAGGAAGAGAAACAAGTGACCACATATTCAACATGAGAAATATAATTGAGAAATAAGAAGAGTGCAGTTTAGATCTACATATGTGTTTCATAGACTACACCAAGGCGTTTGATTGTATTAAACATCACCAGCTATGTTTCATCATGGGAGACATGGGCTTCCCGAAACATCTAAAATATCTTATTTAAACACTATATCACGAACAACAAGCAGCAGTAAGAGTGGAGGGAGAAGCATCTGAATAGTTCTCTGTTCAAAGTGGATTGTGACTGGTGTGCATTCTATCCCCTTATCTTTTTAACATCTATGCAGAGAATATAATGAGAAATGTAAGAGAAGAACTAGAGGAAAATGAGTTTCATTCACTAAATATCGGTGGGTACAAGATTCCAGAAATAAGATATGCAGATGACACAATCCTCCTTACTACATATCCTTAGGAACTGAAAAAAGCTAATCATAAAAACAAAGAAATACAGCGAGATTCAAAATCTATATCGAAACGCACAGAAAACAAAAGTTGTGACAACAGACAAAACAAAGATCAAACCAATAATCAACATAGACAATATAGAACAGGGGTCGGGAACCCATGGCTCGCGAGCCAGATGTGGCTCTATTGTCACTCTATCTGGCTCGCAGACAAATGTTTCATTATTTTAATAAATGTCTCTTTAGACTCCTTTGATCTAAATAATTAGTTGCATATCAATATCTCATTCTACAAATGAGCTAAATTCTACAGCTCAGCTTCAGAAGTCGCATTAATGGGAAGAAATACTCATCATTGATTAGCAACATCATAACAATGTTATTAAAGAGAATTCAGAGACAGAATTATTGTACTTTTAGTGTTGAAATTACACAACAAGCACGCTTGAATCTTTAGTTTCGAACATAATGCATGGCTCTCACAGAATTACTTGTCAAAATATGTGGTGTTCATGGCTCTCTCAAACAAAAAGGTCCCCGACCCCTGATATAGAACTAGAATAAGGAAATTTGAATATCTGGGATCAAATATAAACAATTCAGGAGATTGTTCAGTGGAGATTAGAAGAGGACCCGCAATTGCAACACTCAAATTAACAAAAATTTGAAAGCTATGGCAAAATAGTAATAACACTAAAGTAACCCTTTTAAGATCATATGTTTTACCAGTGGCAACATATGGATTCGAGACCTGGAATTTAAAAAAAAAATAACAATATCCAATAGAATAAAGTAATACATTCATTTGAAATGAAATGTTACAGAAAGTTCCTATGAATATCATGCACAGAGAAAACGAAGAACATTGAAATTTTAAAATTACTGAATCTAAATGAAGGGTGTCCGACTCTGTGGCGAAGTGGTACAGAGTGTGTAGTGACTGCCAAGTTACTGAGTTCGACCTGCTCCACAAGCATTTGAGCATCTGTGCAGCTCAAAAAGTAATGACAAACTACTAAACGCATTTATATTGCCTGGAACATCACTACAGCCAAATAATGCTGGGTTGATGGTTAAGTTATAAATTGGATATCCTACCAATTAAAAAAAAATGAAGGGTGGATTATAAATACCGCCATACGATGGAAGCTACACTATTGTTGGACACTTACAGCGACATGATGGAATCGAAAAGCATATTTTATAGGGCAGAGTGCCAATCAGGAGAGGAAGAGGAAGACCAAGAAAACGATGGACCAGCTACATCAAAGAATGTATGAACATGTCTATTGCTAATGCATGTTTGTTTGCCCGGAATAGAGAGACGTTCAGAGTATCCTCGAGGAAGACAGCGTTGCGGAAAGAATATGTCACTTGATATATATATATATATATATATATATATATATATATATATATATATATATATATATATATATATATATATATATATATATATATATATATATATATATAAACATATGTACTATTGAAATAAAGCGCACCTTTTTATGTTACTTTTATACAAGGTATTCGCTGATTGGACATGATACAACCTATCGACTGCGTCCGCCTGGTCATTAACCTATTGTGGTTTCCTGAAATGTACTCACCTCATTGTTCGTGAGCTCAATGAGGAGAACATAGAAGAGGTCAAGGTTAAAATAACATTTTTTGCAATAACTCGCGGCAGTTTCATGAGAATCCCGTGAAACATAATGCTCACAAAATTCTCTGCCAAACTGTTGAATACATATACAAGATTAACGATAATCGAATAAATTCAGTTGACAATTCAAATCAAGTATGACTCATTACGCTACAGAACAACGATACATCTTCATTGGGCAAGTATAGACAGGGCAATCACAAAGTATAGGGCCAGGCAATTTAAACAAACGGGCTCAAGTGTCAGACCGATCGCACAGTGGAAGACCCACAGGCACACCTCCTGCCAATGACTGCTTGATACGGCAGCATCACCTTCAGGAATGGATTTGCATCTGCGTCCACCCCATTCCTGTCAATGCCAGCAGCTCACAATGTGATCAGTTAAAATCACAATTTCCTCAGTTGAATTTCAGATGAAACGTCCAGGAATCGGTTAAACGACGCTAGTCTGTGGGCTAGAAAACTTTACAGAGATCCTGTTCTCATGGGCCGGCTTCGCCAGGACAGATTGCAGTGGACGAAACAGCGTCGTCAATGTGTTGTTGGGAATAACTCGAGATGGGTTTGCTTTAGTTAAAATCTGAAACTTTCATTATTCCAAGGTTGAAATATTGATTCCGTAAAATAAAATGTATTTGCGTCGAAAACCATATATATATATAGTGATATATATATATATATATATATGTGTGTGTGTGGGTGTGTGTATGTATGTGTGTGTGTGTTTGCTTGCGTGGGTGTGGTGTGTGTGTGTGTACCTGAGTGGTCCTATAATAGATCTACCTCTGGTGATGTATGTTATCGACAAGTGAAATTAACTCATTGTTTAACTTTAACTCGCTAACGTTAACACAACCGCAGTCGTTATCCACCTATACAACTTCCATAATCACTCTAAATAAATTAATATTTTAATAACTAAATACCCATTATCTGATAAAAATAATGAACGTACATAATCATGAGAGGTAGGCACGCGATCTGGGATATATACATATATATATATATATATATATAATGTACAGTCCTGCTCTATGACGGCATGGCACAAAGCGTGACGGCGTCAGCTAAGGAACCGGACTCGACTCCCGTCGCTGACGATTGTGCATCCAGAAATTTTAGGAACCAATCTACTGAAAATATCTGCATCGCCTAGAAAATCTGATTTTATGGCTGCCTCCACTACAGCCAACAAATGCTGAGTTCCTACCTCATGTACTGCCAACAAAAGCTGAGTTTATGGCTACCCACATTACTGCCAACAAATGCTGAGTTTATGGCTACCTCCTGAATAGGATATCCTTCCAATTCTGTAACAAAAAGTATGTACCTTACACAAAAATTTAAGGATTACTTTGTGGAAGAGCGCTAAGTCAGAAAAACAGAAAATAAAGTTACAAAGTAGCGTTTGAAAATATAACAAGAGTCCTTATCAGTGACTATCAACAATATATTTCTTGATTGTTTCATAAACGTGCCCAACATGACAGTACATCAATAGACACAACTGTCATTTTCAAAATTAATGAGACTAACAATAAAGATCAACATTTTCTGTGCCGTTTAAGCCCTCCATGTTTTGCTACACAATCAAAGCACTACTGTCACATGTATATGATATGCTTGCGACTAAACATTGAGGTACTGCCTGTCACTAACTCTGAATTACCAGAAGCAGTGTATGTAGTGTCACATGAAATCGCTGTTAATTCTTCAACACCGATAATACAAGTTTTGGAGAGGAGTTGGACGCAGCCGAGTAAAAGTCTGCCCTTTGAAATCCTACACTGGAGGTTTGGGCATTATTTTTCAACACTAGTCCTAATGACTGAGGATATATTTGTTTGAAGAGCTTTATCTGCAGATGGATCATGTGTGGCACTCTTACAATCCCTTATTGGTTATGTATATTGTCGCGTATGTATCTTTTCTTTTTTACGGATGTGAAGCATGGACTGTAAACAAACAAATTCAAAGCAAATTAGAGGCTACAGAAATGCGGTTTCTGAGAAGAATGATGAAAATAACATGGACATCTCAGAAAACTAATGCAGAGGTTCTCATCGATGCTAGCGTAAAAGGGTCAAACATTTCAAACATTAGGGGCAGACAGTCAAGGTTTCTGGGACATGAGAAAAACACAACTTGTACACTTAATAACCGCTGAAAGATCAAGGGGAAAGGAGATAGTGGACGACAAAGAGAACAGTTACTAGATGGACTTGTAATGTGGCACGGTAGAAGCTCACCAACCGAGTTTATTAAATACACAAGAGACAGAGCGTCGTGGAGAAACATGATCGCCTACACCATTCGGCATGACGATTGATTGATTGATCGTGTCTCTATAATCTGTATATAATTTGGTTAACTTCCAGCTATATGTCTTCAATGTCATTTGAAGGGTGTGTTTATTTGGCCAAAATATCTCAACGTCCTTGCTTTTATTTTGTTTCCGTACTAACACTCTTCTACATTTACTGTCCTTAACATATCTTAAATAACTTTTTCTATTGGACACATGATTCTCACTATTCTTCTACAGCATAACTTGTCGGAGAAAGCAATTTCATTCAGAGTTTAAATGCACAAATATTCCCTTGTTTGGAGAAGTTAAGTTTGAAAACAGTATCAAAAAATCAATGTCTATACGATAAATGTGAAAAGAAAGGTCTGAATATACAAAGAAAATTTAATTAAGTTTTGTGCATTTGCCAGTGTATTCATTACAATCAATCATTGCAAACCTTATCTTGCGTACTTTAACGCTTGTTTCTAGAACGCTTGAAAGAGGAATTAAATGTGAAATATTTATATCACGTACCTCGTAAGTAAAATGCATATCTGACATTTGTTGACGAAGAGTGAACGTTTTGTTACGATTGTTATATCAAGAATGTGATAATATTGTTAAACTTGGACAGAGGGAAAAAATCTAAAATAAACAATTAAAACGCAGAATCAAAATGTCTGTTCCGAATGTCTATAAACAAGACGTTAAAGAGATCAATTCAAAGTCTACTGCCATACATTACAACAGAACATGAAGCTGTTTCACTGAAAAATAATTGACATGAAAATAGATGCCGCTTCTACAATAGACGAATTGATTGAATATCTGAAAGGAGCAGAGCACAATCATTTATGAATAACACGTGATTCTTCGTTTCAGACTATATTTCCAACGTGACACTAAAAGGAAAAATAACGTCAGTGACAAAAGGAAGAAAGTAGTAGAAACAAAATATAAAACCTTGTTTAAAAACGGTTTTTCACTTCATTGATCTCATGAATTTAAAAGACCGTTTTAAGTATCATTTTTCAAATTACAAGTTACGTCTAATGGATCTTAGATATAGTGTGTACTCTATGCCGTGACAGTACACCCAGAAATAAACCAATGTTTGTAAGCTTGGATATTCTCCTATTATTTATATGTAACTATTTCCACTCTGTCATTATTATCTTCTAAATGATTTTATAAGTTATAAGCTTATGTCATGATAATGCACATTGTTCATCTTCGGAACTGAATAATATATGATTGCCAGGAACGAAGAGGCGTTCAGACTATCAACGACGAAGACAACGTTCTGGAAAGAATATGTCACTCGATACATATTCATCTTGGGATTATTGTTTTCTGATATGTGCCAACCGATTTTCCTGGCATCTTCTGTTTTCTATTTTCTTTCCATTACAATTTTTAATTGGCGTGTTGTTCATGTCTTAAATATATTGTTCCAGTTAATGGGTTATCTCTGTGACTGCATCACTGCGCCATACAGCAGTAACTGATTTCCATATCACTGCATGAATCATAATTTTCAATTTGTTATTTATTTGTTGGTTGCAGATCTAGTGGTCCATGGGTTCATGCCCTTTGACCCAATGGCAGTGTGTGATATATGCATGTGTTTGCGAGCTGTTGTTTTGTTCCATTAGATGTGTTCCATTTTACTGGCACCGGAGGGAGAAGCATTTTCCTTATGTTATCCATCGCTGGCATTAACAAAGGCGGTGGTCAACAATTTCATAGGTATGAGTGCACGTTCGGCACGCTGGAGTGTGTTGTGGTTGTATTCTGTTTATGTGATTGTTAAGCTGTACATGTTGTCTGCGCAGTCTGAAGATGATACTCTGGTCTTTCCTTCCCAGGAGGTTGGTGTTGTCTTTAAGATTTGGGCTGGTCATATATTTATAGATTTACGTCCCGGTTTTTCCCATGTCCCATCTGTCCATCCAATTTTTTTAATCCACAGATTCCAACATCATTTTAACTGTGTGCATGGTTGTTTGTGTATATGGCTGTTCTTGTTGTGCTCCCTTCTATGGTAGTCTGTCTGCCTTTCATTGCCAGGTATATTTGACCAGAAATCCACTGCATAACACTGCTGACTTGATGTAAACAGCTGGTTGACATGGTGATATTTTTTCAAGTAGCTCTGGTTTACAATGCCCATCACATTCTAGTGCTTGAAGAGTAGACAGAATCTGTAAAAATCACATTGTTTTAGACTTTTGATGGAAAGGTAATCAATTAAAATAACCAATTAAAAAAGAGTTGATATAATATCATGTATTGAACATATTGAAAGACAGCAAGTAAAATAGTTCGGTTATCTTATGAGAATGAACCCCAAACCAAATACCAGTAAGATCATTTAACAATATAAGGGCATAAAGCCAAAGGTAGTCCAAGAAAACAGTGGATAGAAAACATTAAGAAAAAAAGGCCCAAATGCAACGACGGCGACCCTTCCTGCATTAGAACGGCAGCTTAAGCTCCTACCCCCTCGCTCTTAACGGCAAGTGTGAATGTGATCAACCATCATTCAACTGGGGATAGACAATGTATTCAATAGACCATAGTAGGTTTTCTTCTTAAATTGTTGAAACAATAACACTCGTCTATGTTACACATTCATTCATGCATTAGTGCCATGCCAACTGGCGTGGGCGATCATGGCTCTCCATATGTCTCTATCTCCAGTATTATGTATCAAGGTCGTTGTTGTTTTCCTGCTATGCCAGATTGTTAATCTAATATTTTATTACGCCACACATTAATGGCATATATATGCTGTTTACATTTAGAAATCTTACAAAACATATTTTATTATCTTATTTTTCTCTAAATCTTTCTTTAATAGAGTGTTTTAATTTTTCTCTCCAACACATTTTCTTGTACACTAGTAATATTGTACATTTTTCTTGTACAAAATAGTAATATTGTGGCGCTATTCTTTTTTCTACTTTCAACTTAACGTGAAACCTACTTCTGTGGATCTTTTAAAATATGTCGAATTTTTTTATATTGTCTGCCCATAAACTTCATTTTTTGTAGAGCATACATATGTGCATATAACTTAGATTCCATTGCTATTTATATGCAGTAGTATGTTGGTATCATCATCTCATACTTAGAAATTCTTGAAGTATATGTTCTGCAGTCTGTGGTGCATGTCCACATGTGCAAAAGGCTGTGTTACCAATTCTAAATTGTGTGTGTGTGTGACAAGGAGGTTGGTTGTGTTCTTTCCAGAGGCGTAGAACCGTAAACTGTTTTGGTCTGTTTATAATTTGATGCTGATCCTGTTATGTTGTTTGCTGTTTTTTTAAATTCATTTTATCATTAATTATTATCCTAATGGTAAATAATTTGTGAATGTGGTTGGTCGTCGCAGTATTCTCATAGCTAAATGTGGAACATCTGGTTGTTTGTCAACAATACCCACTCAACGACCAAACATGTTGATCGTCGGCAGTATTCTTCTTAGCTAAATGTGGAACACACATCTACAACACTGCCCCCCCCATTCATTAATTATCTCCATCCAATTCTTTGCTTTTTGCAGTATACATTTTAATAATTATGTTATATTTTTTTTCTCATCCAGCTCTGTGTCAAATCTTTACATTTTCCAGTGCATATCATTGAAGTCATTCTTTCATTTGTGTTTCTATCTCTAATGTTTATCAATGCAATTATAACATCTACTGCATAATATTATCTAAACATGTTTCATATGTAATGTTTTCACAGAATCTTCAACTTCAAATACGACGACAAAGTTATCAACACGGGAGTCTTGCAATGAGATAGATATTGATGATGTACTAGACTACAATAAATTGATGTTTAAAATGGTTGCTTTGTGAAACAAATGTCAAACGATCTGTGTACCAAAATAGTTATCTATGACGAAACCTCTTCTTGTGGACGAAAAAGGGCAACATAAATTGAAATATAAGGACATCTAAAAAACAGCCTTGAACATTGTCATAATCAGTCCACATTCTTAGGAAACACTGGCATGTGATTGTTCATGCTGCATAGAGTACTGTGCAGCGGCAATATATTCAGTGGTCTTAGCTCGTTCTGAAAAGAAATAGAAGGCAAGCGAAGTAAACCAAATGCACTTGTATCCTTAAATAAAGATTTATTATGCATATCCTGCTGTACCTCACCATGAGATGCGCTTCTTATTTTGCCATAATATAAATTATATATTATTTAATATAATATTTTACCAAATAATAAAGAAATGCCTCATTATATAGTCACATCATCCTGTAGAATTACACTGCCGTATGATGGTTACTCTGGAAAGCCACATGTAAGACGCCTCAGACATTCTACATGCTATGATAAGTAGGTTACATGGCTGTAACCTGCCGTCGGAAATAATGGTAGCGGTAACAGGACTAAATATTCCCAGACAAAATATACCAGACCAGGACAAAATATTCCCAAGACAAAATATTCCCATGACAAAATATTGCCAAGACAAAATATTCCTAGACAAAATATTCCAGACACATTATAGCAGACAAAATATCCCCAGCACTAAATATAAAGATGATAAATAAAACATTTCATACAAAAGTGTAATAAACACTAATGAACAATATAGCTAGTACAAAATTATAATAACATCTTCAAAAAAATTATATGAATTGTCTCATAGATGGGAGACATGAAATTAAGTTCTTTGATTAGACTAAACTACACAACGTTAATGTTCAAAACATGGTGTTTTATTTTCCATGAAGTTGATAGGTTCTGTTGGATCGTATTGTTCAATCATTGTTTTAATAGCATCATCGACACGTTTGTAAACCTTTCGTTTCATTGCTGTTGGTTGACCAGTAGCAATCTGACTACTCAACAGTGCAGATGTATATTGTTGTTGCTTAACTTCCGGGCAAGTCTTGCTACTGTTGGATGAGATACGTTCACCATTGAATTCAATGAATTATTCCAAGTTTCAACAACGTTGTTTCTTCTTGGCAGTTTATTCATGACACGATTGTGTTGATACCAAAGGCTCACTGGAAAACGAGGCCGTGAACAGCGACCACGACGAATCCGCCCAATGTAGAGATCTTCAAAATAATCGATAAGGAAATCCAGATCTGAGTAACTATCAATATTGATGAATTATTCGAAAACAGTAATGACATCAGTTTATAGTACGAATGCTAAAGCCATCCGTTTTTTACTTTGAATAATTTTACATCCGAGATGTACAGCGCCGTTTTACCCTCAGAATGTAGCTTTTGCCAAACGTTCTGTCCAAAGTGAAAACAACAGCCTGATACTTGAGCTCGTTGAAATGCACATTCAAAAGCTTTAATTGCAGCTAATTGGAATTCAGTAGATGGAGCTGAATTTCCGTTAGAAAGTCAGTCAATAAACAATCCTAAATCTGAACGAATTTACAACTCACAATTGGCTTGGAAGTCCCTCAAATCACACATCTACTTACTAATGGCTGGAAAGTTCCTCAAATCAATCAACTAAATGTTCACATATGACTTTACTGGAAATTTCTATACTAAAATACTACTCCAATATAATCAACTCCTGATTACAAACCTCTGAACTGAGAACCTAGAGTCAACCCGTATATTCCTTATATCTTTCCCCTGTACCATTTATCAGGTGAGTTTGGAGTTTTCCCCTCAAGATGGTCAAGTCCCTTATTTTGCACGTCCATAGACTCTACTATTGACTATTGTAGAGGCACGAATTGACCACACAAATGTCAAGGTAGTATGTTTACATCTTATATTTGCATAAAACGTGCCATATCACCTAGGGAATTATCATAAATTACTTCAACAATTTTTCTGTTACGATTATTATTACGTTTTTCCAAATTTTTAACTATGTAGGGATATTTTATCTGGGAATATTTTTCTGAATTATTTTGTCTGGTATATTTTGTCTAGGAATATTTTGTCATAGGAATATTTTTCTTGGGATATTTTATCATGGAACCATGATAGCTCTTTATGTACTAAGCCACAGAAACTATAAGGCGTGGTGGCGAGTTCCCTTCCTTGATGTGTTTAATTTCCAGAACCCATGCATCAGGTATGACAAAGAACCTATGACAAACACATCAAATCTGAGTCAGATTAAAAATAAAGAGATACCACATTAAGGGGAATACTGCCTGCGTGTGACCGGGGTCTGAAAAGAGTGCAAAGAGTAGCGATACTGCTACCTAGCGATACACGTGTCGTAGAAGCCGGTTAAGGAAATTTTGGGGCGGAGTTGGCTGTCTCATCCCATAAATGCTCAAAATGATCCTAAAGTCTTTCTGAAGTAAGATGTATCAATCTAAAAAGCGCAGATATTGCATTTAAGCTGTAAACAGTGGCACAAAGTATTCCGTTATCAGGGCTAACTACTGCTAATCTGCTGAACAGCAGGGGTGTGATCATGTACGCAGAAGAAGAAGAAGAGAAATTCACAAGATAAATAAAATATACCTACGTATACGAGAATCGTATACATTGTTAAGTAAAAACAAAGCAAACAGTACTTTCGGCAGATTGTACGTAAATGTTTGGCATAGAAATGGCATTAACCTACAGACTAGGCTGAAAGTTTACAGAGCATTGGTACTTCCAGTGCTGTTATACGCTAGTGAAGCATGGACTGTGTATAGACGTCATGTGAAAAAACTCAATCATTTTCATACAAATTGTTTCAGAAAAGTTATGAACAATCAGATGGCAAGACAAGATTCCAGACATCACTGTCCTTGATAGAGTTGGTATCCAAGCATTGACACGATCCTGATGCAGACGCAGATTCGTTGGGCAGGTCATTTGGTGCGTTCCAGACCATCGTCTGCCAAAGATACTTCTCTAAGGTGAACAAGAGAAGGGTATACGATCTCAAGGTGGCCAAAGGAAGCGCTACAAGGATTCGTTAAAGAATTCACTGAAAGCCTTTCAAATAGACCACGATACATGGGGAGAACTTGCACAAAATAGATCTAGATGGCGTACTAAAATAAAAAAGAGCGCATCATCTTGTGAAAAGAAGAGAAATTCAGCAGCTCAACAGCGGAGAGTAGCTAGAAAGTCACGGTTAGACCAAGATCCGTCTACAGTCGTCATTCCATGTCCGAACTGTCCAAGGACATTTACAGCTCGAATAGGGCTCATTAGCCATCTACGAACTCATAATCAAGGACATAACTAAAATTGAATTTTCAAAAGTGGATGTAACAAATGGTCATCATCACTTGTGATGGACGAACAAAAACAACAACAACATTGTTAAGTCTTCATTTGCTAGGCAACAGTATAAGTTATCAGACAAGAGGTAAATGATACAAGGATATCAATGGAAGACAAGGATACAATAGAAAGCTTACGTAAGGATAGAGGAGAAAGGGAAAATAAAGATATAAGAGAATATATTAGAATGGTACATAAGACAGGTAAGACACGGCCACATGAGGGAAGTAAGGTGTGTGGTAATAAATAAAACTCTATTTAAGATGTTCTGCAACAAAAGCAATCAAGCGGGATTTTGAAACCGAACGCAACACACGAATAATTATTGCAGATGTTTCTGTAAATTGTTCACCCCTTACAATTAATAATTTAATCATTCTGTGTGTTAATAAATTAATTTTTGTATTGATATTTACTAACGTTTTTCGTGGCATCTTCTGTTTTATGTTTTCTTTACATTAAATATGTTTTTAAAATTCGCAATTTTGTTCATGTCTTGAATATAATATTCCAGTTAATGGGGTATCTATGCGCTGCATCACTGCACCATACAGTAATTACTGATTTCCATTTCACTCTATGAATCGGTATTTTCAATTGGTTATTTATTCAATAGACCGTAATGTATTTTCTTCTTATATTGTTGAAACAACATAACTCTTCTCTATTGCAAATTTAGGACATATAAATATACTTTGTATATTGGATTCTTAAAAAAACATATTTTATTATATTATTTTCTTTAAATCTTACTTTAATTGTTTGTCTTATGTTCATCTCTCCAGCAAATTTTATTTTTATTACATATTTGTGCAGTATTATTATTGTGGCTCTGTTCTTTTTTCTGCTTTCAACTTAAGGTGAAATATTCTTTCGCTCCTTTAAAATATGTCTGGATGTTTAATATTGTCTGCTCATAAACCTCTCCATCTTTATATGTGCGTATAGCTTAGATTACAATGCTATTTGTATGGACTAGTATGTTGGTCTCATCATCTCATACTTAGAAAAGTCTTGAAGTATATGTTCTGCAGTCTGTGGTGCATGTCCATATGTGCAAATCGGTGTGTCACCAATCCTAAATTGTGTTTGTGTATGCCAGTGATGTCGGTTGTGTTCTTTCCAGAGGCATAGAACGGCAACCTGCTTTGGTCTGTTTATATTTCATACTCATCCTGTTCTGATGTTAGCGGTTTTTATTGATTTCATCATTAATTATTTTTTCTAATTGTAAGTAATTTGGGTATGTGGTTGGTCGTTGGCAGTACTATCATAGCTAAATGTGGAACATCTGGCTTGTTGTTGGCAGTACCCTCTTAGATAATATGGAACAGATGATTGATAGACGGCAGTATAATTCTTAGCTAAAAGTGTAGCATTTGGGTGTTGTTCGGCAGTACCCTCTTAGCTAAATGTGGAACATATAATTGGTCGCCGTCAGTACCCTCTTAGCTAAATGTCGGACACATATCTACACCAATATCTCCTCCATTCATTAATTCCCTCATTCTAGTTCTTTGCCTTTTGTCGTATTCATTTTTATAACTACTTTATAATTGTTTCTCATCCAGTTCTTTGTTAATTCTCTATTTTTTTCAGAGTATATCGTTGAAGTCATGATGTCATTTGTGTTGCTATCTATAATGTACATCATCGCAATTCTACCACCTACTGCATAATATATACCTCGTATGTTGTGTTTTCACAGAATGTTGAACTTCAAATACGAAGACAAAGTTATCAACACGCGAGTCTTGTATCTAGATAAGAAAGAGATCATGTACTCGGCTCCCAGAAATAGATGTTTAAAACGTTTGCTATTTGAAACGAATATCAAATGATCGATTACCAAAGAAGTTCTCTGTGAGGAGACCTCTTTTTGTGGACGGAAAATGGCAGCCTACATTGAAATATACGGACGTCTCATTTAAAAACAGCCTTGAACGATTTCATAATTAGTCCACATCCTTTGGAAAAACTGGCAGGTGATTGTTCATGCTGCATGGCGTACTGCACAGTGACGAGGTATCCAGTGGTCTGAGGTGGTCCAGAAACGGAAGGGAAGGCAAGCGAAGTAAAGTAAACTCACATGTTTTTCCATGTGAGATGTCCTTAAAGATGTGTTTCCATTGTGTAACTTCCACGTGTTGAGTAGCCACACTTTTCCTTGAGCTCTACCATAGTGCTACTGCTTTCCGCTTCTTACTCCATGCCTTTTCTTCCTTTGTAACGGAAGAAAGATTACATAGTTCAAACATTCAAATATTTTGCAAAGTCATCAAAGGCGTCAAAATGTGATGAATTTTGCCAGGAGATCACACGTGAACAGTTAAGGAAATTGTTGTGGAGTTTACACAAATCTATGAATAGTCTGGCACGACTATTGCCAATTTCCAGAGCGCTGATACAGTCTGGCAGAAAACAGAGACAAAGGGTGCGACGCTGTTGGTACACGATACCGCACACATTGGTCAAGGAAATGTGGAAGGCATATCAAGAAAAAAGGAAACAGATTACCGACATGTATAAGAACTTGAGTATGGAAGAACATATGATAATTACAAGTGAAGAAATTAGGAAAGGCAATGAGAAGTAAAAAAAAACAACACAGCACCTGCGTTTCAGGCTCATGCTATGACACACACAACACATCTTACACATATTAAAAATAAAGAGATAAAACGTTCACGGGAATGCTGCCTGTGTAACCTGGGTCTGAAAGAGTGCAAAGAGCAGCGATACTGCTACCTACCACACGTGTCGTAGAAGCAGGCTAAGGAAATTTTGGGGAGGAGTTCTCTGTTTCATCCTATAAATGATCAGTGACCTTGAATTCTGAAGTCAGATGTGTCAATCTAAAAGGCGCAAATATCTCATCTAAACTGTAAACAATCACAGAACGCATTCCGTTATCAGGGCTACCTACTTATATCTAGTCCAGCTAATCTGCCGGACAGCAGGGGTGTGATCATGTACGCAGAAGAAGAGACATACACAAGATTCATAAAATATGTTTACATACATGAGAATCGTAAACATTGCTAAGTCTTCGTTTTCTAGGGAACAGTAAACGTTATCAGACAAGAGGTAAGTAAGACTTGGATATCAGATAAGGGGAAGACAAGGATACAATAGAAAGGAAAGACAAGGATACAATAGAAAAATAAGGCAATGATACAGGAGAGAGGGAACAAAAAGATACGAGAGCTGTAGTACAAGGATACAACAGGGGAATAAGACTAGAGTACATAAGGAAGGTAAGACACATGCACATGAGGGAAGTAAGGTAATTCTGTACGTGAGTGGTAAGATAAAAGATGGTGCTAAGACAAGATACAAGAGGGATTAGAGATGAGTATACAGGTGATAGGGAAGACAGACCACACGTGAGAAGGACGACAAAGATACAGGAGTAATCGAAGTCAAGCATACAGGTGAGAAGAAATGCAATGCCATAAATGGGAGAGAAGGTAAGCCTACAAGAGAAAGGAAAGATATTGATACAAGAGGGAGGGAAAAATCCTCCAAAATGTGTCATCGTGTGTCTTTGCGTATGTGAAATATACATAAAACAGTGACACCGATTCTTGAATGTGTACACTCCCACATCAGCCATGAAGATTGACCTCGAATTGCCTCCCCTAGGACAACTTGTCGCTTTAAAGTTCAAAATTCAATCGCAGATAACGAAATGAAAATAAATATCACCGAATGCTCATCACGAACCTATTATAATCTCGATTACATAATGATATAAAAGTATGCGATGACCTGTACTTTTTTTGGACACAGATGGTTTAAATAGACTTAGAGTGAAATAACACATGAAAAGTAATTAGACAAGTTGATATTTAAATACGTAACATTACTTTTATCTCATTACTTCCATTTTTATTGTACTTGCAACTAATGATCTATCATAATACATATTGGAAAGAACGTCACATAAATGTATTTAATCAACAGTGTAGGACTAGAAATGCGTACGCACATAATTATCGACGTGATGCAGATTTTCTCAGTTATGACAAATCTTGGAACAACCGAATACCTTAAATGTTTTTCTTTGAAATTCTGTCCACGACAATGTGTTTTGATTGGTGCTGCATGATGCGGCTGCCTCTCTGCATTATAGCACGACACGGCACTGCAAATAATGATTGTGTATACTATAAAATGTTTATTTCTATTAGAAAGAAAGTTTGAACTTGGTCTCGACGATTGAGTGGTTTCTACGCCAGCTGCACAGACGCAATTCGAGAACACTCACTCGTAGTTCGAAATGCGAACTTCGATATGGTACTGGCAATATAATTTAATGTATTAGTAAAAAGTACAGTAACGTGTCTATTTTTCCAAACTATTGATGCATATTTGGCAATATAAATTTAGGAGTGTGTTTTTTTCATTGGCCAACGTCATAGTAGGGATTATGTGGCCAAGATCAAGACGACAGCCTTTACCTCCCCAGAATTAAATGGGAAAAATACTGTGATTTTTTTTAGAAAATCGTATGCAAATGTGTAGTATAATGTGGTCTATTGCAGGACATAAACACAATAACGAAAACTTCGAGGGCCGTAGGTACGTTTTCGGTTAAAAAAAAGGCATTCCTTATTTTCTAAATGTCATGGATACCTTAAGGGAGCGTTTTCCTGTAAAAAGTTAATGGGAGGGGATTTGTCTGGGGAGAGGGTTCTGCCCACCTTTCAGTTAAACAAAAATAGTAGTAACAAAAATACCTCATTTCCCTTGCTGACACCATGCCACTGTTTTTTCCTAAAGAGGAAAAACTCTACAAACCCCGTCCCATCCTCTGTATCTATGGGATTGGACAGTGCACATGTATTTAACTTTCTCTGGCAACGCAAACACTGAAATTACCACGTCCAACGTAACCATTGAAGCTGTAAAGTCCCAGCACAATTAACATAACATACTCATGGTTTGATGGGTTTGAAGCTCTTAGAATGATATGCACGTATTTACATCCGTGGAAACTATACCAATTTTATTATATCAGTGTTTAATGCCGTTAAGTCAATAATAATAATGGAAGTTGCAATGCTGGTAATCGTGACACCGTGTCCTCCAGGGACAACTTTTGACATGGTAGGTAAAGATACAGCATAGAAACATCAATAGTTTTATCATAATTTTATTAATGAACACACCGTCAAAATTAAATGTGTCAGGGGCCATTAGCACAAATAAAACGGTGGCACAATACATCTCCATTCTCTAGATTTGATCCAACTGAAAATGTATTAGGAAGCTGTTACAATAGCAATCAAGCGGGATTTTGAGAGCGAAGGGAACACAAGAATAATTATTACATCCTTTTTAAAAAAATAAATTCCCCACCCCTTAAAATTAATAATTTAAAATTTAATCATGCTGTGTGTTAATCAATTAATTTTTTTTTTTTTTCATTAGAAAATGTTTGTTTTAAAGTCAGTTCACTATCCTTTTTCTAGAAGTAGTTTCGCAAATAACAAAAACTCACATTATTTTGCTTCCTCGGTGTTGAATTCATTTGATTTTAGAGTGCAAACATATTTTAAAACAAATACAATTTTAATAGAAAAAAAATTCATATTTGAAAAGTTGTACAAGAAATGAGTTTCCCATTTTTCATTATAAAGTATTGCAAAATATGAAGCCAGAGAAGTGCAACAGGTTTAAAAACCGACTGTCAATAAGTGTTTTTGACACAGTAGTCAATTCGTTTTAGAATCTTTCCGAGAGTACTCAGGTATTTCAGCAAATAAAAACATTATTATTATTATTATTATTATTATTATTATTATTATTATATGTATGTGTGTTTTCACCCGTAAAGAAATAATAATAGTAATAATAATAATAATAATAATAATAAAATCCATAACCCATTAGGGTCGTGGTGGTATCACATTTCGTACAGAAAGATCTCCAGGCATCTCTATCCTCTACCATCCTGATGAATATGGAAAATTCCCCCATGTTCAGTCTTTCATATTACCCAGCATTGTCGTCTTACACCCTCGTGTTATTTCACCTTACATCGTACGTTCAAGTACATCTTATATCATCGAGGAATGCCTCGACACGTGCCAGTACCACCGGACTTTACGACTTTTTCATGATTGTTCACAGTGGTTCTTGTTGACCAGATAAAATTATAATTATATCATACACAAAAAATGGTTCTTATGTAACAGATACCCAACACCACGTCTACAGCCGTTATTTTCAAACGTCTGGTTTTTTCTAAGTCCGCAGAGTTCACGTCTCATGTAGAAATATTTATAGATCCGAAGATTTATATAAGTTAATCTTAAACACGGTTGGCGTTTATGTTTGTCCAAATGATGATTAAACCTGTCATGGCGATGGCGACGACCAGTATTTTCTTGTACTCTTATTTGAAATAGCGTAGGTCTAAATAAACATTCTTGTCTGGCGACAACATTAGTTATAATAAAAAAATAGCCGAATTCGTGGTATATGAAGAAATTAAATTATGTTTCTTTATATTGCGTCACTATGATGGTGATCCTGTTGTCAAAATTAAACTTTCTCACAGTATTCAAGAGACGTGTATGCTACATACGATCTAAATCTTCTCTAACTTTAATAAAGTTATTTCTTCTGTCGTTCACTCGAAACATGTATGTATCTGTAATTATGTCTCCAGAACAAAACTCACTGTCTTTTGTAGTTCATACATCAGCCCATAGAGCTTCGATTCCCGTGTTGTTTCCTAATGGCCAATATGTTTGCCTCAGCGTTTCATACTCACAACAATCTTGAAGTATATGTTTTTCAATCTGTACTGCTTGTCCACATGTACACATGGGGGTGTTGCCAATCTTGAATTTTGTGTACCTGTGTCTGCGGAATCGGTTGTGTCCCGTTCTGAGGCGAAGAACTACAACAAGTTCTGATCTGTTCACAATGTGATAGTAATCTTGTGTTGGTGTTTGTGGCTTTCTTATGGATTTCATCATATTTTTTTTTCTGATGGTACTTCTGATTGGTCTTCGAAAGCACCTTTCTTAGCCAGTCGGTCTGCTTTTTTTATTTCCTGGTATTCCACAGTGAGAGGGTATCCACTGCATAGTTACCATATACTGGTAAGACAGTTAGTTTTTCGGACTGAAGAGTTTGAAGCACTGGCATTGAATCTGCCTGGAATACCACGGGCTGTGGATCAGGTTGGAGTTCAGAAGTTTTTCAGTTGCCACTCTAGTTGCCTAGATTTCTGCATCATAATTATTGTAGAATTTCCCTGTTGGTGCTCCGACTGTATCTCTAGGCTTGTGTGGATATTCTATATATGCATCTGCACCTCCATTCCTCACTGCATTCTGTGCAGACCCATATGTATATACTCTGACCAACACATGTCTTGTGGCTATGAATCGTCCAGGAAACTGATGGTGACTGTCCTTCGCTGTACGTTGTTCTGTTCCTCCTCGCATAGAATTCGTGTCACGTAGGTATGAATATATATTGGTAGTCCATGGCTTTCACTCCAATGAGTTTATGCTGGTACACATACGCCCCTAGTCATAAGGGGCTGTCAACTTCAGGTAGTTCTCTAAATTGCACAGAGTTCAGCTTGGTGGATAAAGCTGCTTCTTTTCAATCGCCCCACTACTAGATTTTGGAATGTTTCCTTCATTGAATGACTTGGCATACATTGAAACATTTCTGCTTGTATAAGTAGCTTTGTGTTTCTGCGTTCATCAAGTGTTTTCGTTCTCCACATTTCCTGCATCTCTACTACGGGTATTGATTTCATTGCTCCCAATGTTATCCTAAGCATCTGGTTTTGCACTTTATCTAGATCCTGTAATGTGGCGTTAGCTGCAGGACACTACGCAGCTGAATCATATATCAATTGTGACCTTATACCTTGCTGATAAACGTTAAGGAGTATATTCCCACCGACTCCCCATGATCTTCCACGTAATTTTGCTCCATGCACCAGATCACAAGGTCGTCATCATGCATTGCGACTTTGATCCCATGTGATAGTTTCGCAATTAGGCCATTAATGTAAACCAAGAAATGTGCGGGTGATAGGACTCGTCCCTGGGGGACTCCATGACGCAGTTTGACTGTCTTTCATTTGCCATAATCCAATTATACCCTCGCGCTTCTATTAGGCATATATGCTTTTCCCCATTTGTATATTTTTGAGTTAACCCTGCAATTTCTTTAAGAGTCCTTCTTTCAACACATTATAAAATGCTTTCAGGGTGTCTACCCATGCTGCTGGTATCAGTTTCTAATCTTCGAAGGCTTCCTCAATATTTTGGGAGAGGTAGGTTTCCTGATATTCAGTGGGGAAGCATTGACTGATGCCTGCATGCTGTGATACCAGAAGGTTTTTACTTTAAATATACCACTGCATCATAAGATTGATAATTCGTTCCATTGTTTTGGATAGACTTCTTGAGGGGCTGATGGGGCCTGTAATCGAAGACTCTGTTACCATCTTTCCCTGATTTGAGGAGTGATATTATTATTGCTTCTATCCATGCCTGCGGAACATTACATGTGGTCCAGCTTGTGTTGAAGATCTGCAGTCGCTGTGGTCATGCTGTTCCTAGGTTTCTAATAATTTCATTGTACACTCCATCCAATTTGCCCTGGGGGCTTTCTTATTTTCAATTTGGATATCGCATGCTCCAGTTCTTTCAATGTTTTTGGTGCCTCCATGACTACAGGTATAATTTCGTCTTGTCCAATGTGTTGGTTTCTTTCGAATCTCCTGTTGTTTGTCTGGGCAAACTTTGGTGTTGTTGTCTTCTGCAAATGAGTCTGCAAAGTAACCAGCTGCATGATTACCTGTTACAATGTTTCTATATTTATAAAGTGTTATCCTTCTATTTCTACCTTCATCAGTTATGTGTTTTACCACTTTCCATTATTTCATAGTGTCCCTTTCAAAGTTCAGCGATTCTTTTCTTTTCTTTCTAGCTGCTCCGTCTGGCTTGCAAATTGCATCTTTGAAATTTAGCCTTTGTTTGCTATTTATTGTAGTGTTCATGTAGGTCTGTTCTCTGCCTGCTGTCTAGATGTTTCCATCTCATTTTGCATCTTCTCCAGTTCATCATTCCAGTAGAATTTGTAGTTTGTGCATGCCCCTTGGGTATATTATTACTGGCAGAATTTAGTATACATATATTAAATACGATGATGACGTTTCTCCTTCGCAAACGAAGATGAACATGACATTAAAAACAATAAATGTGATGAGCAAGTATAAAAACAATAAAACATTTGCGATTGTCTAATTTAGTTTGTGAGTGCCCGATGAGTCCGATCGTACCAGAAACGTTCCATTGCAATGCATGCAGGAATATAGAGGGTTTGAGGTAGGGGATTGTTTGGAATTTGTCCTTCCGCTTCCGTCGCTTGTAAATTGCCCGCAGTGTTATTTCTTGTTTTCAAATTTAGCAATGCCAGTAGTGATCTGAGTATGTCAAGCTGAACGATCAAGGACTGTAGACTCACATGAGCTAGGATAAATGCTGCAGTGTTTGAGAGAGTTATTTAGATGATCCTTGAAGCGCTTTTCCTGCTCTCTCTTTTACTTTTACTATCGCACAGCTCCCCATGGAATAATCTCTTTGCAAGGTGGATGTCTGGTATACGGATGATGTGGCTAGACCAGCGGAGTTGGACCTAGTCAGCAGTGAATCGATGCTTTGCATACAGGACTTTTGAATAATTTCTGTGTCTGGTTCTTGATCCTGCCAACGTACTCCCATGATGTCTCTTTAGCGTCGAAGGTGAACAGATTTAAACTTCTCGAAAGTGTCTCGTTTAGACAGTCCATGATGACGTAGCATAAACCGTGTTGGTAGAACCACTGCTTGTTACACGTCCAACTTAGTTGTCAAACTGAGACCACGCCTGATCCAGACGATCCAGACGTTGGCACGACGACCGCCGAATGTCGCACTGGCGAGAGTTATACGCAGGTCAATTGTCGCAGTGTGCGATAGGGTGCTGCCGTGATATACAAACTTATTTGCATTATTGAGTTTTTGACCCTTTACTGTGATCACTGGCTCTGTGTAGAGGACACATAGCGCTGGTTGAAACATTACTAATGTCTTCGCGGTGATGATGTTGAGACCGAACGCATCACAGGCCAAAGGAAAGAAGCCCATGCTGTCCTGCATGTCTTTCAGACTGGTAACGATTAGTGCACAAGCGTCGGCGAAATACAGGTCGTGAACAATGACCGTCTTAGTTATGGTCTTGACCTTTAATCTACTAAGATTGAATAGTCCGTCATCAGCTCGATAGTGGAAGCAAATTTCTGCACTGATATTCCGAAAGACACCGTTAACATGGCAGAGAACACCATGCTGAAGAGCGTCGGAGCCAGGACGCAACTCTATTTGGCACCGTTAATTACTGGATACAGGTTTGAATGTGCGCCGTCATCTTGCACACTGTCCGGCATACCATCATGGAACTTGCGAATCATGTTGGTGAATTTTTTGGGACATCCAAATTGGGCCGTGCTCTTACATAGTCCGATATTTACATTGTCGAATGCCTTTGTTAGGTCAGAAAATGTGGTGTAGAGATCAGTGAACTTTTTGCGACACTTTTCCTGTAGTTGTCTGGCAGTGAATATCATGTCAACCGTTTGTCTGCACTGTCAGAAGCCACATTGGCTCTCTGGGAGAACTGTCTCAAGATGGATTTGCGGTATGTTTTATAGGACCTTTGCCAGGATTTTGCCTGTAATATAGAGGGCAGGGATATCCCTCGGTGGTTGTTGCAAACTATGCGATCTTTTTGTCTCTTGTATAGATGTAGGATGGAAGCATCCTTACAGTCTTGCGGTATCGCTTCCAGGTTACACATCGTCTGGAAGAGTTATGTGAGTTTAGCTGACATAACAGGACCACTGACGGCGTACATGTCAGCTGAAATTAAATATGGATCTGGCGCTTTTCCTACGAATAGCTTTGTGATTGCTTTCTCTACTTTCTCAATGCAATGGGGCTCCGATAACGAATAGTTGACTGGTGATACGCGTGATACGCGCAATCGCTTTGTCGTTGATGTTGAAGGTAAATTTAGTACATTCTCAAAATGTTCAGTCCATCGTTTGAGAATTTCATCTATATCAGTGATGGTATGATTTTCATCTGCGCTTAGAAGTTCCTGAAGATTGAGGGCCATAAATTGCTTTTAGCGGTAAATACAATGACTGCATATTAGTGCTGTCAGCATAATTCTATATCTCTTTGGCTTAGCTACTAAATCATGAGTATTGCATCCTCCTTAGTCCTTTTTGTGTGTTGAGTTTTCGTACAACGTCTATTTGCTGGTTGATGTGGGTTCGTTTAGATAAAGAGTTGTGATGTGTGTGGCTTTCATATGTACATCGTTAAAACAGTCTTGATGCCTGCGAACAGCAACGCCCATTAAGTAGCGACTGGGTCCATGTTTCATAAAAATTTTGGTATACGAAATCTTCCTACATATATTCCGAAATCTTCCGTCATGACTTTAATCAATTCCTCTGTTCTATCAGACATTGCGCTGGGAATTTGTTAATTCCTGGGGCATCCTTTATTCAGTGAACAAACTGCTTCCTGTACTTCATCTATTAATATGTTACTAAATAATTTCTGCGTTATTTAGCCAAGTAACGTATACTATTGTATTGTGTGGTACATTTTCATGATAATATAACTCTCTACAATGGTCTGTCCATCTCATCAATACATCTTTTTTTATATTCATCATTGTTCCATTTGTGCCTTCTATAATAGAAGTCTGGGGTTTTCTTTGTAGTGCGAATGTTTTTAAAGTTTCAAATACTGCTTTACTATTACCCTCTGGCATGATGTTAATGAAACCCATTATGCATTGATCCCGTTTTCTTTAGCTATGTTCATAATAGTTCTAATAGTTTATTCAGGGCACTATTACGTCCAAGCTGCCAGTGTATTATATTATGTCTTTTTTTATCTCTCTTGCTATCACATAAGGTTAATGTGTCTGTTACCTAGCCTTTACTGGCTTTGTGTTTTTTTATAGTAGCTTTGTAGCTGTGTCAATTAACTCTGCGTTCAAGTTCTCAGTCAGTGAATTGATATCGTCCTCCAATTAGTTGAAAGCTGCGCAATTATCTCCTATTGTTGCCTTGAATAGATTTTCTATTTGTGTCATCTTTACTATTTCTAATTCAAATCTGTGACAACTCCGCTGTTAGGTGGTAGTACTTTTTTCTTAGATGACCATTAAGGTCATGAAAACCATATCGTTTTCGCTGCTTATGTCAGCACCCGGGAATGGTCTGGTCTGTGCTTGATGTATGGCTTATTTAATCTCGTAGAAGCCAGAATAAAGTCGATTTGATTGTGTAATTGCCCTGAGTGCATGCCAAGGTATTCTATCTTGATCAAATGACTTACAACTCATACTTACCGTCTTAAAATGACAGTTCAGCGGGCTTGTTTCAATACTGTGTTACATAATACTCTGAATAAATATAAAAATAGGTAAATTGTCTTTAAATATCTCTGAGATTTATTTAGAAAAAAATTGTTTACACTAGTATTTTTCATATATACACACTATGCTGGATGTGATATGGTCAGCACAATGGCAACATTTCTTAGTTTAATCATATTTGATCGGATGTCCGAATCTGGTTGACGTGATAAGCAATTCTAGTTTAGAAATTGCTACAGTCAACAAGTAAAACAGTATCAATATCTTGGACACATAGTCACACATGATGTCAGTTGTGAAACAGAAGTTAAAAGGAGAATAGGAATGGCTAAAAGTCCTTCAATGACATGAGGAAATTATTAATATCTAAACAAATTACAAACAAGTTAAAAATGAGAATTATAAAATGCTACATCTATTCCATATTAATGTATGGCTCAGAAACATGGATACTAAATAAATAATTAGAAGACAAAATTGATGACATTGAGATGTTGGTATATAGAAGAATAGGGAGAAAATCATGGAAAGAGAAGAAAACAAATAAAGAGGTGCTAAAGATACTAAATATGAAGAAAGAACTACTAAGAGAAATAAAGATGAGACAAATAAAATACTTTGGACACATTAAAAGACATGACACCTTATTGAAGACCTTACTTGAGGGTAAAGTCAATGGGAAGCGAGCAAGAGGTAGGCAGAGATACAAGTGGGAGAGTAACATCACACGATGGACAGGTTACAGTCTAGCAGAGTGCACCACCAAGACAAGAGACAGGAGATGTTGGAGATACGTTGCAGCCAACCTTCGTTGCGGAGACGGCACTTGATGATGATGATGACAGTCAATTGATACTTGAAATATTAAGCACTGGATAAGCTGAAAGTGCCCTATTTACAGCATAAACTGGATTATGTAACAATATTTTTACATAAAGTAAATGCAGTACTTTGTTCATCATTTAAGTGATTTTGGGAATGGAATGTTAAGGTGTAATTTCTTCTCTGATGAACCACAAACTAAGGATGATTTTGTTCAGAATTTATTTATAGTAGATACGTTTCAAGAATTTTTTCAAGTATTATTCCTTGGCTGTAAGATGGATACTCTACGGTTCATGCAGAATGATTAGTATGGCACACTCAACAAATCTGAGCCACAGTCTTCCACGTCTGTGCAAGGAATCACAGGACATACATGTAAAATCGTGACTAGTGATACCAAGCAAGATTTCACGACCATTCGGCACTATAATCACAAACTGAATGGAGTTACCTCTTTCAGAAATCTCGGATCCCATATATGTGATAATGTTAGCACAGGAAATCAGATTAAGTTAAGCCTTTTGAGATGGCAATTGCTGCCAGGGTAAGGTTGAATATGATATGAAAAAGTAAAATCAGTATTACAGTGAAGATCACTATATTCGGATGGCTAGTGATAATTATACATTTGTACGAATGTGAAAGCTGAATACAAAATGTAGATACAGAAAAATGGATTCAGGCTACTGAATACATGTGCTGCAGATGTGTGTTAAGAAATAATTATATGAACATGAGACAAATATATTCATCCAGCACCAAATACAAAAACAACCAAACCTGCAGGTTGTCAGGAGCCACGTTTAGCAATGGTGAAAAGGCGTATACATGTTTGGTTTGGACATGTAATGAGACAGGACACACTGACCAAAGTGATTTTGCAAGGAACAGTCAAGGGTTGAGGAAGAGGAGGCGAACAACGAAAATGATGACATGATAACAATAATAAATGGTTTAAGCATAATTTTTCTACACTTCTCCGAATGGTTGAGGACATAGGTCTTTGAACGGCGTTTTTATATTGGTCTTTCTAGTGTGCAATCCATTCAATCCCGACCTGTTATAAGACGTATTATTATTATATTGTTCCACCTCGTGATGTCATGCGTCTCTTAGACGTCATGTCATTGAATTAATTGCTATCTTTTTCTCCTATGTCTGTATACCATTCATGAACTTGTCCTCTCTATGCAGTACTATCCACGACATCCTGTTCTCATGATTCCGTCTCATTGTCTGAATGGGGTTGAATTACCGCGAACATTTATATAAATACATTTTATGTGGTACATGTCTTCTGAGTCTAGTTTGCTCTGAATCCGTCGTTAGATTCACATTATTCAAGTTGAGCTAGAAATATATCATGGACCATCCGTTTGCAGAAAAGGTGCACTATGTTCTAACGACATCATTCACAATAAACACTTTTCCCAACAGACAAAATGTATGCCTGCTTACAGTTCCTATAAAATGCTAATTACACATTTTAATCGGTAATTAATAATCAATAATAAATTATGATATGTATTGAGAAATGGTCCTACCATATATCTCGGCAATGGCTAAAACAATGGAAGAAACAGTTCTGATAAATCATAGTCAAAATGAAATATTCTTTTTTTGTAATTGTTTCAGCGTCATGGGAGGATTATCTCTTTGGAATAGTCACTCTTTGTATGAATCTTGTGTAACGATGTTGTAATGTCTTCTGAAATATTTTCTAGGCTGCCCTCTAGCTATGTACTCCTTGTATCTGCATATCATCGTTTTTAATCGAAGCTACTTTATGAAAGTATAGCGACACGACCGGGTCAGTTGATCTGTTGTTTTCTAATGGAGTTTATTAATGGTCTTATAACAAGATGACTTGTGTTTAAATCTTGCTTCTCTCTCTTCTGGTTACTTCCGATGTTCTGTTGTCATGAAATTGCAATGTGAACTCCTTTTCTTTGGTGGTTTATGTCAATATTCAAAATGGTTACTGATAATACGTCATAGGTACACAAAAAAAGCATATTCCTTTAATACAATACGGAATCTTTCGTGTCCAAATGATTATATATATATATATATATATATATATATATATATATATCAGATGACATTATTTCCAGAACATAGTCTTCTTTATTGATCCTGATAACTCCTAACAATGTGGTGGAGGTGTTCTGCAGCAGCCCGAGACATGTTTAAGCAAACTGAAATGCCTTTTGTCTATCTTTATTATTTTTGGTAGTCCTTACCCAAACCAGAAATCTCATCTTTGATTATTAATTTTTGCTGTTATGCCTTTCTATTTGGATACAAATCTCATATTTCTAATTAATGTGGTACTAAAGAGCCAACACACTTCAACGTTTAATGTTGTAATCTCTTCTTGATTAGTCTTTTTCGCTACTCTTAGGAGCCTGTCATAATTTCTAGGCACAATAAGTACCGTAGCTTGTCATAGCTTTTGGGAAGAAATTCGTTACTTGAGCAGTGATATTAAAACAAATTTATTTTCACCCGCAATTTATACGGACAATAAGTTAATTATGAAGACCTAATGTATGCACAATAAAGATATATTTAAACAATATTCATGTATATGTCGGCTTGAGCTCATAATCGTCTCCGTAACAGCGTTCGCCGAGGACCACACGCTTAAATGTTCTAATTTAGTTAACCCTTGTATTCGCATTATTCGTTCAGAGTGAAAGATAATTCAGAACAGAATAGAGGACCCAACATATCGCGGAATTGCACCTTTGGTTAACAGCAGAGACATATACGCACAAACCAACATCATGAAAAATGGGCATACACTTGATTTGCTGAATACTTCCAAATGTATTTGATCCATCATATGCGGCAGTGAAAAAAATGCGAAGCATAATTAAAGATGAAGCTGGGGATGCCTTTAGCTTTTTTTGCCGAAGTTAAACGTATTTTGAAAAAAGCAACATTATTGTTAGAGTCAAAATAAAAATGTATAACTCACTAGTGCTTTCTAATATGCAATATTTTTGTGAGAGTTAAACACTCACTGCAAGTATGGAGAGATGATTGCTTGCCTTGGTTTTGCTGCTTGCTGATCCAGCGGTCCATGTGATCATGCCCGTTTACTCAATTACATACCTTTAAATACAAGCTTTACAGACCAATTATACGGATCTATATATATATATATATATATCTAAATATATCTTATATATCTAACTATCTATTCGTCAATCGGTCTGTCTGTCTGCCTGCCTGTCTGCCTTTCTGTGTCTGTCTGTCTGTTTATCTCTCTATCTCTCTCTCTCTCTCTCTCTATATATAATATATATATATATATATATATATATATATATATATATATATATATATATATATATACATATATATATCTGTATGGCTGTATCTCTATCTCTCTATCTATATGTATGTGTGTCTGCCTGCCTGTCTATACGATGTGACACTTGTTCACCTTGCAGTATCATGGGTAGAATAGTTTTCGGATGATGGCCTTTGTATGTGCTGTTTGTAAGCTTGTGCCCGTGGCTTCTTTGATTTCTGTGGTCCATCTTTTGCATACTCTACCTCTGCTTTATATCTGCGATGGCTATGCGGCATGGTCATCTGTGGCATGGTCATCTGTGGCATGGTCATCTGTGACATGGTCATCTGTGACATGGTCATCTGTGGCATGGTCATCTGTGGCATGACCATCTGTGGCATGGTCATCTGTGGCATGGTCATATGTGGCATGGTCATATGTGGCATGGTCATCTGTGGCGTGCTGTCTGTTGGTAGTCTGGATGTGTGTGAAAACCACTTGAATTCAGATGAAAGTTAAAACCTCCCACCTAGAATAGAAAACACTGATCTTGAGTTGAAAGTTAAAACCTCCCACATAGAATAGAAAACATTGATCTTGAGTTGAAAGTTAAAACCTCCCACCTAGAATAGAAAACACTGATCTTGAGTTGAAAGTTAAAACGTCCCATCTAGAATAGAAAACACCGATCTTGAGTTGAAAGTTAAAAGCTACTACCTAGAATAGAAAACGCTGATCTTGAGTTGAAAGTTAAAACGTCTCATCTAGAATAGAAAACACCGATCTTGAGTTGAAAGTTAAAACCTCCCACCTAGAATAGAAAACGCTGATCTTGAGCTGAAAGTTAAAACCTCCCACCCAGAATAGAAAACACTGATCTCGAGTTGAAAGTTAAAACCTCCCAATATAGAATAGAAAACACTGATCTTGAGTTGAAAGTTAACCCCCCCCCCCCCCCACTTGGAACAGAAAATATAATCATGACTCTAATCATGATTTAATCACTAATCATGTGCTGAAAGTTTAAATTCCATCTGGCATATATGTATATATATATATATATATTTGAACTGACAGTCCGCTGAAGACGGATGTGTCGGGTCATTGGCGCAAAATAAAAACGATGACACACCGCATTTCCACTTTCTGGCCTATATCCTGCTGGAAATCTAGTAGGGCCACTGTACTGCTGCAAGAGAGATCCAGCTGGAGTTTGAGCTTGAACGCTGCTGAAGAAGAAGAACTGAAAGGATAAACGCAATGCATGACACAAAAACACTAACCTTGAATTCAAAGTTATCCACCACTCCCCCCAAACAATATATTATAGACAACACGAATCTGAATCTGAAAGTTAAAACATCGTGGCATCATCATCATCATCAAGTGCCATGCCAGCTGGCGTAGGCGATCATGGCTCTCCACAACTCTCTTTCACCAGTATTATATATCAAGATCTTTGTTATTCCCCTGCCATGCCAGGTTGTCAAACTGTCTACTAGTTTGTCACGTTGTTGCCCTCTGTCTCTGTTGCATTAAATCTTGCCTGTTTGGCCATGTTCACCAATCCCCCCTGTCTCTTGAAGTGGCCAAAAATTGTTAGTATAGGTGTTATATAGCACTGCAGAACTCTCTCACCTCTAATGACAAGGTCATATTACACAATATATTTTTTCATTTTTCTGAGTGTTGTTTTTGCCTCCCTATTCTGCTTCTTATTTCTGTTGAACTTCTTCCATCTGCTGTAGTCATTGTATCAACATATTTTAATTGGTGGACCTGTTTTAATACTATATCATTCACTTTGATCTTGCAATGTGTGGTATTTTGTCACGTTGCCGCCCTCTGTCTCTGTTGGCTTCAATCTTGCCTGTTGTAACTATGTTCACCAATACTCTCTGTCTCTTGAAGTGGCAAAAAATGAAGATTGTCTTTTTCTTATATTATTGAGTAAGGTCCGTTTCGCATTTGACCCTTTCAACACCTCCACATTAGGTTTCTTGGTCGTTCATAGTGTTCTCATCATTCTTCTATAGACCGCATCACTATTTCCTCTAATTTCCCACTTTCCAGTTTGTTTATTTTTCAATGCTCTCGCAGCCATATGTTAGTATAGGAGTTATATAGCACTGTATAACTCTCTTTCTCACCTCTAATGACAAAGTCATATTACACAATAGATTTTTCATTTTTCTGAATGTTGTTTTTGCCTCCCTATTATGTTTCTTATTTCTGTTGAACTTCTTCCATCTGTTTTAGTCAGTGTTAGTCATTTTACCAATATATTTGAATTTGTGGGCCTGTTTTAATACTATATCATTCACTTTGATCTTGCATTGTATGGTATTTTATTTCTTTGAAATAACCATTACATCTGTTTTCTTTATATTTAGGAAGAAACTTTCTCTTTACTCTCTGTGACTATTATATTAATTAAATCTTGAAGGTTTTCCTCACTTTTTGCAATGAGAACATTGTCGTCCGCATATCTCAAATTATTTATGTGACGCCCTCTCACAGATATTCCTGGGAAACTATTGAACGCATTGTGTTTTCACTGTATATAGAGAACAGGTCTGGTGAAAGTACACATCCCCGTCTAACATCTTGTTTTATTTGTTGACAAGGGCCAAACTGATTTCCTACTTTTATTGCTGCTGTTTATTGTCAGTTGATGTTTTTGATGATTCTTAAATCCTTATTGTCGAAGTTTAAACTCCAAAGTATGTGTTCACTATATAACTTCAATATGTTTAATTTTATCAAATGCTTTTGTGTAGTCTATAAAAAAGAGGTACACATATATTTTTTACCTCTATAGACTTCTCAATTAGTGTTATCAAAATATATATTGTTGATATTTAGCCTTCTACGAAGCTACATTGTTTTGAACTTATTTCTATGTTTATGTTGTTTTTCAATCTTTTCATGATGATTCTGAGAAGTATTTTTGTTTTTTGGCTCATGAGACTGATTGTACAATGTTTTTCACATTCTGTGGTCCCGGGTATCCTAAGTTAGGCTATAAATATGGACCTCATTAAGTCACCTTATTTGTGTCCATTATTATATATGTCATTCAGCAATTTTGTAAAATTATTTCAACTCCAAAGTCACCTAAACCTGCTAACTCCTCTAATTGCACTTACGTAAAACACAGGTTAATATAATCGCTTCACTCAGACACGACGGACCATGATGACCTTCTCCTGTGAAGTGTATAGCCACAGGAGTATGTATTCTGTGCTTCATGGCATTTAGATGGTTACAAAAGCTTCAACGGAGATGTGCTCTTGATATTTTGGTCACTGCCATCACATCATGCACCACCGATGATAGATCTAGGTACGCTCTACACAATCGTCTTATTTTTGAATTGGGTACCCTCAAGCCTTTTGGACTCAATTCCGACCACTCGTTTGTCTAGTACTGTGTTGGTGCGGTCGTGTTCTTCATTCATTTAGCTCTGTTATTTACGTTATCTTTTTGTTCGTTTCGTTTCCACATATATTTACGTTTTTAATGTCTTTCCGGCATCTGATTTCCATATTTTCCTTGGATACGTTTGTGTGTCGTAATAATTTCCATTCGTCTTTTGATGTTTTGTGCATTTCTTGATAAAAACCTTTTGGTTGAAACGTTGAATATGTTTTGTGTGTTGCAATTTGTATGTTTTATAGTGTGTACATTATTACCCACTAGTTTTAGTTATAGTACGTCTAGTCTGTGTGAAGCGATTATAGTAACCTGTGCTTTACGTAAGTACAATTGTTGTTACGTTTCAAGCAGTTTCCTTATATTAATTCCTCTAATGTGGTATTGTCTGATCTTGGGGATTTGCCATATTCTATGAGTCTTAGGACCTCCATTACCTCTGTTGCGATTATTGATGGACCCTCGCCGTTATCTCGTATGTTTATCTCGGGTCTATTGTCATCATAAAGTTCTTTGATATATTCTGACCGCATCTGTGCTTTGTGATCTTTTCCAATTAACACCTGCCCTGATTAGATTTTAGACACACTGTAACTGTTTGCGTTCTCTTCCTTGTTATCACCTCAATTTGCTTATGTAGTCATGTTGTATCTTGATAGTAATGGGATTCTATTTCCATTAATTTCTTGTTCAGTCAGTTTTCTTTTGCTATTTTGCATTTCTCTCTTATCTCCTTATATATTTGCTGATATTCCTCGAGGTTGTGTTTATTTTTTCTTATGGTGCTCATCAATTCTAATATTTTTTTCAGTTATCCATTTTTGTTTTGATGTATGTTTTACATTTGGTATTATCTCCATAGATGTTTGGTTTATCGAGTGTTTCAGGATGTTCCATTGATCTTCAATACTCTGAATCTTGGCAATGGCATTGTATCTATTCTGTACAATTATGTTATCTTTCTTTAATGTCAGCATCTGATTTTAATAGTGCTAAATCTAATTTCATATTTCTTAGTGATCTCCTGATCTTCTTTAATCTTATGCAAAATTTTCCCACAAGTAGTATATGATCACTCTTGCAGTCAGCACGTGTCCTTCTTTTCATAGATCTAATGATGTTTCTATGTCTTTTAGAGATTACAATGTAATCAATTTGGTTCCGTGTATTATCTCCTGGGCTAATCGTACACAGCCTTCTTGGGTGTTGCTTGAACCATGTATCCATGTATTGAAAATACATCTGGAATATACACAAACGGAGAGAAATAGTTATTTAACCATATATATATATATATATATATATATATATATATATATATATATATATATATATATATATATATATATATATATTATTAAGTTATATGCTTGTGCCCACTCTATCAATAAATCACCTTTCTCGTTCTTAACACCTAAACCAAATTTTCCAGTTACATTCTTTATCAATGCATCCCCTACTTTTGCGTTAAAGTGCCCCATCACTAGTTACTTCATGATTTTTACGTTGTTTCATTGCTGTTTCTAGATCCCCATAGACATTGTGGATGCCCTCCTCTGAACTGCTTGATGTGGGTACATAAACGTGTACAATATTCAATGGTTTTCCTGATAGTTTCACTAATATTACCCGATCTGATATTACAATGAAACCCTTCACCGTTTTTCCTGTTTCTGTGTCTAATAATATGCCTTTACCTCTCTTGTGTTTTGTCCTCCTGAGTATATGACTTTAACTTTATCTGATTGTATCTCTCCTGCCCCAGTCCATCTCATTTCTCGCATTTCTAAGAAATTTACGTTCATTATTTCCATTTATTTCTTGATGTTATCTAATTTACCACACTGCGCTAACGATCTGACGTTCCATGTTGCTATATTAAAACTAACTGTATGCCTACTTCTGTGAGTCCCCATGACATTCGTCTTGGGAGAATAATGTGTTAGTGGTAGTTTCCCGTTGCTTTCCACAACCATATGAGGGATATCCATTTATATCCGCTCTCTTTGACAATATTTTATGTCGGGACAAATGCAACTTGTCGTAGAAACCAATAATCTTGAGCTGGAAGTGAAAACATCCGATCTGGCACAGAAACCACTAAGCCTGAACTTAAAGTTTAAATCTCCCACCTGGCACAGAAATTAAGTTACAAAATCTACTTCCTAGGGGATCTACCAGCATTGGATTTGTATCATCTATCTCGCCTGCAGGATTAATCTCCTGACATGTCAACTCATAAATGAACAAGCAGAATAAGGTTCCGGATGCTCAAGCATGTACAATACATGTACCCACTCTATCACACATTCTGACACCGATTTCCTTCTCTCTTTCATTCTCTCTATCTCTTTTTCTCTCTCTATTTCTCTCTCTATTTCTCTCTCCCTTTCCACAAGAAACTACGTTTGAAAATACATCTGGAATATACACAAACGGAGAGAAATAGTTATTTAACCATATATATATATATATATATATATATATATATATATATATATATATATATATATATATATATATAGAGAGAGAGAGAGAGAGAGAGAGAGAGTGAGAGAGAGAGATCCACGTCACAAGTTGCAACATCGATGATGTATTAATATTTCCCCATATTCCCATGATCTCCCCTCATGCTGGCGTCTGATGTTATGACATTTACAACCATGCTGCGCAGATAAATTGCCAGAAGCAAGATCCTAACTATTAGTCAAGATCTATCTGCAACTAATTAAGCCGGAGACTCATGACACATTCTGTCCCAGTTTTTCTGTATGTTGTTATATCTGTCGCGTCTCGTTATTCATCACACAATAATCATATCTTCTAATGTCCTCACACCTTTAGGCTCTAGCAAATGTTCTTCCCTAAAACTATTTTTCCTTTAATATTTTCTAAGTTGATCCCATTTTCTCTTCACCAATTTCTTAATATTTTGAATAATGCTTTGCTTCTTTTTTTTCTCAATAAGAACGATGTTATATGTGATACACGTTTTGTAACGCATTCAATACAACAAATATTTACTCTGAGAAATGTCGTATTTGCTTTATGTAAGCGTCAGTAACCGTAAATAGAAACTCAATTAATATTACTGCTAAGTTAAGTTTCATTTTTCTCTTAATTCATTTCTCTTAGGATGGCTACATTAGTAGTTTCTTGGTCTATGATATTCTCAGGTTTTCTGTAAAATTTTCT
Source organism: Meghimatium bilineatum (assembly GCA_034231615.1). Taxonomy (NCBI): domain Eukaryota; kingdom Metazoa; phylum Mollusca; class Gastropoda; order Stylommatophora; family Philomycidae; genus Meghimatium; species Meghimatium bilineatum. The sequence goes on from CM067300.1 coordinate 48,369,251, forward strand.
TTTAAATGCTATTTTATTTTCCACTTTGTTGGTGATTGTCCATGATTCACATGCATCTGGTGCTATTGGGAATATTGAGACTCTTAGGAAAGTTAGTTTTGTTATTTTACAGCTGCTCAGCCACTTATTATTCATTTGTATGAGCGTCTTGGACGCAATAGCCAACTATTTCTGACTTATTCATATCAATAACAATTGCTGCTGATAAGAGAACCAATGTATTAATAAATAGTGGCTCTTTATTATTCGCGCTGATGTTGATATTGATTGGGACCTTGCTAGTGGTATTTTTGCTTGCCATAATCTTTGTGTAGTTTCCATTCAGAAATATGTTTTGTTTTTCACTATTTTATGAAGTTTATGAGATGTTCGAGACCTGCTTGACTGTGTGCTAATAATGTTACATCATCAGCATATCTTTGTCCTGGTATCTCGTGACCTACGATGCTGAATAGATCAATGCTATTTCGCTGTTGGTCATCTTTTCCATTCCTCAATATGTTCACTGTATACATGTTGAAAATATATGGTGATAGGACACATCCTTGTCTGACTCTTTTTCCACGATGAAGCAATCAGATGTTTCACTACTCGTACGGCTTTTTCCTGGTCTTAATATAATGATGTTGAGACCGATTAGATGTTGCGGGAAACCCATTTCCTTGGGGATATTCCAATTTGTGATGCTGCACACAATCGAATGATTTCGTGTAGTCAATAATGCATTTATGCATGTCAACATTAAACTCTTTAAATTTCTTTACGATGTTCCGCAATATTGAAAATATGATGTCTGATGCCTCTGCCCTGTCTGAAACCTGCATGTGCATCATTTAACTCTTCTTCCAGCTTATATTATGATATTTTCATGAAGGTACCAAGTAGTAATTTCCTGACGATATTTCTCTGTGCTACCTTTATGTAATTGATGCATATTGTTAGATTTCGCTTCTTCGGTAGCGGTATGTAGACTGATCGTGTCTATTCCTTGGGTCAAACTTCATTTTTCCAGATATTGGAGCAGAGTGTATTTGTATATTTATATTCATATGTGTTGCTCTGGCTGAGTGTAGTCATGTTTATTCAGAATAGTCTTGACTATTCATTTTGGTATTCTATTATGGTATCGTTTCATCTTTTTCGAGGTGTGCCTTTGGCCCTGTAACCTGATTTCATCTTGTTATACGCTCTTTTGGGAAGATAATCGTTCATCCTCATAAGATGTTCAAATACTTCATCTGTTGTTTCTCTATATATTCGATGCATGATGTTATACCTACGTTTTTCTGATGTTCTCATTACGAATTTTATCGAGTATGATGATCCTTAAACACTTCATTTCGCAAGACTCGATTGTGCAGATGTCTGTTGCCAAGTCTGGCATTAGAATCACAGTGTTGGTATAAAGATGATCTTAATAATTTGTTTCATTATTCCCATGCTGATGTTTTGGTGGAATAACAAAAGTGGCAGATGGCATGTCACAGCATTTCCCTTTTGACATCTTGTTTATATGTCTCTGTTGTTTGTATGGATGTCTCTATCGAGTTGTCCGTCTTCCGTAGTGATGTTTCCTAAGTACACTTTAACTTTATTTTAAAATTTGTGTACTCTTTTTTGTGTTCCAGATATTTGAGTGATCTGGTGATCTCGTTTATTTGCATTTTTTCTGCCTTTCGTGTGTTTATTCGCATGTTTTATTTATTACATATTCGTGATAGTGAGTTGATGTGGGTTTGTGGTTTTTCTTCATATGCAGCTTGTAGAATGTTATGCGCTAAAGGAACTCTTTTAACTAGATACTAATGCACTGTACGACAAGAAAAAAAGATTTCGTTTGAGAGACGTATTTTGTTAACTAAAAATGGACAAATAATTGCAAAAACATTTAAAAGGCCTCATTACAGATGAAGCTCCTCCATTGTTAATTTGTAAAAGCAATTAATTTATAAATAAAGAAGTGTCTTATTTCCGTCTTAATAAACATGTAATTTAATTATAATCCATAGTATCACATAATGTACAAAAACCTTATGTACATGGTATGTCGCAACAATGTAATGTCAAGAGCTTTGAATTCATATATTTATTCAAAAGTATAGTTCGCCAACCTCCATTCTATGGAATCGATCAATGATCTTGGCTATAAGTATTGTGATCGAGTGTTTCCACTGTGAAGTTGACTGGTTGAGTCGCAAGAAAATGTTCTGTAAATTTGATAGAGTGTGAGACGTTGTCATGTATTTCATGGGTAAGAAGGAAAAAGCGTGACCATCGACTGGATACTACAGACTAGTGCGCTTACGGCGATAAAGGCTGAGTTTCCTGTTTGTTTTTAATATTTCTGTGCGTTTCATTGGTCAGCCTTGGCTATTTTTAACGGACGACTCCAATTATATAAATAGTTACCTACATATATCAATTTTGAAAACAATTGGTTGCATTATTTTTAGCTTTAGTAATTTTCTAGAAAATATACATAGTTTCAGTAGTTTGTCATTGCTTTCCGAACGGTTCGGGTGCTCAAATGCCTGTGGCGGGGATCGAATTCGGTAGCTTAGTCGCCATATGGGCGCTCTTTACCACTTCGCAACAGATAGCAGTACAATAAATTTAAACAAAACTTAGGAATGAAGGTTTGTTAGAAGATATGTCTTCTATATTGCCGACGGTCCCAGTAAAAACGTCTTTGAAAATCAATGCTAGCTTTGACAGTGTGATTTGGCTCTCATTTTGAACATTGGAAATCGATCTAGCATTTGACAGTGTGATTTGGCTCTTATTTGAACATTGGACATCGATACTAGCATTTTACAGTGTGATTTGGCTCTTATTTTGAACATTGGAAATCGATGCTAGCATTTGACAATGTGATTTGGCTCTCATTTTGAACATTGGAAATCGATGCTAGCATTTGACAATGTGATTTGGCTCTCATTTTGAACATTGGAAATCGATGCTAGCAGTGACAGTGTGATTTGGCTCTCATTTTGAACATTAGAAATCGATGCTAGCATTTGACAGTGTGATTTGGCTCTCATTTGAACATTGGACATCGATACTAGCATTTTACAGTGTGATTTGGCTCTTATTTTGAACATTTGAAATCGATGCTAGCATTTGACAATGTGATTTGGCTCTCATTTTGAACATTGGAAATCGATGCTAGCAGTGACAGTGTGATTTGGCTCTCATTTTGAACATTAGAAATCGATGCTAGCATTTGACAGTGTGATTTGGCTCTCATTTGAACATTGGACATCGATACTAGCATTTTACAGTGTGATTTGGCTCTTATTTTGAACATTTGAAATCGATGCTAGCATTTGACAATGTGATTTGACTCTCATTTTGAACATTAGAAATCGATGCTAGCAGTGACAGTGTGATTTGGCTCTAATTTTGGATATTGCCAGGTACCCCACTCACTCCTGATTGTACAGGATATCACGTTATTGCTCCCAACAAACGTCTTTACTCTCTGATTTGAAATGCTAAATTATCTGATGCAACTTATTCTGTGGAAAGTGAATACGAAAGAAATGACGGCGATTTCCTCACTCAGTGAATGACACATTTCTACTTCATTTGAAATGCTGTAAAATATGCGAGACCATTTGAAACATTTAGTGAAAGATATTCACGGACGTAAAAAAGTAACAAATAGAACTGAATATCTTTACCAAACCATTCAATGTGGAACCAGTTGATGTGCCAGGCAAAGCAACTCCCATTTATCCTTAGCTTGCTAAACACTTTGTTATTTAAAAATCGATTCAGTCCACTTTAGTTCTCTACAAAAGTACCACCCTTCGTTTTTTAATCTCACACTCTTACACAAATCTTAGTTTCCCTTATGTTTGGAGTGAAAATCAATCGTAGAAGGTTATTTTTATTTAACGCAAAAGTATTGTCCAGACATAAAGAACTACCATTATGCAAATCAAATGTAAAGTAGTTATTCGGAACTTTTATTAAAATGATCTCTTTCCCAACTACTTTATCACACATTCTTATGTCGGGCTGATTTGTGATTCTGTCTCTAACTTCCAGAGATACTTTTTTTCATATTAAGAGAATCAGAAGTGAAGTCAGACCAGAATTGTCGAGTTTCATAGAGTTTATTTTATAACCGGATGTTGACACATTTTAGAATGGATATCTCGGCTTATACTCTCGGAGTATATAAATTAATTCTCTTACGTTAATGCTTTGAGCCTTTCCCAGAATAAACTATAAAGCGCATTTGAAGATCTTAAAGTATTTGCTTGCTCTGAAAGATCGTCTAAGCAGTTAATAATTTGTACAAGTTAGAAGAGAAACTTCCGCAAAGTTCATAAGCTGGTTTGATGAATAATGTCGCCGGGTGCGGACACTGATAGATAAAACACGCATAGGATGCCGCGATTGAGAGATGGTGCTCTAATTCTGAAACGAGAAAGCTCGCTGACTGCGTGATAAATTTAATAATGTGTTTAACTAGCGAGTGATGGTAAATATCCCCAAAGTGCACGCCATTTGATATTTCTAGGAAAAAAAAAGATGCATGGGAATGCTAAAAAGTGCAATTACATAGGTACTTATTACAAAATACAAAATACTATGAAATAACACTTATTACTCACATTGTGAAAATAGTGCGTGCGGCCTAACGCATTATTTTAACATATAAGTTAGTTATTGTGTTCCTTTCGTGTCACATGGGGCAGAGGTTTTGATTCTCTGCGTCTTGCAGTTTGTTGCATGCTGTTTTAGTTCTTGTAGATTCTCGGCGTCTTGCAGCTTGTTATGTCCCCTTCTTTAAGTATGTTTTTTTTAAAGGGTTGCTTTAAGCTTCCTCGTTTTCTTTTACCGTCAGGTGTCCACATATTTTTTTGTTGGTTTTTTTTCTGTTTTCATCTAGTCTTAAAACGTGACCTAGGTATTGATGATCGTGCAATAATCCCTGTATATGTGAGCACAAAACTATTGGCATTCCATATTGTTTGCGACAAAAACAGATCATCCTTCTCAGCTTAGTAATCGAGGCAACACAGGACAATGATTGTGTTTGGGAAGTGTATGATGCACGTTTAGTAATGCCATTCCAGTGTCCCAAGATCTTTACGTCCAGCTAGAATCGCAGAATATACTTCTGGGTAAAATATCTCAGCATGCTTCTGTGAGTCCCAGTATCCCAGGATGAATTTTCACTTCTAGAATCACAAAATATGCTTCTGGGTAAAATATATTATCATTCTTCTGTCAGTCTCAGTTTCCCAGGATGATTTTTCGCTTCTAGAATCACAAAATTTACTTCTGGGTAAAATATATTATCATTCTTCTGTCAGTCCCAGTATCCCAGGATGAAGAATCCCTGCTAGAATCACAGCATATACTTCTAGGTTAAATGACTCATCATTCTTCTGTCAGATGTACTGACTCACACGCAGTGGTGTCACGTTTAGAATTCCCAAACTACTTATTATTCTGCCACAAAGTGAGAAATGGTTGAAATGTCTTCTGACCTGCATATCTTTCTGATCAATGGGGATCATATGATGGAAGACACAAGTAAGAAATGGGGACAAGACACGCAGTGGCTATGATGTGTTCACATGTGGCAATTTGTCAGCCTATCTCTGAACTATGCTTGGTCGCCTCCTACGACATGCCTGAAAAGAAAACAATGATCATTTTTTTGAACATGAACTAGATGTCGAATCCTTTGCTGCCACATAGGCACTTTAAAAAGTCAGATGTTATCTATTTTCAAAATAATTAAACTTACACCACGACTAACACAATAAAAGATTAACTACAACATATACGTGTAATCTGTTCATTAATATCTTTTCTTGACCTATCTTGATGTTTTGGTTTGTTAGAAGTAGTACATATCGCAGAAATGTATCCACTAACAATGTATGCTAAGGAGAATAAAAAAGATATATATATGTTAAATAAAGTAAATATCATTGGAGGTTAAATCTCAGTACAAGTCATTTTGACATCCACGAACATTCAATTATTGCGCTCTACAGTTAAAAAATAAATTTTGTGAAAAGAGGAGAAATACAGCGGCTCTAGAGACCATTTAGAAAGTCATGGTTAGATCAAAATTCATCTACAGTGATCATGCCATGCCCGAACTGTTCAAGGACATTCGCTTCCAGATAGAGCTTACTAGCCATCTACGAATACATCATACAGGACATTACTTTAACTGAATGTCAAAAGTGGATGTAACAAATAGTCAATATCACTTATGATGGACGAACAAAACATTTTTTTTTTAATGATAGACATAATAAAAGTTAGTAACGGAGAGTGGACACAGTGTGCTTTTCTTGAAATATCTCAAAAATCCAGTGTGCAAGTGACCTTATACAAATAGGATCAACTTTAAGATGGCTGTCAATCTGGAAGACGTTAAAGCGTGACCTCTATATACCTGATCTGTGAGCAGCGTCTTTGAGATGGCCATCGGCTATTTTTGATTATGTATTTTTGACTATTATTGTCTGCCTTGACTGGGTAATATTTCGGCTATTGTCTTGTTTTCATTGGTCATTTATTTATACTGTGTTTCACAAGCCAATAAAATGTACATCACTAGTTCGATTAGCTTTACTCAGTGACGTAAATTATGTTAGCATCCCGGTCAAGTCTTAACGAAGTTCACAGTTAACACCTTTAGAGGTGACGTGTCCAGAGTGCAAGATACTGGTACATAATCAAGAACTCGTTGAACATGCAAGTGCAATACATATATTTTCACCAATTTCAGATATGCTTTGCAAACAACGAATATGCTTACCAGTTCCACAGTATACCTATGTTTATTTATAAAACAGCAGTTAAATCAAATAATAATCCAATTCTGCGATCCTTCTCATACTCATGTTGTCTAGAAACTTAATAGTCCAGGAACCTTAATACGTTGTGCCATTGTAGCTTGACTGAGTTCTGCTTATTTGGACACATCCGACTTCACCATCTTTTCCGCTACTATCTTATATGGGATGGCACAGATAACTTCAATTACACATCTCATGTTTCGCGTTTGCGACATGCGTGTCATGCCACATTTTTACTATTTTCCTTGCTGCCCTTTCAGAACCAGAGTACATTGATAGCACAAATAGTGAAACATGCGCATAATATCAACAGTCACATGTGTTTGAGACCATTGTATTAAGAAAAATATATATGGACGTATCAAATAATACTTGCGGACAATGTAAATTGGAAAAGAGAAAAAATGCATAAAATAATCAGGGACACATTGAAGGGAAAGTACACACATATTATGAGTATACCACACATATATTAGTAGACATGCTAAGGACCTGAAATATTAATTGTATATTCATGCACGGATATGATTGTGTTGAGGGCAATGAGCGAGCCGACATACTGGCTGCCAGGGACAGTGTGACAAGGGACATGGTACTTCAATGGACCGATCTGATACAGTCAATTCGCCGAAGGATCTTGTTAGCTCTGAAGATTTTGAAAAAAAATATAATGCATTATTATTCTCAAGATTGCAGGGATTGGTGTAAAGATAAGAACGCGCCGTACAGAGAACATATACATATGAGAAGAGACGGGTAAATCAACACAGAAATAGAACTCGTAGACGTTACACTCTGATGGATCAATTAAAACGAAGATCGCTGCACACACAGACTGTGCCGTTATGTGCTGCTGATAGTCTAATCTCATAACTCGTTATCTTAGTTAGAAATATGGTATAACAAACAGCTTAGATAAAAAAAAATATATTGACTAGTAACATCAAGCAAGACTCTTGATTCTTGATTAGGAACACACGTCACAGCACTTTGGTCATTGCCATATATGCTATGCTTTCAACAAAATAACACACCTTGCAAGATCAAAGTGAATGATATAGTATTAAAACAGGTCCACCAATTCAAATATTTAGATACAACGATTACAGCAGATGGAAGAAGTTCAACAGAAATAAGAAGCAGAATAGGACATTCAGGACATTCAGAAAAATAATAACATATATTGTGTAATATGACCTTGTCATTAGAGTTGCGAAAGAGAGTTCTGTAGTGCTATATAACCCCTTTACTAACATATGGGTGCGAGTCGCGGACAATAAAAAAACAGGAAAGTGAGAAATTCGAGGCAATAGAGTTGTGGTTCTATAGAAGAATGATGACAATACCATGGAGTGTCAGAAAAACTAACGTGGATGTGTTGAAAGAGTCAAATGTAAAACGGAACTTAATCAATAATATCAGAAAAAGGCAATATTCGTTTTTTGGCCACTTAATAAGACATGCAGGTTTGGAGAACATAGGCAAAACAGGCAAAACTGAAGCCAACAGAGGCAGAGGGCGACAACGTGAGAAATTATTAGACAGTTGACAACCTGACACGAAAGGGAAACAATAACGACCATGATACATAATACTGTGGGCAGAAAACTGTGAGGAGCCATGACGGCCTACTACAACCGGCATGGCACCTGATGATGATTATGAAGATGTAGTACGCCCATTTAAATCGGGGATGCTAGTTTAATTTGGTTACGTCAGAGTTTTACAACCATCAGAAAATAACGGAAGTCACAATTATTCTTTTAACAAGAAAGAGCCAAGGATCCAATATGCAACCATTTTGACTGTCGTGAAATGGCATCAATTGATTTTGTTTGAACGTGTAAAGAGTCATGATTACTTTATAAAACTATTTTGTAAATGACAGTTGAGGTGAAAGAAGAAGAGGCTGATGGGGAAAACCTTTGGATAGACAATAGCAAGGTATGCATCTGGCATGATCTTTCCACACTCATTCGAATGGCAGAGAATATAGGTGTTTGAAGGAATGCTGTGCTGATGTCTCGAATTGTTGAACCTGTACCTCCCTGGCCGGCTATATATCTTACTATTAGTGGAATCAATCAGTCAATCAAGTGACATGCCGAATGGCGTAGGCTATCATGTTTCTCTACGACTCCCTTGTCTCTTGTGTTGTCAATAAGTTCGGGTTGTGAACCTCTACCATGTTAAAATACTAGTCCATCTAGCAACGTCTCTCCTTGTCGTCCCCTATCTCGTCTCCCATTGATCTTTTCAGTGATTACTACGTGTTCAAGCTGTGTTATCCTCATTACATGTTCTAGAAACCTTGACTGTCTGCCCCTAATGTTTGATATGATTAATCGTTTTACGCCAGCATCAATGAGAATATCTGGATTAGAGGAATACGAGAGAATAGGTAAAAGCACAGTAAAAATAAGTTAACCCATAGTATTTATTAATGCTGTAAGGATGTGCGATCTTAGAGATTTCACATTTTAATGGATCTTCTATATACGATCGGTAGTCATCTCATCTCCCTCGCAGTATATACTTCCGGAATTAATCCGGTACCCAATTAAGGCTTGATAGACCAATGGAGGTTTTGCTATCTGAAACACATTTCTGTCTGAACTGGGGGGGTGAGCCAGGACCACTATTTGGGAGCCAGTGCGCTAACCACTCCGCTACACTGCTCCAAAGTACTGTTACTCCAATGGTTAAATGGTTGTGAAAGGTAGAAAATATGAAAGTAATGAGGATGAGAGAGAACATGCAAATGCAAGTAAAATTGCGTGAAGACGTAGGTCCACGAGTTAAAACTAGAAAAAGGATGCGGACAAAATAGAGCATCCTACAAATAATGATTTCGTTAGAAGAAAAAGACAATGACATAGATAATTGAAGAAAATTTGGTATCTGTAACAATAGGCCAGAGACACATTTACTACTATCTTTATATCTATTATTTGACACAGCATAGTAATGCTCAAATAAGTGTCACATCATTCAAGAAACATAACATTTCGATGATTTTATACATCCCTCAGTGATGACAGATGGTTGGGATGTTTTTGACGAAATTATTAATCACAGTTTGCAAAATTTCCATATCGTATAGAAATATTACACTGTGATTAGTTTTCAAAAATACTACCTCTTTATGAACTTGTATTACCACTATCTAATTATTATCAATTATTATCAACATTCATTCATTGAACAGTGGCAAGTATATTGTATTCCTAAATCAGATTTAGTTCTTCTAATGTTATTTTCAATGATTGTGTTTTTCTAGACATGAAAACAGTGAGAGTAATTGTGTAAATATTACAATTATACATCTTACCTGTCACTGTGTCTATCTTTCTATCTATTATATTTTTCCTGATTTTGCTTTAAGGCATCGCAGCTTTGAGTGACGACCGGTGTTCTGGAAATGATATGCAGTGAGAATGTAACATCTAAGTTGGTAACTACGTTAATCCACATTCTTCTTGATCTTTCTTGCATTTTGAAGTTTCCATTTTCAAGTTGTACGCTATTGCCGTTGGCCAAAAAAAGGTTCATTCTCATTAAGTGGCCGAACAATATCTGTCTCTGTTTTTCAATATATTTAACCATAGACGTTGTTTCATGAGTTCTTGTGATCTCTTCATTTCTCACATGATCTAGCCAAATTTAAACAAGAAAATATGAGAAAGTAGATATATTTTTTAAAAAGGGCGAGACATTTGCCAAAAAAGACAAAAAATTGCCGAAATTAATTTTGCAAATTGTGTCCATAAACTCAATATGGCAACCCTAGATGGTCTTAATTTAACAAACGTCCCTTTAACCTAATAGTGATATGGACATCACTATCCTTTGCAAGCACTGAACTATTTCGTTTTTCAGGTTCATTAAGAATATTGTTAAGAGTTTTCCTAAAATATGTTGTCTCTAATTTTTATTGCTTTTAATAATTGATATTTATATTATTCTAGTTAAACAATTTTAGATAACAAATACAAAAATGAATATAATAATAATGTTATCCGAACATTAATTCTTTAGCGATCTTTAAAAAAAAATCAGCCAAATATAGCTTATTTTATATAAAAGTAATGAATTACTTCATTATAAAACCTTTAGTTTCTGCTTCTAGGCAGTTTTCAAGAAGTTTTTCTATGCAGTTTTCAAAACACATGATTACAACATTTCTGTATGTATGTAAATACAGAAAATATAGCGTATGTTTTGTAAATAGAAGAAAAGTAATGGGAACCTAAAAAAACTGCTGTTGCAATTTGAAATAACAAGTTAAATAAAATGAAAAATAGTTTAGCCAAGTAAAAACAATATATCGCTGAATTAGAAAGAGGATTTAATAGACGTTACGAGTGAGGGATACAGTGCGCGAGAAATCGTATAATTAAGAGACAGTGAATATTCTATGATCAAATTACAACATATAGAATACAACACAACATATATTGAGAATAAATGTCATTCAAACCAGATGTCATTAATTAAAATACGTTTTATAAGTTTGAGTTCTCACAATCGCATTAGATATGTTGTGATTCCATTTATAGTCCCATTATATTTTCCAGCAATGTAGAACGGAGATACAAAGTGACTGCATTTTTTTAAAATCAATGGTCTGACACATCCGGCTGCGGTGGTTGTAACTAATTATTTTCAGAAATATTTAGAGTAATTGTTTATTGGTTTGTTTATGGATTGTGATGAAGTGGAGGTCAGGGATTTCGAGGTCTAAGACTATATGGTTGTTACTGGAGACACAAAGACACATTCTTCCAAACAACATCGGTGAACCTATGTGGTCAAAGAATGGCCGGGCGGCAGTAAAGACATGTGTACAGAAAGTAAACGTTTCCTGAAATAATATTTAGGATTATTTCCGAGCATTTCGTTGGTTGGCATAGCCTTTTCTGATACGCAACTTCAAATATATAAATAGTGACCAACACAAACACGAAAATAATCAATATAATATAACAAATGAAGTCTTGTTTACTTTAAGTGAATGACTTTTATTGCCAGCAGTCTGAACACAAAGTCAACAATGACAAGCACGATGCAATTCAAAAGAATCTTTCTAGAAGGTTATTTTCAATGAGCCAGCAAATGTAATATTAACGACTAGACATACTGTAACATATACTTCCTTTACAATACAACACATCACTATCGTTTAGAAAACATAAATATACTATCAATAGCAACATACGTTGCAGTATCCACAAATTATCAGTTTTTAATGACATTTATTAAGTTGCATCATTTAAAAAATTTTTTTAGACGTCAGCAGTTCTTTTGTTTTGATGTGTATTAAATTTTTGACTCATTTATTTTTTCTTCAGCTTTCATTCTCAACACCCGCTGGATCTCACTGTTAGCAGGATCATTGTCATACTAGATTTCCAGCAGGATGTAATCCAGAGAATAGAAATGCGATGTGTCGCAGTTTTAATTGCGTCAATGGCCCGACACCTCCGTCTTTGGCGGAACTAATTTATTAAGTCATAGTAAATGTTATTATTTGTAATGTTGGTGATTATATGTACAGAGTAATCGTTCTGACAGAAAAGACAAAATAACAAACATGCAGATGTCTATTATTGTATATAAATATATATATATATATATATATATATGTACATATATCGTATATAAATGGTGTATACATGGATATATACATATAAACAAGTTGACCAAGGAATGTAAGTTGTACTTTTGACAGATAGTGATTATCCTAGGATAACGCTACTCTAAATCGCCTCCATGAAGGAACAAAACATATATCCATAAACTCCCAACACATCCACACATATCAAACAACGAACATTATACCAGTCCAAGTGTCGTCTCATGCGCACCTGAAGAGACCTGAGAACGTCGGCATATATAGAAGACCAGTTCGTCAAATTAATGTGGACCCGCTTTGATACGTTTGTTATGTTTGTTTAGCTTTCGCTTGGTTACTGTTTATATATACTTGCAATCGCCTTGGTAATTATTAGTATGCGATTCCAAGTATATAAATAGTTAGTAACTGAAAGTCACACGATAATGAAAACAAGGTAGCGAATTGGGTCCAAAGTAATTTAGCAATAAGAGACTGTATAACTATCAAAATTAAAATTTTAAAATGTTGAAACTAAATAAAACTATACAGAATAACATGGGCTGTTTCCACGTTGCAGTCCAATCGGGATCTTTTCCACGACACGAAAACACAGAAAATAACAAAAACGTGTTATGTACAAAGATATTCATACCAAGATATCTTTGTAGATAAATAGAAAGGAAGTTAATAAATATTAGGAAACGAGTTAAATTATGTTTATAATTATGAAGGTCCTGTTTCGACCGCAACGTGGAAACTCTCCTTGTTATTTGTGTGTATTGTTATTTAATTTCTACATTGTTTTGTTTATTTTGATAGTTAGTATTATAACAACATTATTAACTTAAAAAGTATGTTATCGCTTATTTGTTTTGTTACTGCGGCACTCCACACTTTGTCGGACTTTCTCTGACATTTTTGTTATTTATATTTGTAATTTAGCCAACCATATCTTCAATGTGACATACAGTTTTCTGTCACAGGAAAACTCACCCTTTTGTTAGAAAGATCAAGGGGTGTCAGGACCTACATCCTCACAGATAAAATGGATTATTCTCAGAATTATTGTCCTGATCATCGCTGGATACAATTTGCTTAATGGTTTTAAAAATGAGTGAATCACGAATTCCGATTACTGGTTAGATATATCTTTTGTACATCTTGCTTTAGACGGACATTTTATTTTCAATACGAGTGGGACAGGCTTTAGAATACTAGCCAGAATAGAACTTGTCATTTCTCCTTCCCAAAACATGGCGAGAATATCTCAAGAGGATTAACATAAAAAGACGGATCAGCTTAAATTTCTATCAATGAAGATCGAATGCGAGTTCCCATCTCTTGGCTAGAACTTAATTTGAGAATGTTTATTCTCTGGGAAGTCAAAGTGACATTTCTAGTAAGATTCCCAAAATTGATTACGTGATCTACAAAATCCCTCCCTGTATCTCCTTAGCGGGAAAACAAGCAGCATTTGACTTTTTTATTATTTTTCTGATTACATGACCATTTTTACTTATTTCATGTGTTTTGTTCTCATACTTCCTACTTGGTGCTCTATTAACGGAATAATGTTCATATTACAATTCCAATACGATGTAGTCTAGTGAATGGTAAGACGTTGTGTCACCGTTTATTGACTTCAATGGACACGGCTCATTCATAAGTCGGTTGTTGCAAGATACTTCGACAATCTCACATCACATCACTGGAAATGATAATGATATTATCGACAAACGTGTGAAGGGCGAGATGCACTAAGGCATCAGGTATACACAAAGCATGTTCGGTTTGGTCTCCCCCCCCCCCGCGCCACTACAAAATGAGAACATGAGTTTTAGAACTAGAAACTTAACCAAAGGGTGGATAATGCCAGATTTCCCCTTCCTTCCCCCAAACAGTTTTTCACAAAAGGTTTCACATTGTTTCATTAAAGTGATTTAGCACACCAAAACGCACGAAATAACTTTTTTTTATAGGTAACCCGACCATCCCTCCCGTAACAATCTTTTCATATCCTAAACTTTTCAATAATTATAACCTTCACCTGTAGGACCCACTGTGACTTCTCCTTATTTCCACACTAATGTGAATATTGTTTACAAACCATTTACCCCAAAATCTTTACATTCTTTAATGGCTTCGTTGGGTATGATATTTGTGCCATGCAATTTCTTGTTTAAGCTGTTATTGATAGCCATTTCGATTTTTTGGCTTAACATTTCTGGCTCGGCGATGTCTTGAGCTTTTCCCTTATAAGTACATTTAGAACATCTAGTAACCGTCGCAAAGATCACGGGAAGAAGATACAGATGAAGACAAAGAGATACATTTATGGACGTATTGTCACTGTGCACAAAAAGAAGTCACCAACTTAACTTATTAACAACAGAAAAGACAGTGATGTGTTGAGAAGCATGATCGCCTACGCCACCTGGCATGTCACTTTATTGATTGATATACGATTAGTAGATTACGTTATGAACGACCATAATAAAGTTGGTAACGTGGGATTCGATGACGATGACACACATTCTCAGGCACATAGCCACAGATTCAGAATGACTGACCTTGATTCGATTTGGGGATAATGAAATGTGCATCTGTGTACAATTTTCTAATAATAACTTGCACTCATAACTCACATACCAGAGAAATATCTGCATATATAACATAATAAAAGCGCACCCATAACTCACATACCACAGACGTATATATATATATATATATATATATATATATGACTGAATAATGTTCTGTCTGATTGTTCGCTATATATTCATAAATACGGATAGAATTTCATTGTGTGACATATTCTTTCCAGAACGTGTTCTTCTCTATAGATTCTCTAAGCACTCAACGATTCTGCAAAAGTTGACCTGTCGCAGATAGAGACAAGTTTGAGCAATGTGTAATATCACTGCACCACCGTTGTCGTCGATGCCCTCTTCTACTGTTTTCGTTAACTCTGCCTTCAGCTATTAACCTTTCCATGCTGCTATACCTCGTTGTATGACGAAAATCAGAACTTTCTTGTTAAGATGTTGTTACAGAGCAAACCCTCTTCGATTTTTATTGATCTTAACAATTCTTTATATGTCATTTAAGCTTTCCATGGTATACGTAACATTCTTCTGTAGCATATTATATATCGAAGGCAGCGAATATCTTTGCTATTGTTTTATTTAATGTTTATTCCTCACAACCGTATATTGCCACTGGCGATGCACATTTTCTGAGTATACATAGTTTAGCGCTGTTGCTGTTACCTTGCAAAATATTTTTCATTTGCGCATGTTTCAATGTTACCATTGAATTTCCATTGATTTACCATTGCAATTCTTCGCTTGATTTCAACAGCTCAGTCTTCTGCTCTGTTTATGTTTGTGCCCAGATACTGTAAACTAGTTACTTCTTGGATATGAGTCAGCAGTTGTTAATTCTGTCATCGCGAACACATCACAAAGTGAAAGTGTTGTTAAAATGTATTCATTAGTTTCCTTTAAATCCGTAAAATTCAAATTCCCGTTAGATCATATGTAGGTCGATCATAACGTGCTCATAAAAAGATAATATTAGATTGGTTAACCTATTAGCTATTTATAAAAAAAGAGGAAATTACACGCAAAAACATTCCTTTTTTTAATTGGTAAAACCAGATTCCCTTAAAAAATACATACCTACATCCCTATAGTCTACTTTTCTCAGTCCGTTCCTGACCGTAATCTTTAAATAGGTAACACAGAGTGATCAAAAAGTTTGATATTGTGCTAATGATTTCTAATGCACAGGCTGAATGCTGGAGATATGAATGGAAGGAGTACATCGTGTCCCACACATAATTGCGTAGATCTACAGCGCTTTTCCTGCGTGATTATAGAGCAGGTATAGGATAATTATCAACTACTGTGGTGAGTCCGCTGACTAGGTGATACATGAATGAAAGGGTGTTTTATTCTATATTGTATTAATTAGAACATTTTGGCTGACGATAGAATTAATGGGATCCTTAATGTTATATTAATAGGAGTTTACAAAATGAGAGCTGTGTGCAGTGAGATCGGGAGGCTGACATTGAGAGAAAGATTTAACAGAGTTCAATCATTAAATTGAGGGAATTATCAATTCGCGTAAGCCTATCTGTATTATTAGATTGAACATTTATATGTGTGCCGCGATGTTTCAGAAAATTACTAATAATTGTTCTAGTCATTTCGGAGGTACATGGTAATGAGACAGGTGATAGACTTGCTTCAAGGGAACAAGGTCAGTTCGCTGATTATCTACAGAAGATACTTATTTAATTTTCTATATACACACTCGCGGATGATACAGAAAATAGGAATTTCTAAAAAAAGATGTAACGTACAACCTAAACTATTTATCGATATCGTTTCATACGTTCTTTCTATGGATGCAATTTCGCTTCCTCTGTGTCCACCCGCCATCTAATTCTCACAAGTGGATTTCAATAACTGTAACATGGGGCAGGTTAACATTCTGGGAGAATCATCGATACAAATAAAACCAAATGTAATTGAAGTTGATGAAACTATAATCACAAATAGGGTCTGATCACGCAAACACATGAAGATTGGTATCGGAAGGCTACGTGGATGATACTATCAGATGGCAAGGCTGGTTGTTGTTGTTTATATTCAAATGCTGATGAGTAATTGTAAACTTGTCAGCACAGTGTCATTCTTAAAACAGTGCATGTTTTCTGAAGTTGACTTAGTGATCCATACAGTAAGTTAGTGACTGAAAAGGGTGTCTTTAGAAGTTTTTTTGTCCTGGCAGTTGAAAGGTAAGGACAGTCAATAAGATGGAATTGCACTGTTTCATTGGGATGAGAACAATGTCTGCAAGTCGGAGTTGCTAGTGTTAGATACGGTTTAAAAGGTTATTGAGCATTGAACATCTTTTTCTTTATCAGCGGTGATTTGTAGGTAGACCCGCGCCCTGCAGATTTATAGTATATGCTGTGTAGTTGGGAAATCCAGTAAGTATCGCATAACCCATACCGATGTATCTCTCGTACACCCCAAAATGATTCGACTTATCCTGGATTACATCCAATCTTTCTGTTAGAGTTTGACTGAGTGTCTGAATCGCCAGAGCGTACTCTACCACCACCAACACCAATAATACAGCCGAAATAGCAGCCTCTGTTCACATTGAGCAGCAGCTATAATTATAATCGCTGCAAGACCTTTATAAGCTTTTACAATGCTGTGGTCAACATGATCTTTGAAACTCGGAATGCGGTTCAAATTAACCCCTAAGTACTTCAAAGAATCGGAGGTACTCGCTCTGATTGAGAGACACATCAGGAGTGCCTGGGTTTTCATGGCGTAAAGGTGCGGGAGAGACCATCAGATAGGAAAGTAGTGCATTCGCTGAGACGACAAGCAGCATAACAATGGAGATTTTGGCAGTAACTAAAGCTTTATATATATATATATACATACATACATACATACATACATACATACATACATACATACATACATATATGTGTTTGTGTATGTGTGTGTGGATGTATATACATATACACCATCTTCTATCATCGTCAGACTGTTGGCTCAATTTCAGTTTGACCGCGGCAATAATGAGTACCTAGATTGTGAAAGGTTGTTGTGTGTTGTGTTGTGCTTCACAAGAGTCCTTGTATTGTTACCTGGACGTCCATCCCATACCCTACATCTTCCGTCTACCCTGGCAAGCCCAATAGAAATGTGACTGAACAGAGCGGCGTAAATCTTTTAATCGTATTGACCACGACGAGACACTCAGAATATTCCTGTAATCTCGCATCCTGCACATATTTCAGTCGTCTCGATTGTGTCATGACACTGATGTCAATACTTTAGTTAACATCGCGCGAAGTAACATCTGTGTTATTTCTGTGACCACAACTGGAAGTTCAGTTCGGTGTTTCAAAACTATTCGCATGGAATATGTGGATTCATTATATATGCGTTAGCTAGAGATCGCTGTGTAGTCATGTGAATTTCCTGATACAACACTGAGGCAGGATTAGCAAACCGTCAGTGAGAACACAATGGCTCGTAGTAAAATGAAGAGTATCCTGGAGACGACTAGTAATATTAAACAACAAATGAAACAAACAATAGGTTAAATTTGCTACAATCAACATCTGTGGATGACAAAATAAGAACGAATCGGTACCACTCCAATCTTGGAATATATTAAGAGACAACAGATAAAATGGTTTGCACACATCAGGCAACAAAGTGTACTCACGACCAGCTATATATTTGTGCATCTGGCCCTCATACCATAAAGCGTTAGCTTCTATGACTTCTGCTCTAGACGTCTGTTCCATAGTGATGTTGACGTTTAGCGCATAGTCTCCAAACTTTAATGTGAAAGTCATTGAATCTAATTACATCAAAAGCTGAAGTACCCAGCACATACTAAGTGGATTTTATGACAGAATTCGAGCTCCAATTTATCTCCTTGCATCCCAGAGAAATACGGCAATGGCGATGAGTCTTATACTGTTGTCACTATAGCAAGCGGTTGTAGTTATTATCTATTACATCATCTCAATACACTGTATATATGCTATTAATGTATGGAACATATCTAGAAATGCTTTTGTCATATCTATAGACATTCATTATGGACAGCCATTTGGCCATGAACATATTTAGCTACCGCTTCCGTGTCTGTAAAGTGCTTAAGACTACATAATGCATTGCCGAAATGGTGGTTAACCCCTCCCACTCCCTCCATTTGGCGCTGAAGTCGTTTAGGATTGAAATAGTGGGTTCAGAAGCAATTTGGGGAGGGGGAGAGAGGAAATAAATAATATACATTTAAGAATACATTGTTTTCGTTATTTTGCAATCGGATAATTTAAAATTTAAATTCTGCTTTTTATTGTATCCTATGTCCATCTTACATGATCGTGTTTTTCAACAATTTTCTATCTTTATTGTTAGAATCATTTGAAAATTGACTACCTCTAACAGTAATATATGACAATTTTCTATGTCAATTAGAAAATAGACAATGTATATAGTTGGTATATAATGGGTTCATTTACAAGAGCAAATATATTCATGTTCGTTATATTGATTATATTCCGTTATATTCTCGTTATGTTACGACTGTTTTAACGAAAGATGAACACACTTGTAAAATATTCGCCAGGCTCATCTTTCACATTAATGTCTTATTTTAGCTTTGTATTTTTACTTTACAAGTTCGAAATAAACAAGTTTGTACAATATTTGTTGGTGTTTAATTGAAACAATAAAAAAACATTGGTAGCGTATCCTATTCAGAACATAGTCATCACCCATTTTGTGTGTGTGGCTGTAGTGATTTTCTAGGCAATATAAATACGTTACGTAGTTTGTCACTGCTTTCTGAACGGTCGGATTGTACCATTGCCTGTGGTGGGGATTATTACAATAAGATTTAATAATGTAATGCAATCTCTTAATATTTCGAATTCCAAATTTGAAATATTTAAACCATTGTATGAAACTGTTCATAATGTTAATCGGCCATACGCTTTACAATCCGTACATATGAGCTATGTTTCATCAAAATATGTATAGAAATAACTGTGTTCAAGATGAAGCACATAGTGGACTCAACATTTTTCAATAATTTAACTGCATAACGTATAAATCAATCCATACTATTTACGTCGAAATAATAAAACGTCTTGAACGAGGAAAACTGTTATAATGGTTGTTACAAAATGTGTATCTAGCAAAGTGCACAGTGGCCCAAAAACCAAACAAAAAATAAATGTGGGAACCAATGCGCTATACCAACACAAAATTGTAATCCTCAAACTGTTACACCTTACGTCAAGCGCTGACGGCATTTTCTTATCGTTCTTCACTTTTGATTATAAAGTTAAATGCATACAAAATACAACTCATGTATGTATATTTACTCAGAAGTAAATGCCGAGTCATACAGCTAATATTTTATAATAATACACACAATATTAATAGGTAGTGGCACTTAGAGAAATCATTTCATTTGCAAATTGAAAATTACAGAAGCAAACTCAATTTCTCTTCCACGGATACAGTAACAATAAAACGTAGTCATTAACCTTACACGATACAAGTAGTCCGTATTTGATATTGCTCATTTGATAATTTGGTTTGCAACGTCAATAAGCATCAGGGAACTATGCTTCTGCTGAATAAGTTCCATGTATTCATGGGGTTCTTTTAAGTTCATGCACCCTGTGTCCATTAATTTTTTCATTATTGTTCTGTCAACTGTAAATTATGTGAAAAGATGCATTCACATTATGTGGACATGATTGAAATGTGTTGAAACAAGTTGCATCTCTTGAGCATTCTGAAGGGACGGTTACCATTAACGTGAAGGTTAATTTTATTATGATTATTTAGTTATTTATTGTCTAATGTCAGTTCGCTTCCTCATGACATTTGTATCTCCAAATGTTGCAAAGTATCTTCAAATATTTCTTAGGATACCTCAAGTTGTTTTCATATTAACAATGTTATGATACGGTAAATAAATTAGTGTACTACGCGTTCCTGGAAACCTCTTGATGTGATTTTATCCGCGATTTTATTACTATTTCCAGAAAATACATTTGGGAGGGGGAAGGAGGGAGTATATTATCTGTACCATATTCGGTCAAAGAACATGAGCCCATGGACCGCTGCATCAGCAACCAACCAACCAATCAGCCAGCCAACCAACCTGTATTATATAATAATAATAATAATAATACGATCCATAACCCGATAGGGATGTAGCACTCCTAGTGCAGAAAGTACTCTAAACCAGTTTGTGTGTGTTGTTATTGTTGTCTGTGTGTCGATCAACCTCGTCCGTATTCATTGTAGCTTGAAAAAAAAACGTGTTGGAAATCTTGACCAGATTTTCAAACTTTTAGGCATTGTCTATCCCCAGGTGAATGATAGTTCATCGTATCCATTGCCGTTACACGTAGGGGTGGGGGATTAAGTTGTCGTTCTGAATTCAGAAGTGTCGCCATGATTGCAGTTAGTCATGTTTGTTCAAGGCTATCTTGATGTTTTCTATTCACCGTTTTCTTGGACTACCGTTGACCATATGCCTGGATATTCTTTCGTGCTGTGCTCTTATTGATATTTGATTTTGAGTTCATTCTCGTAAGGTAACCAAATAATTTTTCTTGCCATCTTTCAATATTATATATTATACTAATAGTATGTCAAATCTTTTCCTAGTTTCTTCATTTCTTATTTTATCTAGTTTAGTAACCATTGCAGCTGTCCTCAGACACTTCATTTCACATGTAACGTTTTCCCTCTGTTGCGAGGCTGTTAAAGACCATGTTTAACTTTGGTAGCAGAGTGTTGGTATAAAAACTGTAGGTGTAGTTAATATCGGACTTTTGATTTCCATCATGATATTTAGGTGAGGAAGTAATGGTAAAAGTTGGTAGGTCATTTTTAGGAATATTGGTCCCAAAAGATAGCAAAGAATATCAGCACTGTTACCAGACACACACGTCGTAGGACTAAGTTGGCCTTCAGGCGGAGTCGGCAATCGCCTCAGAAAGACATTAAAAGTGATCAAAAGGCCATGTTGAAGTAGGATGTGCCAGGCCAAAAACCGCACGCAAATATTACAGCCAATTATAAACCATAGTAGAACGTATCCATTCTCCGCATTACGTGCAGATAATTTACAGGAGTTTGAGAAGAAACGCATACGAAGAAGATGGGGAAACAAGCGATCGTTTCAATGTTACTGATATTTAGCACATTGTGACATTGTCAACACACAAGCAATAGATCAATGCATGATTCAACTGAACGTGTCCGCCTGTTAATTGTACGTTATTCTTCATGTAATAATTTCTCTAGTAACCCTTTCAGAAATCACGTAAATTTAAGTAGGAAGCCAGAGGACAATTTTTAAAAATTCTTGAGACTAACGGGAATTGAACCAGTACGTTTAACGGCACAAAATCGCATAGCAACCATTGCACACGCGTTCTTCCGTACTTGACTAATATCATCTCCAAAAAAAAGATGTGATTTCATCAAGACATTCAAATCGTGCACTCAAAGTCACCCGAACGGACCAATCCAGACAAGGACTAGTACAACAACAACAACAAACGTGTGCAATGGTTGCTAGGCGATTTGGTGCCGTTGAACGGACTGGTTCAATTCCCGTTAGTCTCAATAATTTTCAGAAATCAAATCTGACAATTTCAACTTTGGGAGACATTATTTTTATCTAAGTTACTTTTATATGATTTGAGGATGGTATTTGTAGGCATTTTTAATATTAAATGAGCAAATAGTGGTAATGTGAGAAAAAACCGTTAGACTGTTTTTTTTATGTCCAGCGTCAATAAATGTCTAAATGT
The DNA here is from genome assembly GCA_034231615.1 of Meghimatium bilineatum. Lineage (NCBI taxonomy): Eukaryota > Metazoa > Mollusca > Gastropoda > Stylommatophora > Philomycidae > Meghimatium > Meghimatium bilineatum. Next base: position 48,392,106 of record CM067300.1, read on the forward strand.
TCGGCGTCCCATCAAACAACTTAAATAGCGTATTTAGTTGTGGTATGCACATTACAGAAATGATTGTATGACGATCTGTTTTATGGCTGTGCCACGTTTGGTCGCTTGATATGTGCCGTTTCAGAATGTTGGAAGCTCCTTGAATCTACATGTTTCTTAGTATTCCTCTGTAACTTGCAGTTTCCATTTTTATTTTGCATGTTGTTTTTTTCCGCTGGCCAATTGGGGCTCATTCTCATTATGTGGCCAAACTACTTTATTTTTTCCGCTGGCCAATTGGGGCTCATTCTCATTATGTGACCAAACCACTATATTTTTTCCGCTGGCCAATTGGGGCTCATTCTCATTATGTGACCAAACCACTTTATTTTTTCCGCTGGCCAATTCGGGCTCATTCTCAGTATGTGACCAAACCACTTTATTTTTTCCACTGGCCAATCGGGGCTCATTCTCATTATGTGGCCAAACCACTTAATTTTTTTCCGCTGGCCAATTCGTGCTCATTCTCAGTATGTGACTAACCCACTTTATTTTTTGCGCTGGCCAATTGGGGCTCATTCTCATTATGTGACCAAACCACATTATATTTTCGGCTGGCCAATTGGGGCTCATTCTCAGTATGTGACCAAACCACTTTATTTTTTGCGCTGGCCAATTGGGGCTCATTCTCAGTATGTGACCAAACCACTTTTTTCGGCTGGCCAATTGGGGCTCATTCTCAGTATGTGACCAAACCACTTTATTTTTTCCGCTGGCCAATCGGGGCTCATTCTCATTATGTGGCCAAACCACTTAATTTTTTTTCCGCTGGCCAATTGGGGCTCATTCTCAGTATGTTACCAAACCACTTTATTTTTTGCGATTGCCAATTGGGGATCATTCTCAGTATGTGACCAAGCCACTTTATTTTTTCGGTTGGCCAATTGTGGCTCATTCTCAGTATGTGACCAAACCACTTTATTTTTCGCTACATTTTGATCATTTCGTGTAATCTCTTCATTACCATTCCACACATGATATCTTCTGTTCTGCTTACAAGATTTAGATTGTTCAGACCTTAGACTATTACGATTTTAATTCTTACTTTGTTTTTTTAAAGCAAGTAATACATTGTTACTTTATATATACATACATATGTAAAGATTTCCCGTTATATATGGATATATGGATTTATATGGATATAAAGATATATGGATTCCTGGTTAATGATGGCGTTATAATTGGTCACAGTTACTCTGATGCGCTTGTGCTTTCGTTTTTCCGGAGGATCCTGTAGTCTTCGATAACAATTACCATGTTGTTCTGAAAGGCCGACGTTGTGCTTGAACTAAAGAGTGTAATGAGGAAGGCGATCATCGAAAAACGCAAGACGAAATTTGTGAACAATACAACTGTGAGAATGTTTGTATGCAGTGAAAATGGTGCATCGCAAGCTCATGCTGTCAACAATACTCCGAATATACCCATTGCCGAGGAGCGGTATGCTATATGGTTAGAGATTACGGTTGTCTTGTTTTTTTTTGTTTTTTTTGACAGGAAAGGCAAACATATGTGTGAAAAAGCCCATCTGATGAAGGTCGGTATAATTTACGATTTTTACAATTCATTATAAGAATTATCAAGAAATTCCAACCTAGCACACATAACAACAACTTTTCACTGTTGAACGGGAATTCCCGCAAGTGTGAACGACAACTCACTGTCCAGTATATTAGGAAATATCTGTTAAATAGAATAACAACGCTAGAGCTTCAGCCCTCACAGTTCGTGGACGGACACGGCGTGGGTAGCCGGAACAACAAAGAAACCTGTCGCAAGGCCCAGAGATGCGTCTTGTTGTCGACGTATGTTTCGGCAGCATTAGACTCTGAACACCATCAGGTCAGAAAACGTGGTCGCCGCGGTGTGAATAACGGAGGGAGGAAAAAGAAGGAATTCATAAAGAAAACCGATATAATACGGAAACATAACATCAACATTGGATATTGGAACTGCAATAGTGCTAAGCAGCGCGGCCCAGTTCTTGAACGTCTCCTGTACGACTTCGACATCATGTTATTACATGAGGCACAGGCTAAACAGTTGAAATTTATGGACTTCGTGTGTCATGTCAATCCTGTAAGCCCAACACACCACATGCAGGCCATTCTCGTTAGGCAAGAAATACCACACACGCTATTATATTTAACCGCGTGGGATAGAGAGAACAGAGAGCTGTAGGGAGTGCAGATAACATTCCAGAGTAGAAGGTGGAACATCATCAACGTCTACATGGGAAATTGCTTCCGTATTAAGCCTGACGACTGGGAGTTCATCAGCGAACTTGAGCATCTCCCTGGAGAAATGCTACTGGTTTGTGGAGATTTTAATGCACGAAATGTCTCCTAGAGAAACCCAAACAACAACCCTCAAGGACTGGCTTTAAATCAAGCGCTACTCGAGACTGATCTAACTCTTCTGAACTGCATGAGCATGACTAGATTAGCATCCATAGAAACAGATTCCGATTCCAACATTGACCTCGCACTGATCTCAGGTCACGGAGCGACAGATGAGAGATGGACAGCTCTCAAATACCATGGAAGCGACCATTTGCCATGAGTCATAAGCTTCTCGAAAGGGCGTCAAGACAGATTGATCAAGAAGGCTTGGGAACGCAAGTGGGTGGGACCTAAGATCCAACAGCCACAGGGTGGAATAAAGAGACAGATGCAATATAACTACTCAAAAAGCGAGCGATCAAGTATTGTCAACGCATTAGGAAACAGGCAAACATCACACTCAGTGATAGACTGGAGGCACAGAGTGGAATGAAGAAGACAATAGAGTCTTTTAAACAAGTTGCCGAAGTAGCAAAGGAGATGTGTTGGCAAAAATTCACTGAGGAGGTCACGACGGACAAAGCATTACACAAGTTTTGGAAACTACATAGGTCAATGAAGCGGAGAACAGAATCGAAACCCAGTGCAAGCATGCGGGGCGACACATGGTAGACACTGATATCAGATGATATGAAAGGCAGCACTTTCTTTGATAGATATCTTCAACAAACTAATCAGGGTGACTTAGATCAGCGCAAAGAAATGCTGCATATCCTGACATCCATCACGGATTTTGGGTACAAAGAAGACCAGCTTGCAGATGTTAAAGAAGTGCAACTGGCTATTAAGAATACATCCGATGGCGCTCCAGGTCCGGATGGAATCAGGTACAGTTTACTCAAGGACATTGAGGAGAATATGCTAGCTAAAATAACAGACGATTATAATGCGAGTCTGAAAACAAGATTAGTACCACAGGAGTGGCAACAGAGCTATCGTATACCCATGGCAAAACCAGGCAAAGATTCTACAGATATAAATGGTTATCGAATCATCACACTGCAGAATGTGTACTGTAAGATTCTAGAACGAATTGTTGCTAGACACATAACCAGGGAACTAGAGATAAAAAGTTGTTCTCCCAAATAACCTACGTGCATAGAAGAGACCTAGAATAACATAGAAGAGACACAGTTACAAATGCAGCACTTCTTGCTTATGAAGCTTATGAAGGTTTTCAGAACAAAGAAAAATCTGCAGTTGCAGCGATATACCTGGAAGATGCATACACTAGAGTTAGTTACACCCATCTCATCGACATGCTAAAGGAACAAAATATCCACCACTGGATCATACGCTGGATAGCAAATGTGCTAATCTGTAGAAAAGTCGCTCTGGGGTGTGAATCCTGGACGTCTGAGATCAGAACAATAGCACCTGGTCTGCCACAATGATCTCCTATGTCCACAGTACTGTTTAATATGTATACATTGAGAATTTCTCATTTGCAAACTCCCATCAATTGTAGAGTTCTAACATACGCTGATGATATCCTACTATACAACATGGGCAGGAACAGAACAGATATCGCTGACATTGTACAGAATGGACTAGATCAATTGTCGATATGGTGCAGAACATACAACGCTGTGATCAATCCATCGAAAGCAAAGGTCGGCTGGTACTTCTTAAATAATAATCTGGTCAATGACACACTGCCAGCTGTTAGTTGCATGGGCTCATTCATTGAAAGAGAACAGGTCCTTAAATATCTCGTGATAATCTTTGATAGAAGTCTCTCATTCAACAAGCACATCACAAATATGATTCAGAAGACTAAAAGAGGGATCAGTGTTATCAAGGTTATGACGAACTTCGACATGCAGCAACGTGTACTTTTTCTGCTTCTGCAAATCTCTCATAGATTACGGCCTCGGCCTACTAACTTTGTCACAGACACAAGTCGATAGATTGGGAAACGTCCAAAATGAGGCAATTAGAGCGGTACTGGGGTGTACTAGTGATACACCCATCTCTGCTATGAGATTTCTGCTTGATGTCCCCAGCATTAGAGTGCGACATCAGGTAGCACAAGTTAGGTCGTACCTTAAAGTCACAGTACAATCACCACCCATTACACCATCGTCTAGATGAGTCAAGGGGAAAACGAATCAAGCATGGCAGATCATGGATGGCAGAGGCTGAAGACACATTGCGAAGAGTATGTGAATTGGAAGAAATAGGAAAGGGCAGTGAATGAATGGAGGTAGACACGGAGAAGAAATCACTGACTAAAGTAATAATACAACTAGATAAAGCGTGTCGAAAATGGACGGAAGTCAGGGCTTAGGATATTTTGCACGAACTCGTTATTATAATCGAAACCAACTACAATCGAAACCACAAGACATAATTATATACACAGATGGCTCCGTTAACAGAAACACGAATACAAGCGGTTGGGGTTTTATTGCCTACAGAAACGGCGTGAAGTTGGTTGAGAAATCTTCATCATATTCTACTGTCACATCGAGCATGAGGATGGCGATAGAAGGAGTTACAACAGCTCTTAATTGGTTGATAACTGATACATCAACACACTCGGTAATACTCACAGACTCTCAATGCATGTTGCGCCAGATAGGAAAGTTCATGCTAAGAAAAGAATGGTGGGACTTATTGAAAAACTCAGTTGTTCAGAGTATTACATGGATATACGGCCCGTGTCATTCTAGGGTCAGAGGAAACGAGAGAGCCGACTTACTGGCAGGCAATTAGGCGATATACGGCACATTGCTGAGAAGAGATAAAGCAGACTTAATGAAGGCAGTAATAAATTCATTTCAAGATGCAGATGATGTCAATGAGGTTGAGAACGTACACATACAGAGAATGTTAGAAATGGGAGTATTCAGAGGTGAGGGGAGGAAAAGTAATTTTTTTTAAAAGTCCCGATGATCACACAATAAACACCTACCGGGACCAAGACTACATACACTGGGATGGCTGCTGGAGCGGAGCACTTATGGGAATGTCCCGCGTGCTGTGAAGCCAGTTTCTAATGAAGAATCAAAGATATATAAATATATATATGCCTATATGTATATATACATATATGTATATACATACATACACATGTATACATGTTAGTAACAGTGTTATATTTATTATATGTTGCCTATCTGTCATAGACAGTATTCTAGTGCTGTGCTAATGTACCAGTGTTAATAATTAGCAGACATAGCACATTAAAACAGACCGGAGCCATGAATCAGACATCTCTATACATCAACTGGGAAGCTAGCACAGGTAATAATAATAGGTGCTCGTCTTGCTTTGAATAACAAACTCAGAAAAGGAAGCGTGTATGTTGTTAGTTTGCATATGAAAGACACAATTAGGGATACACGAAAAACACTGCAGCTCAAATAAATGAAGCGATGAAAAGCACTGTTTATTGAAATGTTAAACAATGCCATCAGACTATATTCTAGACACTCTGTTAAAGTTTACACAAGGAATTCTATATTTATTTAGCAACACGCTGAAGTTGATGGGACCACTTCGTCAATTTACTGATAGTGTGTTCCTTATGTTGTTTTTTTCCTACCAGCAACAGCCCCAATGCACATACTGTTCCACGAAATTCTTTTCCGGAGCAAATTAGAAACAGGAGCTGTAACCGCTGGGTTGCTAAACACATCAATAAATGGGGTCTAACCATTTTTATTTTTTTCTACCTTTTTGTCTAATTGGGAAGAAATGAGAGCTGTCTTAATAACATGGTTCTTCACATATAACAATATTAGTGATCATATTGCACCTATTTAATGTACAGGAGGTGACCTGAAGATAAGGTGGTGATACTCAGGTAGGTAAGCAATAAGTGGAAAGTACATTCAAATGTCACTACGTAGTTTCCATTATTAGAGGAACAAAATAGTAATGCAGTCGTCTACTAAAGCATGTCATTCATGTTGATTAAGAATTGTGGTCGATATTTCTGAATATATTTCCGGTGATGAAGCCGGATGCGGTTCTTTGCCTGAACTGATGGGAGATAACGAACAATGTTATTTGCAGAATGTCTACAATTTTAAGAAATGCACTGCATATTCCCTTTCCTGAGAAGAAGTTTGTCTAGCATAGTATAACAATCTACCGACATATTGAGCATGCATCTGTCGGGCTTGTCAGGTGGTATTATGTTACAATCTACCGACATATTGAGCATGCATCTGTCGGACTTGTCAGGTGGTATTATGTTACAATCTACCGACATATTGAGCATGCATCTGTCGGACTTGTCAGGTGGTATTATGTTACAATCTACCGACATATTGAGCATGCATCTGTCGGACTTGTCAGGTGGTATTATATTACAATCTACCGACATATTGAGCATGCATCTGTCGGACTTGTCAGGTGGTATTATATTACAATCTACCGACATATTGAGCATTATTTGTCGGACTTGTCAGGTGGTAAAAAATATGATGTGCGTCACCGCAATGTATCGTGATAGAGCCATTTCCAGAGCCATCAGCCGGTACTGATATGAGTGGACAGAATCTATAGCTATATCCAACATCACATGGATTTACTGCCCAGACACGTCATTGTTCGTAGTAATAAGAGAGCAGAGAGGCTTGTTTCTCGGGTACCTATATGCGTGGCGTTAACAATGGATACGGAGAATGTGCTGAAACTACTTCATGAGCGCCTGCTGGATGTGGACACCCTACGTTTGCTAAAACATCACGGCTGAGATGTGAATAAATATGTATTAAGTGTGGTAGCAGCAGAACAGTGTGGTAGCAGGATGACTACCGGAATGAAGAAGAAACAAATGCTTAACCAGCGGGTCACAGTAACCATCAGTGTCTATACAATTTAGTGCAATATGTGTTCGTTCACATGGAAAAAAGACTGTCTGTGTCGTACACCTGGAAAAAAGACTGTCTGTGTCGTAAAGAAAGTTAATTCCTTTACTTAGGACACAGAGGAATCACGGGAGAAACGTTTTCTCAAAAGGTGTCACTGTAAAAAAAATAGGTTGAGAAACGCTGGTCAAACCAAACATATAATATGTTAAAACGTATCTACACCCTCCTGCTCAATTTGCAGAATTAATTGTATGTTATCATATATATTTATGCTATGACATGCAGGGCAGGCCCTAACAATTGCAGTGCCCAATGCGAAACGGAGTGCGCGGGGCATAGTCTGGGTAGGGAATTGGATAATAAAATAAATTCTAATATGAATTTATGGGTCTATAAAGTGCGGGCCCAATGCGGGCGCATAGGTTGCAATGACATAAAACCGGCTCTGATGACATGAATATTAACATCAGTAAATAACTATAACATCTAAATAACCACCACTACTAACACCAACACCACCAACTACAACATCAACAATAAGTACTGCAGCAACAATAACAACATCGACAACAAAAACAAAACCAACATCAAAACATTAATAATAGCAACAGTAACAAGAACAACAGTAGCAACGAAAACATCATGAGCACCAATAACAACAATAATAATATCAAAAACAGAACATCAGCAACAATATTAACAACACAATCATTATCACCGCCAACAAGAACAACGATATCAGCAGCAAACAACAACAACATTTGGAACCATCTGTGTGGTACTTTTCAGAACGAAAGCTTCAGAATATTCAACATATACAACATTAAAATCATGCATGGAATATCTGTGTGATTCTGAAATCAATACCAAATACTGCAAATGTTATTCTGCCACTTGTGATATTGTAAGAAATCAGTTATAGAAAATATTTCGCTTAATTTCCTCCTCATATATTTGAAACTCGCGTGCGTGTCTTTGTAAAATATTTATGGTACGATAACTCTGTCAAGTCTCTAAAGTGCTAATGTCAATTCCTCTGTTTGCAAAACATCGTGAGCAAGTCACATCTCGTCGCTGTATTGGTCGCTTCAATGCTTTTTTGGCAAAGTTTTCAATAATCCAATCTCAGACATATACCGAACATCCACACAAAATACGTCCGTTGACGAACAACCTCAATTGAAGACAATCACTAATTCTCCAGTCGTTCAAATATCGATCTGAGCGGACCGAATTTGGCGACATTTTTATCGAATAACCACCCACCTAGTCAAATACCTCTTTCATATAACGCCATTCCGGAACGAGATAGGTTTTCCCGACTGGTACACTTAAATGAGATTGTAACGGCTGCTAATCTTCATGGATGTGTTTCGAACGTGTTGGCTCAATTTCCTAACCTCTACCCTAACTTTCACTTTATTAATTAAGGATATGGAGAGTTAGCTATTATCTAATTGACAGTCTAATTTGTTAATATCTATCTATCTATCTATCTATCTATTTGTCTATCTATCTATCTATCTATCTATCTATCTATCTATCTATCTATCTATCTATCTATCTATCTATCTATCTATCTATCTATCTATCTATCTATCTATCTATCTATCTATCTATCTATCTATCTATCTATCTATCTATCTATCTATCTATCTATCTATCTATCTATCTATCTATCTATCTATCTATCTATCTATCTATCTATCTATCTATCTATCTAATCCATCCATCCATACATCCATCCATCCATCCATCCATCCATCCATGCATCCATCCATCCATCCATCCATCCATCCATCCATCCATCCATCTATCTATCTATCTATCTATCTAGTCTATCTTGTCTATCTGTCCGTCCGTCCGCCCGCCCGTCCGTCCGTCTGTCTGTCTTACTTCTTCATGTCTGCCTGCCTGTCTGTCTGTCTATCTATTTGCCCGCCCGCCATATCATATATGTCTGCCAGCATGTCTGTCTGCCTGCTTGTCTGTCTGTCTGTATATATATATATATATATATATATATACTAGTCTGTCTGTTTCGTGCGCTTCCCAAGACAAGGCCTTGCAGACACAGTACAACGATGATAAGGCTTCAGTAGGTAAAGACCAATAGTTTGCTTCCTTCACAATGTGATCAGGTAATTGTTTTTGCTGTAACTTTGTTTTACAAACATCCGACATTCAACGTATTTCCTACCGGGTATTTCTTTTCGTCACAATTTCCTCTTTGATACAGCCCATATTCGACCCAAAAATATATCCGTTCGTATTTCCAATTTCTCTCTTTGTCCATCTCTCGCTTCCTCTCTCGTGAGCTTTGGCCATTAAGCCGCAACGTTTAGCGTAATAGCCAGTGCTCTCTTGTCTGTAAACGCATAATGAGGCCGTCATTATTTCGTCCCAGGCAGCAATTTTAACGTTTAAGTATCTAGAAATTTAACTTAAGGACAAAACTTATCGAAGCATACCGTATTAAAAGAATCTTTGATGTCGTGCACAGCAGTTTAAGAATTGATTGTCCAGTCATGCTGTAAGTGTATGGGCAAAGTGATATAATAACGAAGTCACCAGATATGTAACAACGTTATCTGAAAGTCTAATAAAGTCATTTGTGTCTTTGTTTCAATGATTTCAAAATCCCTCATTATTTCTCTTTGTTATTCTATTCGTTAAATTCTTTCTCTGTGCTGTCTCATTTCATCACGTTTGTATATATTTATTTGTTTGGCTTTTATCGTTGTATGCCTACAGGGTTTTTTATTCAAAGCGTTTCCGTATATTTCTCTCTCTCTCTTTCTCTCTCTAATCTCTCTCTTTTCTCTCTGTATCTGATTGTATCAGGGGATTTCCGATATGCCAATGCTAGATTTGGTTTCCTTTCTTTGTGCTTTTCAGCTATTTTTCCTCTCCAGGATAGTCGTACGTGCTGAAGTATATATCGTGTAAAATGTTCCTGCCGATATAGGCGAGAAAGAGAGTTCTTCATTGTTACGTAATACCTTTGTTAACATATGGATGTGAGTTCTGGGCTAATAAATGAAATGTGATATTGGGAATTTAGAGGTAACATATACGTTCTATTGAGAAATGCTAAGAGTTGTATTGGCTAATTAACGTATTTCCGTCAACTCCCTTTGAACATCGTTTCACACTACTTTACGTCTTCACGTCAACTCCCTTTGAACATCTATTCACACTACTTTACTTCTTCACGTCAACTCCCTTTGAACATCTTGTCACACTACTTTACGTCTTCACGCCAACTCCCTTTCAACATCATCTCGCCAGTGGCGTAGTGTGATATTTTATAAATAACCAAATGGCCAGAGGGAGTCCGACAAAGTGGATGGTGCCGCAGTAACCTAATGAACAAATAGTAATGCAAAATGATGTAAAAAGGTTACGAAAACACTTACCTAGCCTATTAATAAAAAATATATTAAAGAAAAAAAACATACAATAAAACTAAACAGGACAATTCTCAACGTATCGGCTCAAATTGAACCTTTTTCAAGAGACAAACAACAGAAAACGACAAAATAAAAAAATAAATAGATGTCTATATTTCATCAAGCCCTCGTCTCCATAATAGCGCAGGGATGGCCAACCATATAATGTTGGCCATCCCTGCGCTATTATGGAGACGAGGGCTTGATGAAATATAGACATCTATTTATTTTTTTATTTTGTCGTTTTCTGTTGTTTGTCTCTTGAAAAAGGTTCAATTTGAGCCGATACGTTGAGAATTGTCCTGTTTAGTTTTATTGTATGTTTTTTTTCTTTAATATATTTTTTATTAATAGGCTAGGTAAGTGTTTTCGTAACCTTTTTACATCATTTTGCATTACTATGTGATATTTTATTTAGAGTGGGCCCGCCAAGTGAGCTTTTTTAAGTAGGTACGTAGCTTTTCTCCCCCCCCCCTCAAACACATTTTTTCACACCAGAAAGACATATTCTCAGTCCTATATAAAATATTAACTGATTTATAAAACATAATTTATTTAATCTTGTAATGCAGCTCAAGGCGTCTTCTCTTCTTCTTCTGCGAAAATGTTCAGTAAGCAGGCTCTCAAATCAAATAGAAGGGTGGGTGTGGTTTATTACTTTAAAAAAATTATCTCTTTATTTAAAATGTTGTTAAAATCTCTTTGGTTGTTTTCTTCTATTTCCATGATGTTCTCTCTATTCTTCTATACATCCACATCCCAAAAGCATCGATTATGTCTGCTAATTGTTTGTGTAGTGTCCATATTTCTGAGCCATACAGTAATATAGAATAGATGTAGCATTATATAATTTCCATTTTTGTTCAACTTGTTTGTAATATTTTTAGATGTTACTACTACTACTTTCGTCATGTCATTGAATGTACTTTTAGCCATTCCTATTCCCCTTTTAACTTCTGTTTTACACATACTGTCATTTGTGATTATGTGTCCAAGATATTGATACTATTCCTCGTGTTGTCGTTATTCTCCATGTATGTTTAAATTTAGTGCCTGTTCTTCTGTGACTGTGTTCATTATCATGGTTTCTTTTGGATTTAATATTTATATCGTCCATATTCATTTCTTGATCTATTAGTCTTTGTAGTCCATGTTGACTTTCTGCTAAAAGAACAGTCTGTTGTCTATTCTCTTGTCTACTGTCTTTTCCAAGGTGAATGATTGTTGATCGCATTCACACTCGCCGTTAAACGTAGGAGTAGGAGCTGTCGTTCCAAGGCCGCCAGATGTGTCGCCGTGGTTGCATTTAGTCCAAGTTTGTTTAAGGCTATCTTGATGTTTTCTATCCACCGTTTTCTTGACCCACCTTTGGCCATACGCCCGGATATTCTTGTATTATATGCTCTTATTGGTATTTGGTTTGGCTTCATTCTCATAAGGTGACCGAACCATTTTACTTGCTGTCTCTGAGCATGTTCGATACATGGTATTATACCAACTCTTTTCCTAATTTCTTAATTTCTTATTTTATTTTGTTTGGTAACCATTGCAGCTTTTCTCAGACACTTCATTCCGCATGTGACGCTTTTTCTTTGCTGTGAAGCTGTTAAAAACCATGTTTGACATTGGTAGCACAGTGTTGGTATAAGAATTGTAGATATTATTTGTTTTTTAATTTCCATCTTGATCTTTTGATGAAGAAGTAATGGTGAAAGTTGGTAAGTCTCTGTGTTTGCTTTCTGGCACCTTGTTTCTATTTCTCTGTCGAGTCTTCCATCTTCTGAAAAAATGCTGCCTAGATATTTAAATTCTTTGGCTTGTTTCACTGTGGGGTTATCTATTGTTATATTAATTGGTGTTGAAGACTTGCTAATTATTCATAACTTCTGTTTTCATAACTTCTAATATACATATGTTGTTGCAGTTGTACTTTAGTTGTTGATATTATTTGCGTGATCGTCTACAAAAAGAAGTTCGCACAAGAGCTTGTTTAGTTTGTCTGCTTCATTACTATTGGCGATTTTACATATGCAATGGTTATATATGTAATGAATAACAATGGAAATAGAACATATTTCTGTCGCACTAAAGAGTGTATGTGGAATGTTTCCTACAGTTGTGCAGACTATTAAATTTAATTATTAAGCGTGATATGGCTTGTTTTGTTTCATGTAAAATATATTACTTCGCGTTTTCTGTTCATAAATATTGCGCATGTCAGAAGGATGCCATGAATTATGTCGTCATAAAATAACACTTGGGGATTGAAACATATATGACTTGCGAATAGAAGCTAGCAACGTAACCAGAACAGCCCTAAGCATGGTATATGAAGAAGGAAGTAATTATCAATATCCCGTTATAGCGGTTTGGAAAACAGATATCAGAAATTGATGAAGATGACCAATAACTAGTGCATAATCCAGACACTAGTAAGTAACAAGAGAAGGAAGGCGTGCTTAGTTGCTGTACTAATCGTTTCAGAGAATATACTCTGAATGATGATTCTTGATTAAGAATCAGCATCAAAGCACTAGGACGTTCCCATAGTTTATGAGATCGCCGATCGATCAGTCCTCAAAGTGTGTAAGGACACAGTACCAGCCAATTATTTGTTGTGCGTTTTAGGATGCTTCCGAAAAAAGGCACATTCTCCCATCTCCCATAATCGAATTTCTATCATTCTCTAAACATCAACAATATCTCCTTCAGCCTTATCTGCATAAATATATAGTATATCCAGAACGGTTCTAATTAACATATTTATGTCTCTTCCTAATACTGACGGATCCATTATAACACTATAGCACATTTTTGTTGATTGGAGGTTGCCTTATGTACACTGTGCCTTTCGTTCATGATCATTTACGTTCATTATAATGATCTTATTCCTTGGTCAGAACAAGAACCACGCGAATTAACAGTAAAGGTGGAAAAAGGTAGATGCAAATACGGAATAGAAAACAACACAGAAATGAGCAATATTATGTTTAAGAGAACAGACACACAAGTGCACACGAACATCATGATGAACGGGTTCACACGAGGACGTCAATACTTTCAAATACAGTACCTCAGATTATGCATGTCGAACGGTGCAAAATGGAAATCGAAATAAATATAATGATGGAGATGACTTTAGCTGCTATGTCAATGTTAAACTTATTTAGAAAGGTAAATGTAGCGTGAGAGTAAAAATCAAATTTTATAACTCACTAATTATGTATTATAGTTCTGCAGTGTTATATAATATATGGATGCGAGTCATGGACAATAAACAAACAGGAAGTCGGAAATTAGAGTCGAGATGAGTTTCTACAAAAGAATGATACGATTATCATGGACTGCCAGAAAAAAACTACTGTCGAGATGTTGAAAGAGTCAAATGCGAAACCGAGCTTAATAAATAATATGTTTTAAAAATTGAATTTTGGACACATTATGAGACAAGATTTGGAGAATATAGTCACAGCAGGCAAGATTGAAGGCAACAGAGAGTGAGAGAGGGTGAGAAAATATTAGACAGTTTGACCTCCTGACATGACAGGGAAACAACAACGATCTTGATACATACTACTGAAGATAAAGAATTGTGAAGAGTCATCATTGCCAACGCCAACCTGCATGTAACTTAATGAATGAATGTCTGCTGTTTTTTTCTGGACGTTAGACATTCACTCCCAGACATGGATAAACGGATACGCCATCGATTACAAATATTAAATACGAAGGCTGAGCATCTCTTACAGAAAGCACAAGACATATGTTTGTAATAAATAGATGCACACAGGTCCACAAGAAACCCACGAAAGTACATGGTAAGAACATCTATTCGCTGACTGATCCATGTATAAATAAATACATATTTTTCTTATCTTTTTCTTTTATTATTCTTGCACTCATCTATAGTGTCTCTAATTTCCCACTTTCGGATTGTTTATAATGAATGCACGCATTTTCACTTTTACTAGATGCGTTGCCATCCCTGCGCTATGGAGACGGGGCTTGATGAAATATAGACATCTATTTTGTTTTTTATTTTGTCCTTTTCTGTTGTTTGTCTCTTGAAAAAGGTTCAATTTGAGCCGATACGTGGAGAATTGTCCTGTTTAGTTTTTATTGTATGTTTTTTATATATACTTTTTAAAATATATTTTTATTAATAGGCCAGGTAAGTGTTTTAGTAACCTGTTTACCTCATTTTGCGTTACTATTTGTTCATTAGGTTACTGCGGCACCATCCACTTTGTCGGACACCCTCTGACCATTTGGTTATTTATTTATATAAATAAATAACCACACTGTTAGTGGTTGTCCAACAATTGTGCTATTTTCGTGTTTTTTCGTTTCTTGAGGAAGGTCCCATTTGGATCCCAACTTGGAAAGAGTCCCTGTTACTGTATTGTTATTTACTTTCAACATTATTTTAAAGTGAAACTCAGATATTATAAACACAGAGTTTTTGTTACTACACACAATAGCAAAAAGAAAACTGCACATGTTTGGTCATATTAAGAGACACATCTGTTTAGAAAGAAAATAATGGGGGGGGGCAGAGCACCTGGAAGGAGGAAAGACAGACCAAGAAGACGATGTACTGACATTTAAGATGTCATGAATACGTCTTTGGAAAATTCTAGCTGTATCACCCAAAACAAAGAATGGGTCATGGAATTCATTGGGAAGACGACTTTCCGGAGAGAATACATCACATGGCACACATTGTGATCTTTATTTTGACAGTTATTGTTATCTGTCTTTTCGCTAAACCCTTTGTTGCCTTTCAGCGTTTAGGGGTAGAATAATTATCTGGCGAATGCCCTCTTGTGTGCTGAGTATATTGTGAAATGTATTCCCTCTTTTATCTCGGCTGCCCATATGTTTTCCTGGTCGACCTCTAGCTCTGCCTTCACTGTATCTGTATAGCTCAGCCTGCTGTGATACAATGTCTGATGGTAGTATGCTTATGTGTGCAAACCAATTGATCTGTTGTCTTTTCATATGTTTCAAGATGTGGGTGGTGCATGTCTAATATCCCCATTTCACATTCTGTCTCTTAGTGATATCTCTCGAATTCTGCGGAAACATGACAGTTCATCTACCACAAGTTTACGTTTGTCTTGTGCTGTCGTTGTCCACGTTTTGCATTGGTAGCACATCGTTGGCATAATCGTTTTGAATAGTGCTATGTTTGTGTTTAAGTCAACATTTTTGTTTCTGGTTTCAAATGACAGTGTTGTCATTTGCTCTAGTGCTTGATATTTTAAACTACATCTATTGTGTATTTCTATCGTATTATTATATCGTACTTTTGAAACATAAATCATTTGTTTAGACATAACATATTTATCTAGGTGTATTACGTGATGTTCCATTATTCAGGCATTGTCTTAGAGTAGACTGTTGTGCTCTGATTCTGATGATGAAATTCTTCACAAGCGAAGATGACAAACTATAAACATATGAGAAAAGAAATGACGACACAACAAAACAGTAATTGACAATTATCTATTTTAGTGTAGATATGTGAAGTCGCAGATGCACGAGGAATCCCATTGATTTCAGGATATATCTAATGCAGTGCATGTATTAGTGCTGCGGGTCTCGAGTAAAAGCCTTTCCAGATATTTTCTTCTGTTTCTGTGACTTATAGATTGCCTGCCATGTTCTTTCTTTTTCGAATTTTGTTTTTCCAGCGATGATCTGAGTGTCAATGTGAGTGATCAAGTGCTGTAGTCTCCCAGAGGCTAGGATAACTGCTACAATGTTTGATGGGGGTTCATTATGTTCTCTTTGATGTGTTTTTTTTTTCTGCAATTCGCTTGCTTATTTACCATAGTAACGCTTCCCATGGAGCAATATTTTTTAAAGGCGCCGTCCCAGCGGAGTTGGGACATAATCAGCAGGGCATGGATGATTTGAATGCATGGCTTTTAAAGAATTTCCATGTCTGGTATTTGCCCCTGCCAACGTACTACCATTAGACCTTTTAGACACCGAAGGTTTAAAGATTTAAGCTGTCGAGTGTGTCTCGCACACACAGTCCAGGATTACGCATCATAAAGCAGTGTTGGTAGAACCCCTTCACGGTAGACGTCCAACTTAGTTGTCTGAGATCACACCTGATCCAGACGTGGCACGAAGGTTCCCAAATGCCAAACTTGCTCGAGTAATGCGCAGGGCAACACCTGTGTCAATTATCGCTGTTTGCAATAGGGTGCTGCCGGAGTATACACACATATCAGCAGTATTGCATTTATGATTATCATTGGCAATGTTTCTTGGAACAATCACCTTTTCCGTTATGTTCGATTTCATCTAGCTCGTACCAGACCGGCGGTAGTAAAGATGACATGTGTGCAGAAAGTGAACAGGACTTCACTCGTTGTGATTTTGATTATTGTTGTGTTTTTCGCTGACAAATATTTATTATTCTGGGAGTCGCACGGCCAAAAATAGTTTAGGCCGACCAACGAACCGCATGCAAATCGCTATTTCAGGTGTCGTGTTTAGCTTTCTGCGCACATGTCCTTTTACCGGAGGCAAGTTATGGCTGGACGCTACCACGGGGAAGTACTGAGCTATTCTGTGGCGGGTGACAATCTACAACCTTCAATCGTAATACGTTCTTTTGTTCATATCAAATTATTCTTAACTTGAATTATATAACAATCTTCTACCAAGCCTATGAAAATGAGACGGTGGTAAGGTTTCAACAACCATCATTTCACTGTGTGCTCAAATATACTCATATTTCTGGGATTTTCTACTTGACTCTTGTCTGATGCATGCGATCTCATTTTTCAGTTTTTGTAGACATCATTGAGTTCGTAGAGATTCATTAGCTTAAAAAAAAACATATGCAATTTTGAATTGTACGATCCCATTTCAAAATCAAACTCTCATGTGCAATCTAAAAGAGAATTATGTTTATGGAAGTCAGTTGATATATAATAAAAAAAATATGGAATATTATTTTCAAAGGTTAATGATACATTTATAATTTCTCTTTCTGGTGACATTGTACCCATTTTATACTCATGTGACAGTGCATTAATTTTAAACTTGTGGCGACATTGTAAAACTGTATACTGCGTGTGAAATTGTATTAATTGTATAATGGCCGTGCCGTTAAGTCTTGTCATGGATTGTATTGTATTGTACTGTAATGTATTGTAATGTAATGTATTGGGACACATTGTGTTGTACTGTATTGCATTGTATTATATTGTACTGCTTCGTACTGTATTGTATTATAGTGCATTGTTGCGTATTATAGTGTACTGAAATTGCAATACAGTGTACTTTATTATACGGTAATGCATTATGTTTAATTATACTGCCCTACACTGTACTGTATTGTATTGTATTGTATTATTTTGGTTTGTATTGCGTTTTATTATATTACATTGTATTGTAGTGTATTATAATGTTTTATTATATTGCATTTTTTTGTATGTTGTTGTATTGCGGTGTGTTTATTGCATTTGTATTGTACTGTGTTGGACTGTATATTACTGTATTATACTGTAGTGTAATGCATTGTATTGTATATTATTCGGATTGTATTTTACTGTATCGTATTGTTCTTTATTGTAATATGTTGTACATTATTATATTTTATTTATACATGGGGTGTAGTATTATATAGCACTGTATGGTATTATATTGTATTGTATTGTATGTTATTGTACGGTAATGCATTTTATTATTTTGCAAAGGAATTTTATTATATTAAATTCAATTGAATGATACGGTAGAGCATGTCCATTTATTATGATTATGAAACATTAATACACGTTGAGGAACACACTATATTACTGTGTTTTTTAATACTATTTAAATACGATTTTGATGATCTGGGCTAGAAAATATAAATTATCAAACTGTGTAACAGGACGGCTTACCTTCATGCAAATGCGTATAATTACACAGGTAAATATTCTAGAAAGCAACACAGCAAAAATTTCATAACTTTCGTTACTGCAAGTTTTCATGTGAAGGAGTGCAAGAAGCTTTCTATAGTCCGTAGAAATCAAGACCGCTTTGTCATTGAAGAAGTCGCGACATGTATAGGAAGGATTTTGATTGTACTTCCCCCAAAAAATAATCCTGACCCAAACGTGGACTGAACGAGGGACATCAGGCTATGAGAACGGCGTTCTAACCACACGTCCAGCTGTGGTTTAAAAGTCCTATATTGCATTAAAATGACATATTAGGTTAAAGCGGGATATCGTGTATATATATATATATATATTCATTCATTCATTGTCCTTGTGATCAGAAGTTAGCGCATATGGCAGAAGTCAGATCTATCCAATTATGTCTGTTCAAAGTTAATCTGTGCAGTTCTTGAATAGTATGAATATTGGTTGTTTTAATTTCTCGAAGTATTGTTCTTCTTGGTGTTTCTTTTGGTCAACACATTTATCTTTTCCCTGTAGGTATCCATTCAAGAGATTGGTGGTGTATGCTATTGGTGTCTGCGCGTAGGACATGCCCGATGTAGGACCACCGGCGTTTTCTGATAACAATTGTGGTGCAATTTTGATGTGCCTCTTCTCCGATTTTATCATTCGAATTGAATTCACTTCAATGGGTGTTAGTTATCCTACGAAGATATTTGTTCTCGAAAATATGCACTTGATGCTAGGACAATGCGAGTTGCAATTTCTGTCATGACATCACCGTCGAGTGTTAATTTGCTTCCTAGATAGGAGAATTTGTGTACTTTTTCAAGTTGTTGTCCATTTAAAGTAATTTCGTTATGTGAATGGGTGAAGTCCATAATTTTTGTTTTTGATGAATTGGGGTATATATATATATATATATATACACATATATAATATAGTGATATTAATATATACTTGCATGCTATATTGTAGAAGGTATACTTAATGGAAGGATAAAAATAAACAAAGACGGCCTAATCAAATTCGTATGAAAAAAAACCTTCAAGGACATCACAATCAGGTAAATCAAACAGGTATTTGGGAATTGTTAATAGGCAAGGGCACCTTATTGAAGACCATACTACAGGCTAGAGTTGAGAGGGAGTGAGCGAGAGGTAGACACGGTTACAAGTGTGAGAGATGAATGCGCGTACATGCCCAATACATATTCAACTGATATATTGCAAGGGCAGACACTCTTTTATAGACACTCAATAAAATAGTAAGAGAGGCCTGAGTTCATTATGTTTTTCGAGATTCATTTGAACATGTCACGACTCAATGCCAAATATGTTATTTTGACCTTGACTTATTTCATAACCCCTCGTATAATGACGTGAGTACGATTCAGGTAACCATGAGGAGTTAATGCTCTGGTGAACAGTCCTAATGTTGAACGCCGTCCTCCAATCAGGACTATCTTTATTAAAGTCAACCCACAAAATATATATATATATATATATAATGTTTAATAACGATATATATATATATATATATATATATATATATATATATATAAATATAAAATCATTTCGTAAGAAATGGCAAAAAGGCAAAAAATAACAAAGCTCTAGGGATAGATAACATACCACTAGAAATTATAAGAGCAGCAGGAGAAACAGGATTATATTGGCTACACAGAATTTTTAACACAGCGTGGAGGCAACAGAAGACACCAACAGACTGGAGAAAAGCTATTATAGTGCCATTATGGAAAAGGAAAGACAGTAAAAGAGACTGTAACCAGTGCAGGGGAATTTCCTTGTAAGCCATGCAGGAAAACTATATACAAAAATAGTAGAGACACGACTGAGACCTGTAATAGAATAACAACTTAGTAATACACAAATATAAATAACCAAATTGTCAGAGGGTGTCCGACAAAGTGGATGGTGCCGCAGTAACCTAATGAACAAATAGTAACGCAAAATGAGGTAAACAGGTTACTAAAACACTTACCTAGCCTATTAATAAAAATATATTTTAAAAAAACATACAATAAAACTAAGCAGGACAATTCTCGACGTATCGGCTCAAATTGAACCTTTTTCAAGAGACAAACAACAGAAAACGACAAAAAAAAAATAAAAAAAATAGATGTCTATTTGTGTTTTATTTTTTTTTATTTTTTCGTTTTCTGTTGTTTGTCTCTTGAAAAAAGTTCAATTTGAGCCGATACGTCGAGAATTGTCCTGTTTAGTTTTATTGTATGTTTTTTTAAAATATATTTTTATTAATAGGCTAGGTAAGTGTTTTAGTAACCTGTTTACCTCATTTTGCGTTACTATTAGTAATACACAAATGGGTTTTAGAAGAAACAGAGGATTCTGATGCAATATTTATTCTGAAACAGCTGGCAGAGAAGTCAATAAAATACAACCAAAACGTATGCATATCATTCATAGATCAAGAGAAAGCATTTGACTTAGTAAACAGAAGAAAACTATGGTAAACATAAAAAATGTATTGCGTATGCCAACATTTAATTAACGTTTGTAGAAGGCTCTATAACAACAGCAGTTGCACTGTAAGAACAGCTGCAGGCTACACATATGACTTTGTGATTAGCACAGGAGTAAAGCAGGGATGTGCATTATCCCCATTACTTTTTATTACATACATGGACCATATAAACAAAACAGCAAATTCTAATGAAGCTAATGAACTGCTTTTTGCAGATGACCAGGTTTTATTCCACAACAGCATTAAAAACCTACAAGACCACCTAAGCATAAAAGACACAGCAGACAAGCAATTTCGAATGAAAATCAACATAGACAAAACAGAAGTAATGAATATTGCAAGAGAAAAGGAAAACATCAACATACAGATAAACAATAAAATACTAAAACTAGTAGATGAATTCACATATCTGAGCAGCACATTGAGATATGACAATAAAAAAGAAGCAGAAATATACGCAAGATGTAATAAGGACTGTCAGGTCATTGGTAAATTAACACCTTTACTAAGAAACAAAGATATTACACTAGAAACAAAGAAAGCGCTTTTCAACACCATTTTCTTACCAACATTGTGTTATCAGTGTCATACGTGGACATTGGATTCTATAACAATACATAAGATTAACACCACTGAAATGAAATGTGTGAGCCGTATGATTGGAGTTAGCTTGAGAGACAAAATCAGGAATGAAGCACTAAGGAAACAATTAGGGATCAAGTCAACAATATAATACATCCAGAAACAACAAGTTAAATGGTACGGCCACATAACCAGACAGAAAGAGCAAAGTATTATCCAAAAAACAAAAAACAAACGATACGAAACAGTCGACCTATTGGACACCCTCGTAAAAGTTGGATACATAGTGTATTAGATACACTCGGAATTATAACAGCAGAAGAGGCAAATAGAAGGGCAAAAGACCGTACACTCACTCTCCCTTCTACACCGAAAGGTACATGAGGACAGAAAGAAGAAGAAAGATTTCGTAAGAAATAAAATAGAGATGTGTGCAGGTCTTCTGGAGCCATTGCTTTAAATAATGAAAAGACGAAAACTAGCATGGTTCAGACATGTATGCAGGCACGATTCCTTGTCCAAAAAAATACTGCAGGGAACTGTCGAGGGTGGAAGAAGCAGGGGAGGGGAAAATAAAAGCATAGACAGACAACATCAAGGAATTGACAGGGCACGATATTTCCACACTCATCCGCATCGCTGAGGATATAATTCGCTGGATGACTCTGTGTGCTGAGGCATCCAATGTTGTACCCCTACGACCCTGAAGGGTTACGGGTTTGATGCTTGATTTATTGATATATAATCATAGTATATTGACATACGATATATGACAAAAATAAAATATAATTATGCAGTACAATGTTTATCGATAACCTATTATGCATTTTATTGGATATTAATTTTCCTGTAATATTTTGGTGAAAAATATAGTAATGCATTCATTGATTGAACTATTCACACTCGAAGTAAATGTAGCTAAATGTATAGAGAGTGTATGGAGTCACTGAACTAGTAAATATTACAGTTGAATGTCAAATAATTTAATCTCGAGAATTAAGCTTATAACATAAGCAAAACCAAACAAATGTAAATAGAAAGAAATAAGGTATATTGGTATACTAGTTCTGATAAAAACCGACATGTTTCGCAAGTGATAGATACTCACGTTGAGTGTATGTCAAGGAGAGATCAATTATGAACAAAACGTGTCTCTAGATCAAGTCTATTAATTATATAATTTTCCATGACATTGAGATATAATTTTGTTTTAAGAGATTATGTTTTGTCAGTTTTTATTCTGTAAACAAAAATTAACATACTACGAGAGAAACTACAACAAGTAAAACAGTTCAATATCTTGGACACATAGTCACAAATCATGGCAGATGTGAAACAGAAGTTAAAAGGAGAATAGGAATGGCTAAAAGTACCTTCAATGACATGAGGAAATTATTAATATCTAAGCAAACTACAAACAAGTTAAAAATGAGAATTATAAAATGCTACATCTATTCCATATTAATGTATGGCTCAGAAACATGGACACTAAATAAACAATTAGAAGACAAAATTGATGCCTTTGAGATGTGGGTATATAGAAGAATAGGGAGAACATCATGGAAAGAGAAGAAAACAAATAAAGAGGTGCTAAAGACACTTAATATGAAGAAAGAACTACTAAGAGAAATAAAGATCAGGCAAATAAAATACTTTGGACACATTAAAAGACATGACACCCTATTGAAGACCTTACTTGAGGGTAAAGTCAAAGGGAAGCGAGCAAGAGGTAGGCAGAGATACAAGTGGGAGAGTAACATTACACGATGGACAGGTTACAGTCTAGCAGAGTGCACCACCAAGACAAGAGACAGGAGATGTTGGAGATACGTTGCAGCCAACCTTCGTTGCGGAGACGGCACTTGATGATAATGATGATTCTATAAACGTGAGTGCAGAAACGATGTAGGTGGCATTTTGTAGGTGGCGATTAAGGGAAATGGGTGAGCGGTTAGCACCACAGTCAAATGTCTATGATGTGAAGACACATGCGTATATCCATGGATAGACTGATGGATAAACTAGTTATCTAAAGCTTGCCTAGAAATTGTATGAAGGTCATGAAAAAGTCTTCTCTATAAAGGACATGTCGAGATCCTTGGTTTGCTTCTTACAATAAACGTTCACCGTTTGACGGAATTGGTAAAGCACATAACGCGTACCTAATACAACGAAAGTCTAAAGAATTTTGCTCAGGCGCTATTAAAAGTGTAAGACAAAGTATTCCCAAGATCTGGACTACATGCTACTGGGCATTAAAAAACAACGTACGCACTTATAAGCAATATACAAGAATTCAAATACTTCCGTATTAACTTACTTATTTGATCCCAGGGGTTGCGAGCTTTGACTCTTTCTTTCCAATTCCAGGTGGTCGTAGATGCATGTATTCTTCAGCTCTGTCGTGTCTGTATAAAGGGTGTCGGTGATGGAGGGGTTTGGTTAGAATTCCGTTAGAATTCAAATATAGATAATAAATATTCCGTAGCATTTTATATTTGATACGTTATTTGTACTTCGTTTATTCATGTTGGTATTGTGCTATTAACAAATCGATATTAAGTCCGATATAACATTATCTATCATTAAAGTATCAGCATACCAATTAGATCAATATCTCGTATTATTACTTATATATTTTTTGGAAATATTTTCTATTGCTGTAGTTTCGAAGACGGTATTACATCAGAACGCCCATCTGCGTTGCAAGTATTCTTCATTTTTATCTTGATTTTCCAATATTTTTGTTTTGAATATCATCTTGTGTAATGCATCCGTAATTATTCATATATTGTATCCGTATTTGTGTCACTGCTGCCTACGCCTGATCATAAATACGTCTCTTGCTTTCTGGTAATTAATCACGTAATAAATGTTGACATTTCTAGTGACCCTCTGATTAGATACGATACATGTATTCCGCACTGCAGTTTATCAGTCTTCATTGAGATATATGTAAATCGTAATTTCCAAATTGCAGCCTAGATGTCTCATATGCTATTGTGTGTAGTAACCAAAACTCTGGAATCTTCAAGGACCCGTTGTCCATCTTTACATTTCTGAGTAGATTTACATTGGGCGCTTCTCAGCATACACGACGACTTAGTGCCACTCATACAGATATCTCGAATATGGCATCAATCGGTGGTGATATATATATTTACTCAGCGAGCATGTAGTATGCAGCGTGAGATGGCGATACGTGTATCGATTCAGTCAGCACATAGATTATAACATCAAGTGTATCCATTCAGTCAGCAGAAAGATGATAACATCAAGTGTATCCATTCAGTCAGCAGAAAGATGATAACATCAATTGTATCCATTCAGTCAGCAGAAAGATGATAACATCAAGTGTATCCAATCAGTCAGCAGAAAGATGATAACATCAAGTGGTAGTGCAAACATTTTCAGTATGTCAGATGTGGCCTATACTTCTAGATATCGTCTTCTTCCCATGCATAACGTAGGAATCGACTTATGAAAGTTGGGGGTTGGGTTGACAACATGATACATTGGCGGGTAAAATTATAGTGGAAGGAAAAGTGATGAGAAGGGGCTGAATTAATTCGAAGTCACGAAAACTCTACAAGACTATTAAAGTATGCATGGCACAGAAAATGTAAATATTGAGATAATGATAGAAATGTGATTTATCACAGGGGAGAGTAGTGAAAGTGCATCCTCACGGGAAAGACCGGAACAGTCAACAACCAACAACTAGATGGGGCAATGAGCGTATATACTTTTAGATGGCTGACGGAATGACAAGTAGAGCATTTGTGGGAATGCCCCTAGTGCAGTGATGCTGGTTCCTAGACAAGATTCACGAATGAAATCTTGATGAATGTGATCTAACTCTGATGTTTTTGTTCGCTGTACGACAACCTCCATTATTTGTGATGATTAAAAATTGATATACCTAATTTGTACTAACGTCCGCGGTTGACAGTATCATCCATCACAATAAGAGATACTTTGTATTTTAAACAAGGAAGTCTTGATCAAATAAACAAACAAACCCGGACATACGATGTATCAACTTAACAGACATTGCATTTTAAAGTATAATCTAATTGCAATATTACGAAAATAGTTAATTTTTAAATATGTATTATTAATTTGTTCTATTAAGATCAACCAATCTATAGACTGCCTAAACGCCCCGTCTCCAAATTGTTTTCCCCCCACAGAAGGCTTCAGTCAGATTGGAGGGCGGGGACGGTTCCGCCCAGTTTGGGAACCTATGTCTTGAAATAATAATTGGTTTCTACTCGTTTCTTAACGTTACTAATAAAGATGAGGAACACACAATTTTGATACAATTTTCATAAACACCATCGTCAATATAAGACCTATTGTAATTAATGGGAGATCAAGCCTTCTAATATGACTAATTTGACATTTTCCATGATTATTCTTTCGCTGTCGGTCGACACAATGCTTAAACATAATGACTAATTGAAATCACGGGATTAATCAAATGAGTCGCTGAGAACACTTGATTCTTGATTAGAAACTAGCTTCACAGCACGTGAGCCATTCCCATACGTGCTCCGCTCTCCGTTCCAGCAGCCATCACAGTGTATGTAAACTCAGAGTCCCGGTCAGGTGTTGAATGCATGATCTTCGTGGCGTTAAAAAAAATTACTTTTCCTTTCCTCCACTCTAGATACTGTCATTTTTGACATTCTCAGTATGTGTACATTTTCTGTCTCTTTGACATCAACCTCATCGTGAAACAAAGGTATTACTGCCGTGAACAAGTATGTTTTATCTCTTCTCAGCATTGTGCCCTCTATTACTGAATTGCCTGTCAATAAGTCGGCTTTCTCGTTTCCTCTATCTATTAATTCAACCTATCTACTTCTGTCAGTGACACTGTTAGTAGGCCGAGCTCATACTCAGTGACAGATATCACCACATCACCTGTAGAAGCAGAAACAGTACCCACTGTTGGATGTCGACGGTCACCATAACCTTGATAACACTGATCCCTATTTTAGCTTTCTGAATAATATGTTGATGTGTTCGTTGAATGAGACAAAGGTTATGGAATCAACGGGATCAAAGGTTATCCCAAAATATTTAAGGTCCTGATCTCTTTCAACTAATGAGCCAATGCAACTGCCAGCTGTCAGTATGCCAATGACAGCTGGCAGTATGTCATTGACTAAGGTATTATTTAAGGAGTACCAGACGATATTTTCCTTCGAGGGATGTATCACAGCGTTGTAGGTTCTGCACCATATCGACAATTGATTGAGTCAACTCTGTACATTGCCAGCGATATCTGTTCGGTTCCTGTCCATGATGTATAGTAGGATATCATCAGCGTATGTTAGACCTCTGCAAGTGCTTGAGGTTTGCAATTGAGCAAATGTTATAGTATACACATTACATAGTATTGGGGACAGAGGGGATCCGTGTTGCATAACTGGTGCTATTGTTCTTATCTCAGACGTCCAGGATCCGCACCTCAGAGCAAATATTCGACATATTTCTACATTTGCTATCCAGCGTATGATCCAATGATGTATATCGTTATTATCTATCTACATGTGAAATTGTTCTCACATTAAGCCCGATAACTGAGATTTCATTAGTGAACTAGTGCATATCCCTGTGGAAATGCTACTAGTTTGTGGGGATTTAAATGCACGGAATGTCTCTTGGGGAAACCCAAACAACAACACGCAGAGAAAGCTTGATTTCCCATTAGTCATTAGGTCTTATACATTATACAGTACGAGAAATTATTTTCTGTAATGTTATTCCCTGAAATGTTTGCAACATCCATGTATTTTGTAGCGTGTTCGCCAACATGTTGAAGATATCGTTGCTAATAGGAAAATAACATTATATAATGTCAATAGGTCTGATATTGACAAGTCTTGCTGATTAATTTCGCACAGAACTGGTATTTTCATTTAATAGCGCTAACAAACGAATAGGAAACTATTATTATTGTAAAGGATATTGCACAATGGTGATATAACCCGAGTGACGTGCAAGGTAAGACATATAAATTGAATTATATTAAATACTCTTTGAGTTGAACTCAATACTGACATAAATATGGAGACATATTTTAGATGAAATGCTGTATTATATATCGATGTAATTCTTGGCAGGCAAGTGTGTTATATATTACATAATCGACGATATATATCATTAACTCTGAAGATTATAATTGATTCTACTATACAAACACACATAAATATTGAACAGAAAATTAGTAGGCTGCTGTCCGCTTGACATTTAATTTATTTGTAACGATGTATTTCATCACCGAAACATTCGTAGATGTATATTGTCAGAAGGAGTTTGCACTGACAGTTTTTGTTAGCACATGAATGAATACCCACGAGATTTGACGCATCGCAGTGGTTCTCAAACTTTTCGATACCAATTTCCTATTTGACCATATTAGAAATTTCCATTAACCCATATAATATATTGCACACATAATTGAAAGTATTCATGTCTACATTGCAATACGATAAGTGAATATATACTGTACTAATTAGAATAGCCGTGTTTTGGATAATTCATTTTTATTATTTGGTGCTTGCCCGGCAGATATGACCATATCACATCAGAACAGTCCAACTTGTGTAATGTTCTGCAGAGAGCCATTCAAATATGTGTTATAATTTGTGCAACTCTGTAGCATCACAGAAATGTCACTTGAAAAGCAGACCTAGCAGATGAGTCGATTCTAAAGGGTAATACAATCGCAGATGTCTTTTACACTAGCTAATTATATCCCTAACGTCACCATTCAAGTCAGCCCCATCCCTTTCCAAACAACTGCACATCTTACGCCACAATGTTAGATTATAACACCAATCCTAGCCCCTAACATCTTCCATCACAACAACTAAAATAAACGTTCTTCTCTGCAAATTATATTTGCCAACTTCGCGACATTTGATTAACCTTGTGTTGGTACTATTAGAAGACAGAATGACGCTTGCGTAGTACTGTTGGCAACTGACATGCCACTTATATGGTACTGTTGACAGGTGGCATGACACTTGTATGGTACTGTTGGCAGGTGGCATGACACTTGTCTGGTACTGTTGACATGTGGCATGCAACTTGTCTGGTACTGTTGACATGTGGCATGCCACTTGTCTGTTACAGATCGCAGATAGCATGCTACTTGTATGGTACTGTTAGCGGACATCATGTTACCTGTTTGGTACTGTTTGCAGGTTGCATGCAACGTGCAAGATACTCTTGTTAAGAAGTCTGTTACTTCGTTAAGCCAGTTGGAGTACATCTGGGGAATTCCAAGTATAATGAAGTCAATCACCTATACTGTTTTACTGAAGTAATTCCTACAACCATTTGGTTGTATGAATGCTGCCCACATTTTATCAAACATCCCATATACATCATTTGGTGGTTTTAATATTGTCTACATGTGACCACACAGTCCAGATACATCATACGGTAGTATCTAAGAAGAAGAATGTGGTGGTTTGAATGTTTTCCACATTTGGCCATACAATCCATATAACAGCATGTGGTGGCATCGACGTCCACATTTAACCACATATTCCATACAACAGTATGACTTCAAGCGACAAAATAAGGAAACATTATGAAAGATAATCAAAGAGATACGACAACGAGACAAGTATATATACTCGTACACACAGAGAATACAAGAAAACACAAGGCAGATACATTTATCAATTTTATTGTTAAAGTGAAACAGAACAATATTAGAGAGATTAATAAACATTATGACAAGAATTAAGAGATAATGCACATATAGATTTAACAGGAAGATTTTAGAACGTAAAGTTAGATAATCATACGTGATTAAAGATGTATTCATGAATTATTCAGTTAAAATAAACGACGACAAGTAGAAGGAAAACTGAAATATTAACATGTACATATAATTTATCGAAACATTAATGAATATATACGACAATAGACCGCTAGTATAAATATATATTTTCAACAATCTGCTTCGTTTCCAAATTGACGTCAACATATACACTGAATGTAACATGGATTTACCAAATGTAAAGCTGTTTGTTCAAATATTGTTGTTAATATAAATTTAGAGAAATAATATACTACCATTGAAGTTTGTATAATAAAATGTCCTAATAGCAAATGTAATCAACCATGTTATCTACATTCATATCTGTGTATTGTGCACGATTAGCAAAACGTGTGCTATTGTGTTGGCTTCAACGATTTCAAAGTTAAGCCACGCACATTGTTGTCTGCTTAACATTATGTGTCTATATAAATCACTGTGGTATCTGCATCCTATACGTTTTTATCTACACACAAAACCGTGTTATATACATCGAATACTTTGATATCTACAACAAACACTTAGTTATCTACACTCAATATATTGTTATCTGTATTCAAAATTTTTGTTTTCTACATCGTATTCTTGGTATCGACATCAAACACTTTTTACGTACACCCAATACTTTGATATCTACATCCAACAGTATATTATATACATCACATTTTAAATATGCATATCCAACACTTTGTTATCGACATCCATAACTGTGTTTCCTACATCTAATAGTTTTATATCTACACCCGACACTTTGTTACCTATATGCAATAATTTCATGTCAACACCTAACTCGTTTTGCTATACACCCAATACTTTACCCACATCGAACAGTTTGTAATATACATCATTTTGTTATCTACACTCAACACTTCGTTAAATATATCCACCACGTTGTTACCTACATCGAACACTTTGTTATCTACATCCAATACTTTGCTATCTACGTCCAGCACTTTGATATATACACCCAGCACTTTGATAACTATACCCACCACTTTGATATCTACATCCAGCACTTTGATATCTACACCCATCACTTTGATATCTACACCCAGCACGTTGATAACTATACCCAACACTTTGTTTTCTATATTCAACACGTTGATATCTATATCCAACAATTTGTTATCTACACCGAGAACATTTTTATATACATCTAATGATATATTCATTCCTCCGACACAGTATTGTAAATTTTCTATGCATAATGTTGTTCTCATTTCCAATCTGTAAGCTTTCCGATTCTGTTCAAGCTTTGTATCTTCTTTCAGTGTTGTACACAATGTTTTGATACCCAGTAGCCAAGGTAGTTTGGACCTGACCCTTGTTCTCTTGCTTGGAATCTTTCCTTTCACCATGTATCTCTCTAACTCGTTGTGTGTGTTTATGTGTCTAAAATATGATAGCTTGTGCTTTTTGCTAGTTTTATAAACATATAACAGTGTGCAGCGAAGGACAGTCACCCTCAGTTTTCTGGATGAGGAATATCCATAAGATGCTATATTCAGATTGATATATTCAGAGTATACACAGATGGGTAAGCACACAGTGCAGTGATGAATGGAGGTGCAGGTGTATATATAGAATATCCACACAAGCCTAGAGATACGATCAGAACACCAACATGGAAATTCTACAATAAGTACGATGCAGAAATCCAGGCAATTAGTATGGAATCTAAAAAACTGCTGAAATCCAACTCTGGCCTACAGCCTGTGGTATTCCTGACAGATGCAAGGGACACTGAGCGTATACACGTTTAGATGGCCGACGGATTGTGAAACAGAGAATGTATGGTAATGCCCCTAGTGCTGTGGCGCTTGTTCCTAATTAAGAATCAAGTACATGAAATAAAAGTCGTGACAGTATAAATGGTGTGTCTACGAAAAATACTTGTCGTGTCATTCAGTGATTGAATTAGAAACGATACCATCGGACAGATAACTAAAACAATACACGTATTTGAACACATCAAAAGACAACAGGTCAGTTTTCACACACTTCCAGACTACCAACAGACATCATGCCACAAATGGCAATGACACGTAGACATCGCAGCTATATTGTCAGAGGCAAATCATGTAAAAGATGGACTCCAGAAATTAAAAAAAAATAGCAAGAACAAGCTAACAAACAGCACACTAGAAAGCCATCTCCAGATGACTCTTCTATCACTGACACCGTAAAGCAAACAAGGAGCACATCGTATTGCATATATATATATAAGCATATATATATATATATATATAAATATATTTAGCTTGATAGTTTGTGAGCGCAAACAACAGTAAAAAAAAAAAAAAAATGCCGCATCAGCATTTTTCATCCATGTAGTGCAATGAGAGAAGAACATTGATGCTATACAATTTCTTGGTCTTCGCTTGCAATATCAGAAGAAAAAAAAAGACTTGAAGAAGATTGAATCACATGTAGAATACGCACTAGTAGCGGTAATATGTCATTTAAGAACGCAGCCATTGCTTAGTTGATGAAACCAGGTCGCAATAAGCAACAATACAGCTATATAACGTTTACATTGTTATTATGCGACACATCACATATATCATGAGATTTCACCATTAGCTATGGAATTGCATGTTCGACTCACCGGCATAGCTTCAACTGGTATACTTGTGCATTATCGTAAGCAATAATATGCACCTGGTCTAATATTCTTTATGTATAGAACTGTTTTCTTTAGGGTGTTGCGGATTCACACGAATGTGTTGTTTCAGAACACGCTACTGTTTGTCAGACCATCGTTGTGTGAACAGCTACCTTTGTTAATGTGTTCTTGCCCAGATCTAACGTTTCTACATCTCTGAAGGTGTATATACTTTTTTTTGCAGAGAATATAAGTCCCTGATACTTTGGTATTCTTGGGACTATGCGTAATTGCCTCCGCTTTTTGATAATGTGTCTGTTTTTTTTGTCGATGTCAGTTATGACACGCATCACAATGTGCATACATTGTAACACTATTGTAGGTTTGCTAGATAGATAATTCAGAGATGTTGTTTTTCTGATGTTGTGATTGAGTGTAGTATTTGCTTTGTTGGATGGCTTACGAAACTGATATTTTGAATCACTAAAGAATGATATTATTCCACCACCAGGTCTGCTAGCTTAAAACACTTTTAGAGAGTACAACCATTGAGCAAGTGACAACGTTACTTTGTTAAGTGGATCCAGTATATTGCTGTTGTATTATTCACCCTTTAACTAGACACAGATATTATTTGGAGCAAAGTAATACTGGGAACACACATACTGACACATACATATCGAAAGACACATACATACTGACACATACATAAACTGTTCCAACATTTATCTGTTGGATTTCGGTTTTGCTGCAGTGTGTACGTATTATCTATTATTAGCTAGAAACAAGAGCTTCTACTAGTCCAAAAAGTAATTTTTTATCGCTTACATATTTTCACATATGCATTATAATATTTAAGCGGACACGACTGCTGCGGAACACCATACATTGTCATACTGTGTCAATATATTGCCGTACATTTCTAACATACCTTTGCGCTATACCAACACACTTTGAAATATCCCATCCACGCTGTAACAGCACACTTTGAAATACTCCATCCACGCTATACCAACACAGTTTGAAATACCACATCCACGCTATACCAACACACTTTGAAATACAAAATCCAGGCTATACCAACACACTTTGAAATACCACAACCACGCTATACCAACACACTTTGAAATACCACAACCACGCTATACCAACGCACTTTGAAAAACCCCAACCACGATATATGAACACACTTTGATATACTCCAACCACGCTATACCAACACACTTTGAAATACCCCATCCACGCTATATCATCACACTTTGAAATACCCCATCCATGATATACCAAGACATTTTGAAATACTACAATCATGTTATACAAACACACTTTGAAATAACCCAACCCAACCACGATATACTAATACACTTTGAAATACCCCAACCATGCTATACCAACACACGTTGAAAGACCCAAACCACGCAATAACAAGACACTTTGAAATACCCTATACACGCTATACTAACACACTTTGAAATACGCCATCCACGCTATACCAACATACTTTGAAATACCTCAACCACGCTATACCAACACACTTTGAAACACCGAAATCATGTTATAACCAACACACTTTGAAATAACTCAACACAACCAAGCTATACCAACACAATTTGAAATACCCTAATCATGCTATACCAACACACGTTGAAATACCCAAACCACGCTATAACAAGACACTTTGAAACACCTCAACCACGCTGTAGCAACATACTTTGAAATACCCCATTCTCGTTGTACCAACACACTTTGAAATACCCCATCCACACAATACCAACACACTTTGAAATACCCCAACCATGCTATTCCTACACACTTTTAAATACCCCAACTACGCTATACCAACACACTTTGAAATGTCTCAACCACGCTATACAAACACACTTTAAAATACCCCAACCACGATATACCAACACACTTTTAAATACCTCCACCACGCTATACCAACATACTTGGAATTACCCTAACCACGACATACCAACACACTTTGAAATACCTCAACCACGCTATACCAACACACTTTGAAATACCTCAACCATGCTATTCCTACACACTTTTAAATACCCCAACCACGCTATACCAACACACTTTGAAATGTCTCAACCACGCTATACCAACACACTTTAAAATACCCCAACCACGATATACCAACACACTTTTAAATACCTCCACCACGCTATACCAACATACTTGGAATTACCCCAACCACGACATACCAACACACTTTGAAATACCTCAACCACGCTGTAGCAACATACTTTGAAATACCCCATTCTCGTTGTACCAACACACTTTGAAATACCCCATCCACACAATACCAACACACTTTGAAATACCCCAACCATGCTATTCCTACACACTTTTAAATACCCCAACACACGCTATACCAACGCACTTTGAAATGTCTCAACCACGCTATACAAACACACTTTAAAATACCCCAACCACGATATACCAACACACTTTTAAATACCTCCACCACGCTATACCAACATACTTGGAATTACCCTAACCACGACATACCAACACACTTTGAAATACCTCAACCACGCTATACCAACACACTTTGAAATACCTCAACCATGCTATTCCTACACACTTTTAAATACCCCAACTACGCTATACCAACACACTTTGAAATGTCTCAACCACGCTATACCAACACACTTTAAAATACCCCAACCACGATATACCAACACACTTTTAAATACCTCCACCACGCTATACCAACATACTTGGAATTACCCCAACCACGACATACCAACACACTTTGAAATACCTCAACCACGCTATACCAACACACATTAAAATACCCCAACCACGATATACCAACACACTTTTAAATACCTCCACCACGCTATACCAACATACTTGGAATTACCTCAACCACGCTATACCAACACACTTTGAAATACCACATCGACGCTATACCAACACACTTTGAAATACCTCAACCACGCTATACCAACACACTTTGAAATACCTCAACCACGCTATACCAACACACTTTGAAATACCTCATCGACGCTATACCAACATACTTTGAAATACCTCAACCACGCTATACCAACACACTTTGAAATACCTCAACCACGCTATACCAACACACTTTGAAATACCTCAACCACGCTATACCAACACACTTTGAAATACCACATCGACGCTATACCAACACACTTTGAAATACCACATCGACGCTATACCACCACACACACTTTGAAATACCTCAACCACGCTATACCAACACACTTTGAAATACCCCAACCACGCTATACCAACACACTTTGAAATACCCCAACCATTCTATAGCAACACACTTTGAAATACCCCAACTACGCTATGACAAGACACTTTGATATATCCCAACAACGCAATACCAACACAATGTTACACACTTCGATCATATATTAACACAAGCTTACACACTTAAACCACGAAATACCAACACAATGTTACACACTTTAACCACGCTATACCAACATAATGTTACACACTTCAACTGGGCTATACCAACACAATGCTACACACTGAAGCACGCTGTACCAACACAAAGTTACACATTAAAATCACGTTTCAGGAATATCCACTTTCCCAGCTGGCCAATATATGACAAGTGGGTTTCAATAGCTTGTGTCGGCAAGTCTATAGAGACGAAGGTGTGTTAGTATGAGGTGGTGGGGCGCGGAGTTTCAAATCAAGTAGGTTAAAAGTTAAATAGTAACTGTTAGTACTAGATATTTAGTAATACGGACCGTACAGCCCCCACTCCCTATTAACGACTTCCTAAAAAAAAAGAATTCATGAAACTCTAGGATTTCACACACAAATTGAAGAATGACCTTTATTTTTTAATGTAACACCCTCGTCCCTAAATGAAGAAGTAGCTACATCCCTTAACGTCGGAATCCTAGGCGATATTAACTCAGTGAATCCTAGACTAGATTACCTCATTGTATCTGAACATTACTCAATTGTATTTACATTGACGACGAGAATTTATATTGACAGGCATACATTATAATGACATGAACAAGGACACAAATTTGACATAATGTGTTAGATGTTGTTTACATAATTATATTTAAGACAAATCAATAAAAGTCAGTGGGTTTTGACAATCATCAATACCTCACGACTGGACTTAAAAAAAATACCACAATGAACAAACAATGAGCAGATTCTGACCAGACATGTTACACCGATTGATTAATTATATCATTCTAATGAATAGATCAAGTAGAGAGAATGTATAAATAGTCAGAGACATATGTAGAATATAGATTAAATACACGAGTATTGAATATCGTTACTGTACTCTTTATACCCATCTAACAGAAATCGAGTTGGCAATGCTCTACGAATTAGACTTGGAAGTATCACAAAGAAATATGTTCTCAATAAACACATTACAACTCATTGATTAATGATCTTAAATGGATGGTAACATGTAATACTAGTACACATTTTTCAGAAGACATCATAATGAATAATAGAGATACTTATTTCAATTTAAAGTGCAGACGTCTTTTAGCAATGCCACCTTGGCATCTAATGTATGTGTTAAACCAGGGGTCGGCAACCTATGGCACGCGTGCCACACTTGGCACAACAAGTATTTCAAATGACACGCAGACTGTTTCTTGTATACAGGTGATTATAAATCGATTAGCGGGGTTTCCTTGCTCATTGCGGTACTCGCCTAACGCCTGAACATTCAGAAAATTGTGTGAAACTGAAAGTGACACAGTATGTTGTCGATATTAACCAATGGGCCACGACCATGCAAGGGCAAGGCTCCCATTAATAATATAAAATTATTTGTTTTAATCTTTCAAGAAACTCTATTTCTTTTAATGTTGTTTACAACTTTACATATTATTGACTATCACTATATATTAATTCATTCAAATATAAAAATAAAATATATAGTAAAATAAGAATATTGGCCTCGACTTGTATACAATGATATGTGATGTTGGCCCTTCGAATAATTTGAAACCTGAAGTTGGTACACAGTTAGCAAAAGGTTACCGAACCCTGTGTTAAAACATATACGTGCATAACAGCTAGTACCTATGTTATATCTTTCTGAATGTACATATGTATATATATATATGTATATACATATATATATATATATGTATATATACATACATACATATGTGATGTTTGTACACTCGCTATACAGACGCTCAATTCTGTTTTTGGTGACACCTACATCTCATGCATTGTAGTTAGTACACTGATCAATTACAATAACTACATGAATTCTAGTTAGAATTGCGTATCTGTGTTACGTCATTGATACTACAGAATATACGGAGAAAAAACTCCCACTTATACTCATGACAATCGTGTATATTTGATAAACTGGTTAGTATCAAAAACAAGTTATTTTATAACTTAAAATAACAGCGGTTAACCGTCAACTCAGCGACTAACACCAATTTGATAAGCGACACAGTACAGTGGTTCATAAAGGTAGACATCATTCAATGATGCCATATTAGCAGATATTTTATTTCACATTCAGAAAATAATTCCATATACAACGTAATTAATTCAGAACACAGAAACCTTAGTCACCATATACATATACACTTATCTTCACACTGAAACACGCAATAGAGGAAAACACATGTGTCGTATTTTTGTGTTGATATCAATGTGGTACTTCTACTAATCTTTACGGATTAGAGGTTTGAGGAGGCTGATTATATATAAATACATAGAGGCTCTGCAAATGAGGGCGATAGTCATCTCCTCTCCCTCGCAGTCTTTACTTCCCGGATTAATATCCGGCATCCATTTAAGGCTGGGTCGACCAGGGAGCCGTTGCGATCTGAAAAAACATTTCTGCCTCAACTGGGAATGAACCCAGCACCACTCGTATGCGATTATATATAAATACATAGAGGCTCTGCAAATGAGGGCGATAGTCATCTCCTCTCCCTCGCAGTCTTTACTTCCCGGATTAATATCCGGCATCCATTTAAGGCTGGGTCGACCAGGGAGCCGTTGCGATCTGAAAAAACATTTCTGCCTCAACTGGGAATGAACCCAGCACCACTCGTATGCGAAGCCAGTGCGCTAACCATTGCGCTACGCGGCTTCCTGTTATACTATATATATAGTATATATATATATATATATATATATATAGTTATACATTATTTTTAATATCTCCGTGTTGCTCACCCGTGCATGAAGCCATTTCATTTTCAATTAGAGGCATGTTTTTGTTCTATTTTCGAGGCACAAATACTGAAATCTTAAACGTTTTCATACATGGAATATAAGTAAATTCAAGTAGGACGCCAGAGGATACTTGTGTCGGCAAAAATTCTTGAGACCAACAGGAATTGTATCAATCTGTTCTGATGGCACCAGATCGCCTGGCAACGATAGTAAACGGGTTGCACATAAAGCAATTGCATATAAGAAGTAAGAGCGGATGTTATATCCTTGTTGTAATTGAGGATACTTCAATACTTGTAACTTTGTTGTGCAAAACTTGTTCGTTGTTGTTGTAACAGTCCGTGCTACGATTGGTTCGTTTTAAGTGGCTTAAGTACGCAGTTTGAATGTCGTGACAAAATCGATTTGTTTTTGCAGGTGAGGTTAGTTAAGCACGGGAAACCCCGTTTACTCTAGTTGCAAGCGATTTAGTGCCGCCAGAACGGACTGGTTCAATTCCCGTTTGTCTCAAAGATTTTTCATATGGGGATAATAGTGTAAATTCACGGCACAGAAAATATGTATAGTTTAGGCGGACATGAATTTGTAATGAATCACTGGTCTTAAGTGTTCTCAACCGTGAATACATGGGCTGTTGTACATTAAGTTACACACGAAATAATGACAATTTAGAAGTCACGTTTCTGTCTAGTGGATCCACAGGAAAGTAAGTATTAAACTTATACCAACGATTTATAATATGATCGTCATTATTAACTGCCGTCTCCGCAACGAAAGTTGAATGCAACGGACCTACAACATCCCATGTCATGGCTTGCCTATGTGGTGTACCCTGACAGACTGTAGCATGTCCAACTCGTGGTGTTTCTTTACGAATTGTTGTATAAAATCAATTTCAAGTGATCAATTATTAACGTTTAATTAGACCTGTATATCTTCAATAGGATAAGTTGTATTAAACATTGAAGAAACTGGAACAGTTTCTTCTTGCGGGGGAGGAGGAGTTTCAGAATGAAGGGGAAGAACGCATGATCCAATTTGTCATGAAAATGGATAAGATGCGTGAAAAAATTGATGACCACATGTCTAGACTATTGATTTCACTGCTTGTTCAAAGTCTATTTGTAGTAGCTGAGAAGCTATGTATGGAGCTGTCCAAATAGACACTTCAAAGTTTAATCACAATAATTAAATCGCAAGCATATCATGTGACATATTATTTTCCAGAATAGTCTTTCGCAAGGCTTTTCTGAACTGCTTATGAAATTGGGTCAGCTGATCTGCCTCTGCTAGTGTTATCTGTAAAAATGTTGATGTATGTCCGTAGCCCATAAGACATGTGATTTAGTCTTCATTCGTTACGTTTTTGATTATTGGCGTTATTTTAATTGGTCAATATTTATATACTTGGAGTAAGTCTTTGCTATTTTTGGCATTCTGCATATGTATATAAATTGTGACCAACGAAAACCACAACAATAATTACAAACGTAACGAATGAAGTCCTAATTAAGTGTGTGCAGATGTCTTCTACTACCTCGAGTCTTGCTTTATCTATATACATATTTAATGATCATATCTGCATGTAATAATAAGATCAACTAGCGTCATTAGCTGAGCCTAGCTTGCCTCATTAGAACCTTTCAACTCATAATTTCTGCATGTTGAAGGTCTAAAGGTATCAGTATCGGACTGACCATTATATATCATTAATCTCTGAAAGTGATTACTTTCTAGTGCACCAATCAGAAAACAGTACAGTGGATGACTCAAATGAGATTCAATTATCCTGAACATGGTCCTAGCTGGCAATGTGTGTATGGTGCTCATTTATAAACAGGTAGCACACGGTGTGTTTGCTGACATCAACTCTTTGCAGAACGTGACCATTTTCATGGGAGTTCACATAAACATGCACACATGTTAGTCCTGCATAATTGGAGAGCGTCCTTGGCTGGCGTAGAATACATAGCTGGCTGCTGCACCCATACCACTGACCATGGCGCAGAGCTGGCTTACTATGGACAATTGATAGGAAGAAATGATGGGCAGGGGAGCTGAGGATGACTACAGTTCTCCACGTAGTGGAAACGTAGAGAAACAGCAAAAAACCCCTAGCAGTGATCTTCAGTAGAGATTTGAAGCTTTTATTGAATTTTACACCGTTGAGTATGTATCTTTATAGTATTATATATATATATATATATATATATATATATACATATTTATATAAATAGTATAATTTTACATCTACTGTGTATGAAATAAAGCTATGGAGAATCCGACAAATTGCACATAAGAAGTAAGAACTAATTGCTCGTAATTTTGGTGATGGATACAACAACCTCCAAATTTTAGAAAAGCCCTTGATGAAATAAACAAATGATGTTTCTATAACCACCCACATATATGTTATAATCATCACTAAATAAACACTATATAATCCATTACTTAAAGGAAATGTCTATTCGATATATGATCAGTGTTTCTTAGTTCATATTTCAAAAATCTCCAGTGTAGAGAACAGCGTGAAGACAAATAGTGTAGTCATCATATAGTATGTGTACTTTCAGTCCGAAATGTGTGGTATGTCGGAGAAAATTGATTAAAAATGATCGATTAAATAATGTCTAAATACACTCTGTAATCATCTGTTGTTTTTATTTTCAGTAGTCAGCTCATATTAAATCATCTTGATAAAGTAATAACGAATTTTCACTATGATGTTGAAGTGACGCCATCACACTGGTATAGGTGCCTCAGTTGTACATGCTACAGAAATCTGCAGATATAACCAATTGTAGAGCCTGTATGTACACTCAAGCGTATTGCCAGTTTTGAAATCCGTATACATGTAGTGTCGGAGTCTGTTGTGTCACGATGTGAGGCGTAGAATGACAACATGATATTTTTTGTTCATAATTTGGTAGTTTTTATTTGTTGGTATTCGTTGCTTTTTTACTTTCTTTGATAATCCATTTCTTTTGATGGTAAATTATTGGCACATGTGGTTGATCATTATCAACACATTCCATAGTAGCCGATCTGCGTTCTCATTTCCAGGTCGTTCATTTTGATGGCATCCACTAACTTCAGCTGAATACTAATTTCGATCAGCAGCATTTGCAAGTCTGTCTGTTTTCTGGAGTGTTGTTCTTCATGTCTGATCAGTCATCAAAAAGATCTAATAATGCTTATATTCATACATAGTATACATTGTTTTTCTTGAATGAACACTGAGGAGTTTGACAACTGATATGTTCATTATAAGTTGAATAGTTTCCATGTGTTTGAGATGTTTACAATGGCCAAATAAGGCATGTAATGATAAATTCATAATTAATTTCTGGGCATATTGAATAAATCATATTGCCCGGGATTTCTTTCTACACAGCAACCCTTTGAGTGACCGTCTGAATGCGGGGTTCATAAAGGCATATATTATTGGGTTCACAATATGGTTACTAAAATATACATAAAAAATAATAACATTGAATTTGATAACCTTGAAGGCCATCAGCCATGATGGAAGGTAAGCGATTACGAAGGCAACTGAAACCACAAAAAGCATGACAGCTGTTCGTATGTTTGCCAGAAAGTATTTGTCGCGGATGCAGCCGTTGTTGGCGTTGTCACTTCTATGTGATCCTTGCTGCTGCTGATCATCTTGCAGTTTTGACTGTTGTTGCTGAAGTAAAAGTTGATTTTGTTGCTGAAGGTTCTGAGTTTTGACGGCCATAACACGCACAGCCTCTTCTTTAGTTCCATTGTGTATGTCTGCCATAGCGATGGTTTTATCAGGAGATTCGTTCAACATTGTTTGGTTTTCTGTCAAGGACACGTCTTGGGTAAATGTTGTCTTTGACCGAGCTGCAAGTCTGCGAGAACGCCTGACCAGCACGGAACGGTATATCATAATGTAAAGAACAAATACAACGGAGAAACACACTAAGAAACTGGATGAGTAAATTGTCTGGTATGTTCGTCGGAAGTAATCTGAGAACAGAATCTGGTTGTTTAAACAGTGTCCAGTGTAGATGTATGATTGGTTTAAAGGATGCTTCTGCAGACATACCGTCTCGTATAGCTCCACGATAGTTCTCATTAGTCTTTCCGTAAATTCCTCTTCGCTGGTGGAATGATTCACACACTTTTGACAGCTATTTGCTTCCATGAGAGAGAAGGCTTGTGTCATATTATTCATATTCTCAGCAACCGTGTGTTTCATGGGCTCAAAATTTTCACCTTGCTTCCGTAATGTTGCCACGTCCAAGTACACGCCGTAGAACATGGCTGTGATGATACCTATGGCGACTGCGATAACCAGCAAAGCGAAGATAGCATTTCGAGCTCTGATAGAGTCTAATACGTGGGAATGAGGTCTACATATACAGATGTATCGATCTATGGCAATAGCGACCATGATGAAGACGGAAAATGGAACTGTGCATGTGATGATGAAATAGTAAAATTTACAAGAAAATTCTGCTGAAATCTGATAGTCTAAGCCCTCAACAACCATCGTGTATGGCATTCCAATTGCAGACGTCACGAGGTCGATACCTGCAAGGGCTATGATGAAAACTGTGGACGATAGTTTATTCCTTTTTCTAACGTAGACATACAGCACGAGAGAGTTTCCAAGAAGTCCCAATATGCTAAAGCATGCAAGCATGGTGATGAGGGCCTTGACTGGTCTTGCAGGAATTCGGGAGTTGAGGTACCCCTCCAACACCGCATCGTTTATGTCTTCGCATGACGTCATATTGACAGGCCTGTAAACAGGAAAACAATGGATTACTCATATGTCAATGCAATTATAATCATGTTAAATCCTGATTAAGTATATAAAACAAGAAATTAACAATTTTAACTGACAAGCACAGCATTGACAATCGAAGTAAGATTTTTTTGCAGAAGTCAGATGTTTCAGACCTTTGGCGCAAACACAATACAACACATTTGTTTCTCTAGACTATATCCCGCTATTATATCAACATGCTGCACCAGCGCGAATATCATTCATGGTG
The DNA here is from genome assembly GCA_034231615.1 of Meghimatium bilineatum. NCBI lineage: Eukaryota > Metazoa > Mollusca > Gastropoda > Stylommatophora > Philomycidae > Meghimatium > Meghimatium bilineatum. The sequence continues at coordinate 48,435,441 of CM067300.1, forward strand.
AGGTTCAGAGTTCAAGGTTGAGTAAAAGGAAAGCTGTGTCTTTATAGTAGAACGCAAGACTGATTAGAAACACAGCAGAGATAGTCCTGAACCTGAGACGGGAAGGTAATGACACAAAAAACAATAGATGTGTTCAAAACTATTGCAAGCGAAGCAAAGCCTTAAAGATGGGGGTGGGAGTAATTATGTGGAGAAATTGCAAGAGAGAACCACTGAACATTTGTTGGCATGTGCATACATCCATGAACGTGTGAACATTATATATAGGCATATCCGAGTATCAAACTAGTATTAATTGTTTTAGGAGACAAGTCTATATATTTTCCGGGATGTGAGACGAAATGTAAGAAAACTAGTGTGTTGTTTGTGTTACTATAGACTATTTCCCTCGCGTTAAATACTAAACACCAAACCTGTGTTTCTTTCTTACCAGAGCAGCTCATTCTCTTGATAGTGATTTTTGACAGTACAGTTCCCTAGCTTCTTCCCACAATGTAGTAGGTTTCGATCATATATGTGCCCCATGTATATCTTGACATATTCCAACACTCTTTGCAATGGATACACTTACTTAATCAGTCGAAAGACATTTCAGTACGATTACAGCAGCAATTGCGTAACTCGGAATGCAGCGGTAACATGACGTCACACATTAATTAAAAGTACGGATAGGTGCCGATTTCCTACAAAGTGTGAAATGTAGACACCAATCACTGGAAAGAACCACTGTATAAATCTCAACGGACAGAGAAAAAATGAGCATAGCATATTGGAAGTGCGTTTCTCACACACTGCCTAGAGCAATGTGGACATATAGATCATCAGACATCTCTGAAAACTGAAACACAAGTTACCATAAATGTGCGGAGTAATAAACACTGATGATTCTATTATGTTACGGGAGAAGAAATTATATATATGCTTAAATATTCAAAACTACTCAACCAGGAGATAATGGCATAATATATCATATGGTAAGCCGCAACATGAGGCAATTGGATGATTAGAATATTTATTTAAGAGCTTATATGTTCTTTCATGTTGTTAGTCTAAACGTAATGTTTCGAAATAGTACTTTAATTCTTTGCTGATACTTAGAGATTCCCCGGACTGGGTTCCGCTGACAATAACGTAAGAACCACTTATTCGGACAATATGTTACTAGAAAGACAATAGAAAAACATCACTTCGGATCATTCAATTCTTCCTCTCAAAATTCACTTTGTGTTCCAAAGAAAGTGCGAGGTGAAACGTCGGTGATACATGAATGTCTAATGTTTATTGTTTCTTGGAGAATATTGAAATATTTGAAAAAATGGACTATAATTATATCCTCTGAAATAACATATACTAAACAAGTATGCTTCTTTATATTTCACTTACATTTAGAATGTCTTCACATCTCACTTCCTTTAGACTGTCGTTATATTTCACTGAATTAAGATGGAACTGTGTCATCGAAGACGGATGTGTCTAGCGCTATTGGCGCAATAAAACTGCGACAACAACGTATTTCATTATCTATACTATATCCAGCTGGAAATCTAGTATTACCATTGCGCTACGTCAAGAGAGATGCAGCGGAAGTGTGAAAATAAACGGTGAAGAAGAGAGATACAACTGTTTCGTTAAAAATATAATAATTCTTTTTTTTAAAAAAAAGCTGTTTCTCCGAGGCACATAGGGAACAGAATATCAAACACTCAGATGGACAACTCTCATTATAAGTGTTCAAAGTATAGCAGCGTATTATATGCTAGATTATATGTCTCCGCACACACCAGAGAGTTGCAACAGCACAAGTGTGAAACGGCTGTCATCACCGTCTGCCATGGACTTTTTGGATCGAACAGTTAAGAATAACAGCCAACCATTGCAGACGATGGTAGTAACAGTCTCTGTCTGCCCTGTGTGTCAGATGGTCTGAACAATTCACGTTCTAGTATATATTCTTCTAAATATGATCAATTCTTGAGAATAGCAGGAATTGAACCAGGTCCGTTCTAACGGCACGTGATCGCCGTGCAACTAGAGTAAACGGGGTTTTCCGTACTTGACTAACCGCACCTCCAAATTGAGTACGGAAAAACCCGTTTACTCTACCTGGTTCAATTCCCTTCAGTCGCAAAAATGTTTAATTATGTTTAATTAATAAAAAACATGTGAATTTGTGTAACAGATGAACTTATATTATCGACTTTAGTCTAGTACAGGCATATCCAACACTAATGGAATGATGCCATTTAATATACTCTCGAGAACAGCAGCTTGAACACTGACTTTCTAACCAGTTAGTTCATGATCGATTATTAGTTCTGGATACATTTTTCGAGCTCAAATAAAATCTTTGATCTATGTAGCTCCAGGAAAAGAGTATCAGAACAATTTTGGGAAAATGTAGTTGATTTTATTTTAGATCTCCTGAAATTAACTAGCTGTAGTGTTCTTGAATCTTTTTTGCAATGAGTGATATCATTTTCAGAACCTTATTTCATACACAAAAGAGAAATATGACAGCGGCGTATATTGCTTTGAAAAGAAGATCCCACTAAAAAACTGAATCATAAATATGAAATGTTATATTGTTTCTAATGGAGAACAAACACACTATATAGCAGTGGTTCTTAAAATATTCCCCCCTTCCACTATTGACATTTCGACAGGCATTATTACACCCCCTCACCAATAGACCCCAATTTAATTGAAAACAATTTCAGCAGTTCATAATTCAGAGATACTACAGGTCAACATGATCATGCGACGTGGCAGGGGCATGACAATGTGTCGCTTATTTCATCAACAGGAGATTTGCATAAGGACATAATCAACCTAACTTTGGCTATAAAAAAATATGTTTAGAACAATATTCATTATCTGTTTTGTTTTGTCGTAAACCTGTGTTTATATACATGCTTATATTGAAACTGGAAATGAAACAATCTGTTAATATAAAATATCCACAAATCGTTTCGCTCTCCCATGTGATCGCATCATACCTCTAAGGGGTACGTGTCGCAGTTTGGGAATCACTGCTATATAGGCACGACATGACATACTACTTTGTTGTTAAATGAGGACTATTCTAGTGGGTCAATACTACGATTTGTCAGAGCTGACACATATGGAGCTTTGAAAGTAGATTAGGCGCTGGTAATGTCGATCACATTATCCCTAACAAACGTCGCTTATACTGACTTTACCCAAAAGTGTCATTTATGCTTTACAAAGATAAACCTTAGCTTGTCCATTTTGTATCTCAGAACATATCACATTATATTGTGTGATAAACGATATCCGTCATTATATCAATCCAACATGATACTGTGTGATAAACGATATCCGTCATTATATCAATCCAACATGATACTGTGTGATAAACAATAGTTAGTTAGTTAATCGTCGGATCATCATCACTGCAAACTGGACACGTCCATAGTTGCTCCGATCTCTCCTTGAGTGTATCCGCCATTACATTTCTGCTGACAGTACCGGTCATATGCTGGTTGACCATCATTCTTCTGCGCCCTCCAAAATATTCACCTCTAGCAACACCGCATTTCAATCCCTGATCTTTAATCCTAGCCATTGAAAAGGAATCATCATCCACATTAGTCTCACTCTCGCGTGGCATATCTCTTAATGAGTTCAAAACGTCAGCGCGATCTATTGCCCCATCGCCCTTTGCCACAATCGCGCATGATACCAGTTGATCCGCTCTTTCATTGCCTCGAACTCCCACATGTCCCGGCAGGAAAATAAATGTAACCACTTTCAAGCTCGTCTTTCTCAAGGTCTCACTCCACTGTTCGCGAACGAGACCAACTTGTACCTTCTTAATCATACTCATAGAGTCGCTCAAGATGCAGACCTGCGTTACCTTCTGTGTGCTTAGCCACTCAAATGCCTTGGTCACCACCATAGTCTCCATGGTCATACCACTCGTAATGACCGCAAAGGCACCACTTTCCTCCTTGATCGTTTTACCTGCGCACTGAGATGTATAGGCACAAGTACTGCGAACATGCCTAATTACAGATCCATCAGTGTATATAATCACATCCCCCTCTTTGGTATTCTCACTGATTAAAGCCTGCACTTCTTTCTCCACAGCTCTGGGACCCACTATTCCCTGCATTCCCTGCTAAGTGACATTACTACTCTCAAACAAGTTTCGAATTCGGTGGTTACACCTATTTCCGCACCTGCGTCCACATCCTGCAATCTGCACACGCTTTGTATGACATCCTCAGAACGTCCCATCCACTCTTTAGTCTGCTGCCTTTCTATATTTCGGATTGCAACGGGTGTTCATTATCTGCATATATTTGAAGGTACGCCCGTGCACGGCAATACTGTAATCTATGCTCAGCTGTTGGGCAGTCAAGTAGGTATCGCATAGCTCTTGTCGATGTGTCTCTTGTGCATCCCAGTATGATACGCATTGCTGCATTCTGGATTATATCCAATCTTTCGTTCTGAGTTTGGCTAAGAGTCAGAATTGCCGGTGCATATTCCACCACAGACACAACCAAACCCTGGTACAAAAGAAATAACAATCTCTGCTCACACTGCGCAGCAGCCATAGCCTTCATTGCTGCTAAGCCTTTGCCTGCCCTTATGATAATGTGGTCAACATGTTCCCTGAAACTCATGCTTCTGTCAAAAACACTCCCAGATATCTCATTGTTCTAGTTCTTTCTAAACTTTTCCCGGACAACGAAACTTGTGGCATGGGAGTCTTTACTATGTGATTATTCAAGGAAAACCACGTCATGAATGCCTTAGACGGATTAACCACTGCTCCCGTATCTCGACACCAATTTGTCAGTCTGTCCAGCTCGTTCTGTAGTTCCACGACGCACTCTTCTCGATTTCTGCCCTGCCTATACACCAGGATATCATCGACATATGACATCCTTCTGCCAAGACCTGTGATTTGATTGCTAGCGATATGTACTGTGTATACATTGAAAAGTACATGAGATATAGAGGCGATCCCTGTGGCAGACCAGGGCTAATAACCGTTGGTGCAGATATCCAGTTACCACGCTTAAGAACTACTACCCTGTGCATCTGGGCGGCTCCAACCCACCGCATGACAAAAGGATTAACTGCAAGATTTAACTGCTGGTGCATCAAGATATCCATGGACACCCTATTTTACGCATCCTCAAGGTCTATTGCGACCGCACATATATCCGTGCGCGAATTGAATCCCTCAAAAACATACTGTGCAAATATGGCTGCATTCTGCCATGTTTTCTTTCCTGAACGATATCCTTCTAACAATGTTGGTAAACACTTATTTCATTCAAGATAACACGGTACCTTCCAGGTCACAATTTTTTCCACAAGCTTGCCAATCGTATTCTGCATTGTTATTATTCCGTAGCCTTGTAATAGTCTGGTTTATTCCGTAGCCTGGTGTGGTCCTTCCTAGGTTTGGGTAGTGGAACTAAATAGCTGTGCAACCAGTCTTCTTTCACTGTGCTCTTTAGAAGGCTATTATTGAACATGTCCGCCAACTCTCCCAACTCCTCATCCGTTCTCCGACTAATGTCATCGTATCTAATGCCATCTGGTCCTGGTTCTGTTTTTTTTGGTACTTTTCAGCGCTTTCCTTATTTCTTCATCTGTGATTAGCATATGGTTTTCCATGCTCAAGTTTTTATTCGTGTCTGTGATCGTTTTCCTGATTTCTTGATATTCCTCCACATTTCTCTGACCAATTTGTGCGGTGTAGTGTGCCAGCAACGCCGCACCTTTTGTCTCGTCCGTCTTCTGCCAGACGGTATCGTTGCTCTGGAAATCGGCAATAGTCACGCGTCTTATGAGACCATTCATGGATTTGTGTAAACGCCAGAACAATTTTAGTGACTATTCGCGTGTGATCTCCTGGCAAAATTCGTCCAATTTTGACGCCTTTGCTGACTTCGCAATATCTTTGAATGTTTGGACTAAGATATCTTTCTTCCGTTTCCGTGTCCATTGTGCGATCTTCATGGGCTGAGCCGCAACACGTTTCCTTGCCCTTTGCTATAGTGCTACTGTTTTCCGTTTCTAGCTCCATGCCCTTTGGACCTCTTCGTTCCACCAGGGTGGCCTATCCCACACCTGATTTCCCACTAATTGAGCCTTACGTTTGTCTTGTCGAATTCTGCTCACAACATCCACTCCTCTGCGATCATACTTAAATGATCTTACATTTGGTCTTATCTGCTTACTTTTGTCATTTTTCAAGAGAACAACACATGGGAGGTGGTCACTGCCATGATGCCCCAGCACGTCCCATTTGCAGATAGCCACAGAAGCTGATGACACCAATGCCAGGTCGATAGCGCTATCATCATCACCATGCCTGCTTACCATCCTTGTTATACGGCCATCGTTAAGGCACACCAGGCCCGTATCTGTCAGGGCCTACTCAAGTTCTCTTCCCTCTTTGTTTGATAAACAATATCCGTTGTTATATCAATCCAACATGATACTGTGTGATAAACGATATTCGTTGTTATATCAATCCAACTTGATACTGTGTGATAAACTATATCCGTTGTTATATCAATCCAACATGATACTGTGTGATAAACGATATCCGTTGGTATATCAATCCAACATGATACTGTGGTATACAAACGATATATGCCGTTATATCAATCCAATATGATACTTTGTTATATAAACAATATATGTCGTTATATCAATCCAATATGATACGTTATTATATAAACGATATATGTCGTTATATTAATCCAATATGATACTTTGTTATATAAACGATATATGTCGTTATATCAATCCAATATGCTACTGTGAGTTAAACGATATTAATCCGATTCTTCTGCCTTTACTACTGTTATTTTCATCATGTAATATTTTGCAGATAAACGCATAAAAAACTGACGCATAAACATGAAGAAACACCATTATTTTCATAGATAAACAACACACATTTGAAAGATATAACTTATCTTGGAAGTATAATATCATCAAATCGGAAAAGCATGAAAGAAATACAACATAGATGCAGTATGCCATACCATATCTTGGAGCACATGTATCATATTTACAAAAACAAGCAAGTGTTCATGAACAACACCAAAAATCGCAATCTATAAAAAGATCATCATGGCATCATCATACTATCAATTCCAAACATGAACACTAGCAACACAAGCTGTGAGAAAATGTGTTATAACAAAAATGAGTTGCCTACGTATAATTCTTGGAATAACAATAAGACTCGGAATGACAACATCAGACACATTTAAACAAAATCAAACAAACACAATGCAAAACCTGGATTACACCAGGAGACTACAGAGTGAGTGGTGTTCACATGATTCCAAACTACCATCGGATAGTTACCCCCCCCCTACCCCCATCTCTTTTCCCAACCAGGTGCATACAATATAAAAGATGGATTACAGAAAGGAAAGAGACAAAAGAACATATATAAAGCACACAAAAAGGATGTCTCCAGATAATTCTTTAATTCCTGACGCTTCTAGGTAAAAATGAGTATACCCTGTAAAGCGAAAATAAAGAATATTTAAAGCTGAGAGTGTTGTACCTCAGATCATGGGAAAGGTACAACTAGTTAATTCTTAGTTTTCTGCCAAAAATTCATTTTGAAACATATTGTATCGCCGATACATGTAGGATGTCTTGATCCGTTATGGAATCTCTAAAGTATGTCTTGCATTCCCACGTATGCTGTTTCAAATCATATTCATTAACCGGTGTCAATGTCTGAGATTCGCAGCATGATTCATGATTAGAAACTAGCTTCACAGCACCTGGGACATTACCAAAAGTTCTCTTCTCTCCGTTCCAGCAGTAATCCAAGTGTACGTAGACTCTATGGTCGCATTGCATGTCAATACGTCCGATCTCGTTTCCTCTGAGCCCAGCATGACCAGGTCAGTATATCCATATACTGCTTTAAATTATCACGATATAAAGTTGTCGTTTTTAATATTCCTAAGAAAGCTTTCAAACTCTAATTACATTTATGATGAGCAGTATAAGTTGTTTTACCGCAGATGTTGTTTGAATCCAGTGTGAAAGAACCGCTTTTATTCTTACAATGGCGTGCATATAGACAGATCATATGCAGTCAGATAGTTGGCATTTTATATACACCATGTATATGCTAATCACGTCTTATAGAAATTTTCAGTAGATTCATCATTTTCTTCTCTCCTGGTCTATTTATTGTATATGCACCGGCAGAGACAGTTCAAACTCTCCTATATGCTATGTCTTAGTGCAATTCTTGGGGTTAGATGACAGGACAAATTAAAATAAATCCACCGATATATAAGAATGAATATGTTATTACCTCCATATTTGTCATGATTAGATTGAATAAACTGAAATGACTTGAGCACACTTAGGATAATGGGGTATAGCAGAGCACCGAATGATCTATTTTCTGACGAATTACAGTTGGAGAAAATATATTAGGACTGACTTCTTCTACGGTAAATGTTTATATATATATATATATATATATATATATATATATATATATATATATATATATATATATATATATATATTATATATGCGTGTGCGTGTGTGTAGTGTGTGTGTGGTGTTGTGTGATGTGGTGTGTGTGTGTGTGGTGTCCGTCCGGTGACATATTATTTCCGCATCGTAGATTTCAGTATGGATCTTCCAAAATCAAGATTTCGGGCGAATATAAACACTCTGAAATGTCTCTTATCCATCGCTGTCTGTGGCGAACCTTAACCCTGCTTACAGGAACTATACATCGCATTATTAATTTCCCATACTGATATGTCTCTTTATATGGGCAAAGAAATAAGAACGTTCTTATTATAATGTCGTCTAATAGCTACCCGTATACCCAACTCATGGTATTACCACGTCTTGACTAGTCTCTGTCGCTATGCATGGGCAGCTTTGCCACTTTTTATTATCCACTCAGAGTGTCTATGCACAATACTCTCGTAGTTTGCCATTGATTTTGGGAGGAAATCTGTTACTTGATCAGCGACAAGAGCATAGATTAATTGTCATCACGTAAGTCGTGAATAATGATAAATGACATGTGAAAACGGGATATGCTTGATAAAGACTTTGCTACGTAACAATGGAAACATTTGTTCATGGATCGTGTTGGAATGATCAGTAAATGATCGGGAATTGTATAAAGACAAATGAGAAAGTGAGATCAGATAGCGATACGAACTGTACGCTTGAGCAAACAAAAAAACTTAACAGTATGCGATGGCCCAAATGATCATGAGATACCCTGTACATAATACGGAAGAATCATTGCGACTCCTTCCTCTTACACCGTGCTCTTACACCTTGCTCTTACGCCGTGCTCTTAGAAATATTATTGTCATCGATTGTATCAAATATTCGTTATAGCATAATAATAATACTATGGTCTAGATAAATGAGAAGCCGCAAGTATAGTACACGACTGCTGTCATTTCCTCATGTTTTTCTCTCACTATCTTCACTAATTTGTATGAGTACAAATACTCCACACATTCGTTCAACCTCTCACTTTCATAAACATTAGCTATTTTGACAGAATACAGAATCTGCTATTGATTTTATTCCCTGTTCTAAAATGGTACCATACGTTTTGCATTACAACTTAACGACATAAGTATTCCCTGATTTGACATACGTCTCAATGAAGTGTAGCAATGACTTGATATACTTCATCATTACAATATTATATCCATCAATTATGCAATTGTTATTATTTTACTACGTACTGAACTTTAATTATCACTGTAGTAGCCGATTTATATATATACTAGAAGCCATGTATCCGTCGCTGTACGGGTGAAGATTCAAAAAAAGTTCTACAACAAAGATTAACCTAAAATGCAGCAAGATGTATAATTAATGTGCCCAACAAGAAACGTATGCGGTTCCTGATGAGCACCATGATATAATCTGTGTATAATTAAAATGTTAATTTGGTATTACAACTTTTCAGAAGTGACCTAGTTGTCTAGTAAAAAAATATCTGGTAGACCCTTACATAAAGTGCACAAAATATGTACAGATATAGATATATGTAGGCATATGTGATGTGATAGATGCGTTTATTAAAATAAATACGCCAATATTTAAACGTATAATGTAGTGACGACTGTGTTAGTTTTCATACATGTCAGTAAACAAAACTCATTTGCTTTGGATTCGAACACCGAACACAACAGTCAGTCACATCAAAAAAGTATTTCCACTATGTCATCACGAAGATATATTTGAGTGCGTTATAAAGTATTTATGCTCAAAGTTTGTAATATAGAAAGAAATGTCAAGGTAAGTAAGGTAGTAATGTATGAAGGTTAAGGTCAAGAGAGCATGATGTCAATGGGAGATTATTGTATCAATTTGTGGGATCAAATATCAGACGGTTAAGCACTGATGAAATCTAAGTATAACACAATTTGCACAAATGTTGCACAATATCACAATTTGTACGATCAATTAATTCAATAACCAGACATTCAAACAATATAAGGAATCAACGTGCAAAACACTGCATACATAAAATATGGATGAAGGCAGAGACACGCTGGATAGGCCACATGGTCCGCATAACAAATCAGCGTCTACCAAAATAAATATTATATGGAGAACTCCAGATTGGCTCCAGCAAGGCAGAAGAAGTATTTTAGATATGCTCCTAAGACATCACTGACTCACTTCAAAATACATTCATATTCATGGGAGTCTCCTGCACAAGACATATCCGACTGGCGTCGTAGATGCAATAGTGTTGCAGCAGCTACAGATATCCTCATACACAATGATGCGCAACAAAAACGCGTTAGAAGAAAAGAAAGATCTGCACAAGCACGCATGCCAAGAATATGGTAGTCAATTACAAGCACTCATACGACTCATTACTCACAGATGGGCACACCGGAGACATCATCATCATCACTGTTAAGCTGAATGATCATCGTCAACTTCGTCGCACAAAAGGCATTGCATCATTTTTCGAACGATATGAATTTTGAACAGCAATTATCAACTTTTAAGATTTCTCATATCGGCTGCGGTCGAAATTATAACCCAAATGAGACAACGTGCCATACTTCATTGAAATCGGTCAAACCAACGAGATTTCTATGTCGTTCGACACAATCATACACTTAAGAGCTATCCATTTATATATATATATATATATATATATATAAAAGCAACATAATAGAAAAAACTATAACATCAATAGAAAATTATCGATGCACATTTTCAAACAAAACCAGCATCTAGTTTGCGTAGCATTTACCGAAGCCGTTTTCCAGAAAAATTCTTCTGTGCTATGACGTGGATTAAAACCGTATCACTCAATCAATCAATAAACCCATAACCCTTCAGGGTCTTAGGGGTACCACATTGGATACTTCAGTACACAGAGTCCACCAGCGAATTCTATCCTCAGCGATGCGGATGAGTGTTGAAATATCTTGCCCTGTCCATTCCTTGTTGGTGTCTGTCCATGCTTTTATTTGTTCTCATCTGCTTCTTTCACCCTCAACAGTTCCCTGCAGTATTGTTTTTGACAAGGTATCGTGTCTGCATACATGTCGGAACCATGCTAGATTTCGTCGTTTCACTATTGAAAGCAATGCCTCCTGAACACCTGCACACATCTCTACTTTATTTATTACGTACACATTGGTCTTGTGTTCTCTATAGGGAATTCGTAGAATTCGTACGTAGCATTTGTACTCGAAAGCATGTAATCTTCTTTCCATGTCCGCAGTGAGAATCAAACTCTAACAACCATACAACACAACGGAAAGCACCAGCGACTCATGCAATTTAATTTTCACTTCAACACTGATATTGCTTTTCCAAATCACAGTTAGCCTTGACAAGGACGCTAAAGCCATATCCAGCCTTATTAAAACCGTATGTATTTTCTATATTCCAAATAATACAATTCAGAACTTTGTGTTCACACAGATTAATTAAAATTGAAAAAAAATATGCTTTCAAGTCAAACATCAAACTTAGGGTACGTTTTGGATATTAATATGTTCATTAACGATTTTCGAAGTAATCAATTTATGTTTGTGTGTTTATGTGTTTATATCGGCAGGGCCGGATTGCTGTTAGCTGTAAAGACATAGTACTTTTGTAGCCTAAGCCTATGCCTACTATTATTCCAAGAAACAAATGTATTATATATATATATATATATATATATATATATATATATATATATATATATACACAATCATACACAGGCAGACACACACACACACATATGCTCGCAAACAGACACATGTACATACACACACAGACACACACACAGACCCACACATACACACAGACAAACACATACACACAGACACACACACAGACACACATACACACCCACACATAAACAAATACACAAAGACAAACACACACACAGACACACGGACACGCATATACACAGACAACAGATACACAGACACAGATGGACAGACACACACACATACACACCCACACACACATATATATATATATATATATATACATATACATACATATATATATATATATATATATATATATATATATATATATATATATATATATATATATATATATATATATATATTCTACCGATATTGTTACGCAATCCTGATAATCATTATTTGAATACCACAATTTGTTAAATTACTTAATTCATATACCAGACATTAAAATCACATATTGAATCAACGTTGATAAATAACACTGCATATTTCACTTCATATATCAATCCATTCAAAGACTTCGCAACTGCAAAGATGGACTAATTATTTCTGCATGTAAATGATCTTAGATAAATCTCCTGCATGTAGCAACTATTTAAATGGCAACATCATCATGTACCACGTCAGCAGGTTGTGTAGACGGTCATTAATATCCACAAAATTGTATCCGCAACACTGTGTATGTCGTCCATTTTTCTAAAATGACATACAGTCACCCTGTCAGATTTGCAACAATCTGCAGGTTTATAAATCTGCATGATTTAGATTTGATAAGGCTCTAAGCTATTTGCGATGGGCCCTTTATAAGACTAGAATTTATATGTCAGTGCCAAATATAATTTTTCGGGGCCTCCAAGAAAGCGGACGCCCTAAGCTGTTACGTGTTTAGCTTATATGTAAATGTTTCATCTCATAAAAGAACTTCATCACATAAAGCAGCTTCATTTCATAAATCCGCTTCATCCCATACATGTTCTTTATCCCATAAATCCGCTTCATCCCATACATTTTCTTTATCCCATAAATCTGCTTCATCCCATACATTTTCTTTTTCCTATAAATCTGCTTCATCCCATACATTTTCTTTATCCCATAAATCTGCTTCATCCCATAAATTTATCGTATTAAAGGTGTTTAAATCTGCATCTCATAAATCTATTACATCACATTCAACTTACTTCAATTTGCCCCAACCCATAAATCTTCCTCCGCAATGTAAGTCTTATTGCCTAATGAACGCTTGGTCTTATAAAATGACTCATTTGACTATTCCTATGTCTATCATTGGCTGTCACACAAAGTCTATCATTGGCTGTCACACAAAGTCTATCATTGGCTGTCACACAAAGTATATCATTGGCTGTCACACAAATAATATCATTGGCTGTCACACAAATAATATCATTGGATGTCACACAAATAATATCATTGGCTGTCACACAAAGTATATCATTGGCTGTCACACAAATAATATCATTGGCTGTCACACAAATAATATCATTGGCTGTCACACAAATAATATCATTGGCTGTCACACAAAGTATATCATTGGCTGTCACACAAAGCATATCATTGGCTGTCACACAAAGTATATCATTGGCTGTCGCACAACGTATATCATTGGCTGTCACAAAGAATACCATTGGCTATCACACAAAGTATATCATTCGCTGTTACACAAAATATATTATTGACTATCGCACAAAGTATAATTATATCGACAATTTGAAAATCCGCAAACTAATCAAATGATTCATTAATAATTTGATTTCCCATTAGCCGGTATGTCTTATATTTGGTCATGATCTAGCGGACGATTATTTCTACTTTAACGGATAATGAATATGTTTGTTATCGAGGGAATACTAGTGAGTGTTATTAAATTTACTGCACTTCTGCGCAATCGATATGTTTCTCTCGAAAAAAAAACACCATTATAATATTAATAATAGTCAATCTCTTTCTATGTTGACTACGAACGAGAGAAGAAAAAGAAGCTATGATGATATGATTTCCTGTTTGTGCTGTCTTCCCGATGTGTACCCGACCTTCCTAGACATACTCAACATTCTAACAGATCAAGGAAGAGCAAGTATCTATTTTCATTGATATTTAATATGATTATTCTTTAGTGCCTTAATATCATCATCATCATGTACCATGCCGGCTGGCGTAGGAGATCATGTCTCTCAACAACGTTCTATCTCCAGTATTATATATCACCATGTCTGTTTCCCTGCCGTGTAAGGTTATATCAGAACTGTCTAATATTTTCTCATGTCGCAAGCTGTCTATGCTGTCTTCAATCGTGCCTGTTGTGACTATGTTCTGAAAACCTTCGTCTCATAAATTTGCTAAAAAATGAAAATTGTCTTAAGATATATGACGTATTAATGAGGTCGAACTGTGAGCAAAGAATCGGACTATTTTCACTTACTATGCTATCGAGAAAGGAGTGCGAGGCCTTTGATGAAGCTGGTTGTCTCATTCCGTAGGTAAAATAATCCGATAGTGAACAAATTTTATCTTTCTTTCGCTTGGAACATGTTTTTATCTGAAGTTTGAATTAATGCAGAAGACGGATATGTTAGATTTACAGCTGCATACATATTAGCCAAGCTATAAAATATGACTAGGAATTCGGTTTTTCTGACTATAAATGTAAAGACATTTGGTACTTTGATCGTAATCGAACTCCCATTTCGCCAATTAGTTTCTGCATGGTGATTAGTTCCCTTGCCTATATTTATCAGTTTATGTTTTATCATTATTTTAATTTAAATATAATTATATTTATTGTTATTGTTAGGATTAGGTATGGTTGGGCTGCGATCATAGTACCCAATATTTATTGTTTAAGAGAGAATAAGAGGAAATATGTCTTAAAATTATCTTGCTAAATGATTTTTTAGACTGTTTGCATATTTAGCTTGTTTTAATAGAATATCGTGTCAGGATCTATGGACAGCATAAAGGCCAACAATCTGAGAATAGGTAGTCCATGTACACCACAGCATAATTTTCAACAATATGAGAACATATATTATGTACACACTACAGTAAGATTCCCAACAATATAAGAACATATATTATGTACACACTACAGTAAGATTCCCAACAATATAAGAACGTATATTCTATATGGAGCAAAGTATAAATATAAACAATATGAGAGCATTTATTTTGTATAAACTGCAGTATAATTCACAACAATGTCACAGATAGCATTTATAAATATTGTATTTATGTAATAATGTTACTGGGTATTCTAATTATCATATGGTAAAGTTAATGTAAAAAATAAAAACAAGCATTACACAAAGGAACACGGACATTTCTTACGTTACAGTACACTAGGGACTATTTTCAAGAAACTAATACAAACTGGAAACAGAAACATAGTCTAATTTCATTATTTAAAAAAAATGAACATGTAATCACCAATCATCTCTGTGCATTGGAACTGACAAAAATGAGAATTGTTATTATTTGTACACTCAGTATAACTAACAACAATACGAGAACCGATATGATATGCACACTACAGCATCACTAACAACAATATGAGAACCGACCGATATTATATTTACACTACATTACAACTCACAATACTCTCAGAAAATGTAGTCTATACTGCACTATAGCTCACATCAGCTTTCTTGAACCACATTTACTATAGTTTTGAGAACATTACACATACACTTTCAATTTGTAATCTTCTAGAACCTGCCAACAGGGACCACAATTGCATCATTACTAACGTATTCCCATTAACGGTGCATTCAAGCATGCGATAAATCAATGATTTGGAACTGATTTCAACATCAGAATCAACTGTACGAACTCTTTAAATATAAAACATGTGTCTTATTCTACCAAATAAATGTGAAAATAGTGTATTAAACATGAACATCAAAGCTATGTATCCTTTCAAATTGAAAAAGAGATACCTTTATCCACATGTTTGGTATCAATTTACCGTTTGTGTAAGCAATCGCTTTTTAGTCGACATCGACCCATTGTTCAAAGCAAATTTGACAATTTATTATGCAGATGGGTCATCAGACAACATGATCAGAATGTGGGATTACAGTTTCATTTTTCAATAAAATAATGATTGTGAAGAAGACTTTTTTCAGCGATGTAATCTTCAAGACAAGTATATTTTTCTAGTGAGAAATTGATGCATCATGCTGGAAATAATCGATTCGTTGCATGTCAGAAATGTAGATTTATTAGAACATAGTAACGCTATTTTTTGCTTTGGCATAGTTTAGCAGTACATAGTAATATATTAACTACACGTGCCATCAAGTGATTGTTCGCACGTGACATCAGTTGATTGTTCGTATTTATTGACAACTGGGATGTTTTGCAATGTGGAAAATAAAATACGATTTATATTTGGAAACAATAATAATGTTTGAACTTATTGAAAATAAATATTCAGTCTCCAGTTTACATACTAACGCGAGATCTGATTATTTGTTTGTGCGCTTGTCTAGATCGTCGACAAATTACGAGCAATGAATCGATTGCTTCCGATGTGTAATCTGATAGTTTTTCCGACTCATTTTTGATTGCGCAGAAAGTAACTGAGAAGTATCTACTCAGAGTTTGTCTATGTGTGTATGTAGAAGTTTCTACTCAGAATTGGTCTATGTGTGTATGTAGAAGTATCTACTCAGAGTTGGACCTATGTTTGTATACAGAAGTATCTAGTAAGAGTTGGTCTATGTTTGTATACAGAAGTATCGACGCAGAGTTGGTCTATGTTTGTATACAGAAGTATCGACGCAGAGTTGGTCTATGTTTGTATACAGAAGTAGCGACGCAGAGTTGGTCTATGTTTGTATACTTTAGTATCTACTCAGAGTTTGTCTATGTGTGAATGCAGAAGTAACTACTCAGAGTTGGTCTGTGTGTGTGTGATTGTAGAAGTATCTACTCAGAGTTTGTCCATGTGTGTATGTAGAAATATCTACTCAAGAGTTGGTCTATGTTTGTATGTAGAAGTATCTACTCAGAGTTGGTCTATGTGTGTATGTAGAAGTATCTACTCAAGAGTTGGTCTATGTTTGTATGTAGATGATTCAAACGTGGAATAAAAAAGCGTACATCAGTGTTTCCCAATCTTTTTTTCTTACCATGCCCCACCAAAGTCTATCTAAAAAGCTGATGCCCCCATATGTAACATATACATATTTGTAGTGAAAAGATTGTATATCCCCCCTCCCACGAACTGCCCCCATGAACAATCATAGAGTCCTCAAGCGGGGCTTGGGCCCAATGTTGCGCAACACTGGCGTAGATGATTGACTTCACATTACTCGTGTGTTCGCACTGGTATTTCACCCCTCTCTCAGAAGCGGTATATCGACTACCAAGAGTACTACTTACAGCGCGTAACCTTATAGCTTAGATAATCCAGAAGATCTTCAAAAATGCACTTGTAAATAAGAAGTCGCAATCTTGGATCGAACCTGGAATTTCCTGAACACAAGTTAAATGGCGTAGCCACCATATACATGGCTAGAAACATATAAAGGACTTGGTCAACCTGCAACAATTTGCTGATGTATATATTCTTGAAGTATTTAGGTCTTGCTATGTGTTATGTTCTTATGTGTTTATTTTTATATTATGCGTGTTAATAAGGTATGATCCGGCGAACTAAATAGGACCTACAATGCGCTATGGTTTACAGCGCGTCCACGAAATACGCGCATTACTGGACATGCAAGACTTGAATATGTGAATTGAATATGTGACTTCAATATTAGAGTTGAATATGAGAGTAGAATATGAGAGTTGAATATGTTGAGTTGAATATGTTGAGTATATGACTTTAACATGTGAGTTGAATATGTGAGCTGAATATGTTAGTTGAGTATGTGACTTGAATATGTCAGTTGAATATGTGACTTGAATATGTGAGTTGAATATGTGAGTTGAATATGTGACTTGAATATACAATTTGAATTTATGAGTTGAATATGTGAGTTGAATATGTGAGTTGAATATGTGAATTGTATATGTGAGTTGAATATGTGAGTTGAATATGTGAGTTGAATATGTGACTTGAATATGTGACTTGAATATGTGACTTGAATATGTGACTTGAATATATAATTTGAATTCATGAGTTGAATATGTGAATTGTATATGTGAGTTAAATATGTGACGTGAATATGTGAGTTGAATATGTGAGTTGAATATGTGAGTTGAATATGTGAGTGGAATATGTCAGTTGAATATGTTAGTTGAATATGTGAATTGAATATGAGAGTTGAATATGTGACTTGCATATGTGAGTTGAATATGTGACTTGTATATGCGACTTGAATATGCGACGTGGAATATGTGAGTGGTATATGTGAGTTGAACATGTGAGTTGAATATTTGACTTGAAAATGTGACTTGAATATGTGAGTTGAATATGTGAGTTGAATATGTCAGTTGAATACGTCAGTTGAATATGTGAGTTGAATATGTGAGTTGAATATGTCAGTTGAATATGTCAGTTGAATATGTCAGATGAATATTTGAGTGGAATATGTGAGTTGAATATGTGAGTGGAATATGTGAGTTGAATATGTGAATTGAATATGATAGTTGAATATGTGAGTGGAATATATGAATTGAATATGAGAGTTGAATATGTGAATTGAATATGAGAGTTGAATATGTGAGTTGAATAAGTTGAATATGTGAGTTGAATATGTCAGTTGAATATGTGAGTGGAATATGTGAGTGGAATATGTGAGTGGAATATGTGAGTGGAATATGTGAGTGGAATATGTGAGTTGAATATGTCAGTTGAATATGTGAGTGGAATATGTGAGTTGAATATGTGAGTGGAATATGTGTGTTGAATATGTGAATTGAATATGAGAGTTGAATATGTGAGTGGAATATGTGAGTTGAATATGAGAGTTGAATATGTGAGTTGAATATGTGAATTGGATATGTGAATTGAATATGAGAGTTGAATATGTGAGTTGAATAAGTTGAATATGTGAGTGGAATATGTGAGTTGAATATGTGAGTGGAATATGTGAGTGGAATATGTGAGTGACATATGTGATTGGCATATGTGAGTGGAATATGTTAGTGGCATATGTGAGTGGAATATGTGAGTGGAATATTTGAGTGGCATATGTGAGTGGAATATGTGAGTGGAATATGTGAGTGGAATATGTGAGTGGAATATGGCTTATTACTCACTTTGTTCTGCTCTGACATGCGACAGACAGATCATCATCCTCCTCCAAAACTTCAACAGTCGTTATTTACGAAATTCATGGCAAACGTAGATGTCATTAATACAGCATCATTTTATGTTTCCTCTTTTAGCTTCTACAAAACACCGGTGAAAAAAGCGACTTTATTTCTCTTTGTATACATGTTGGACATTGTCAATAAACAACAGTAACTCCACAACTCATACAACATTCTAAAGTACGAAATCCGGGAGAAAAGAGCCAGATATTACGCAGGAAATGGATGAATACCTTCATTAGTTATGACATCTGATAACGTTAATGCAGCTACTCTGGGTATGTCGTTTTGCCATTATCATGTGTTCCGGTCGAGACATAATGATGGCAATTTAGTAGCCATGTTCTCACTAAGTATTAACTCGATGTAATGGCCAATAGTTGTAGGAGGCTCTCAATGGGAGGTAATACATTTTCATCTGAGCATCAGGAAAACATTTCTTTCTTTCTGTCTCCATGTGTATCTCCTTTCTCTCTCTCTCTCTCTCTCTCTCTCTTGTTGAATTGTTATTCTTCTGTATATGGGCCCATTATATATTATTATACATGACACTCGAATACAGAAACTAAGGCCACCTTTGCTTATTGATCTAATATTCTTCTTATTCGTCTTCTGGGATTATCTCAAACTATTTCTTAATATCCTGAGAATGGATTGATTTTGCCAGGGTTTAAATTTGGCTTCAATATATGCTTTATATATAGCAAAGATAGCTTCCAAAATTTCCAGGAATTAGTAGAGTATATACAAATAAGAAGTAATACGATTATCTACACTACATTTCTTTTAAAGTAGTTCCTTTAGGAACTAATCAATTTTGCCCACGTGCATACAGATGTGAAATATATTCAGGGAACGCATTCTTTTACACATCTCTGAGCAGTCTTGTCATATTGGCTATAACGACATCTACATACTTGAATCACTCTTCTTTCAGTGCCGATTTCAGTCCAGGGAAGAAGAAAAATAATCATTCACTGCAAGGTCGGGAGAATATTAAGGCTGTGTAATAATGCACAATATTACTGAACATTTACTTGTTATCATATAAACCCAAGTTAATCACATTGTGATGTTCGAGGAACCGCTTTACGAGTAGGGATCAATGTGCCGGAGCATTGTAATGCGTCATAATCTAACTGTCTGTTCTCAATTATCTGGTCGTCCTCTGTGGATTGCATCTCGTAGATGACGGAAAATATCAACGTACATTTTATTGTTAACCGTTTTCCTGTTTCCTTGACATCGGCACTAAACGGGCAACGATCGACTCAAGAATGCAGAGGAGGTTATCACAAATGCAACATGGCAGCTGATAAGATATAAATAACCAAATGGCCAGAGGGTGTCCGACAAAGTGGATGGTGCCGCAGTAACCTAATGAACAAATAGTAATGCAAAATGATGTAAAAAGGTTACTAAAACACTTACCTAGCCTATTAATAAAAAATATATTTAAGAAAAAAAACATACAATAAAACTAAACAGGACAATTCTCAACGTATCGGCTCAAATTGAACCTTTTTCAAGAGACAAACAACAGAAAACGACAAAATAAAAAAATAAATAGATGTCTATATTTCATCAAGCCCTCGTCTCCATAATAGCGCAGGGATGGCAACGCATCTAGTCAAAGTGAAAATGCGTGCATTCATTATAAACAAACCGAAAGTGGGAAATTAGAGACACTATAGATGAGTGCAAGAATAATAAAAGAAAAAGATAAGAAAAATACCCCTTTTGTCACTCTATCAGACAGGCAGGTTTTAAGAACATAGTCACAACAGGCACGACTGAAGGGAACAGAGACAGATGGGGACGTGAGAAAATATTCATGTGACAACCTAGCAAGGCTCGGAAACAACGATCCTGATAAATTTCATCAAGCCCTCGTCTCCATAATAGTTCCTAGTTATGCCTGCCTATTTATGGGTCACCTTGAACATCTTATCTTTACCACTTTTCAGGGCCCTGTCCCTTCCATATTCCACCGCTACATAGACGATGGGTTTGGGGTTACTGATATTTCTCTTGATAACCTCAACCTTTTCATTGACTTTGTGAGTGGTTTCCATCCAGCTATTAAATTTACTTCTCTTATTTCCTCCACCTCTGTAAACTTCCTTGACATTTGTGTTTCCATAGGACCCACATCCCTTACCACTTCTATACATTATAAGCCTACGGCCTCTCATAGTTTTCTTCTTTATACATCATCTCACCCAAGGTCTTGTCGGCATGCCCTCCCTTTCTCTCAGCTGCTTCGTCTTCGTCGTCTCTGCCACGACGATGTAGATTTTCAGGTTCAATCTCTTAAGATGCTGGATTTTTTTCGCCGTCGCTTATACCCTGATGATATTCTGTCATCAGCTTTACAACGTGTTCGTACTATTTCCCGCTCAGTGGCCCTCGTACCATCTATTAAACATACCTCTGATCGCCCAATACTGGCTATCACTTTTCATCCTCATAATATGCCGGCACTACGTATCCTATTACGACATTTCTCTATCCTCCAGTTAGATCCCATCTCCAGTCCTGCATTTCCCTCTCTTCCACTAGTCGCTTTTCGGAGGGACAGAAACCTTCGGGATCTCTTAGTTCATTCTCGTCTGCGCACTTCTGCAGGTCAACTAGGAACTGTCCCTTGTCATCGAAATTGTTTGACTTGCCCTTTTGTTATTCTCACTCCTATTTTACAGTTTCCTAAATCTCACTTTGATATTCATGATTCTTTTTCATGTGTGCCCCGTAACTTAATATACTCTATCATATGTAAGCGTTGTGATATGAAGTATATTGGTGAGACTGGTAGACGTTTAGCTGATAGATTCGCCGAACATTTGAGAGATATCACGAATCATCGTGACTCCCCAGTGGCTAATCATTTTAACAGCCCGTCACATCATGGTAGCTCTGATGTCTCTGTAACCGGTTTGTTACGTTGTTATACCGGTGACCGGCAACGTCAGTCCTTGGAATATCGTCTCATTTGTCATATGGGAGTCTTGCAACCAAACGGAATGAACATTAATCACCGTTTTGTTTGAGTTACCTACCTTTTCTTTATACCCTCTACTCCCGTATTGCACTGATTCTTGTAATTATTTGTCTTTGTACACTTTCGTGAATAATTATTATTTTTGTGTTTGCCGTTCTTCTATATCATTCCTTTATGTCTTCTTTCGTTTGTGTATGTCAATATGTGATTATTTTGTACTCTGCCATTTTGTTATTGTTAAATCGTTTACATATTTAGATTTTGATGTCCTCGTTTTTATTGCAGTTGTCTCTTCGATGGGTGCCCAAACATATATAGTTATTTGTATATGCATTTCGTTTTACATGGTTCTATGTATCCACACAATTACTTTGGGCCACACATTTGTATGTATACATATGCAGTTGTTATAGCATTATCTTTATGTGAACGAACGTTTATATTTACATTAATATATGTATATGTTTCTATGTGTATGAATGTTCATGTTATTATTTATACGAGAAAGTGTTTATGTGCATGAATGTTCATATTTGTGTATACATATATATATGTATATTTATGTGAGCGCTTTTTTATGTTAATGCACGTATCTCCATTCTGTGTCAATGTGTATACCTATTCTGGTGTGAGCCCTTTCCTGTGTGTGGATACATTTACATGCCTGTGCATTTTGTGTGGGTATCCTTCACACATCTGTGTCCATCTTGTTATGTGTTTATTTCTTGACTCTTGGTGTGTGTTTATATTTCTATGTATGTTTTGGTTTGGTTTTATATATATGTTTATGTCTATATTTGGTTTCACATTCATTCCATGCGTTTTCAAATGTTGATTCTTCTTCTATCCTTCCTTCCCCAAACCCACTCACCCCACCACCACACAACCTCATCATTACTCATCTATCATTGTCATATGCCATTCTTGTTGGCGTAGGTGACCATGGTTCTCTGTTCACAGTTTTGTTATCAGGATCGTTGTTTCCGAGCCTTGCTAGGTTGTCACATGAATATTTTCTCACGTCCCCATCTGTCTCTGTTCCCTTCAGTCGTGCCTGTTGTGACTATGTTCTTAAAACCTGCCTGTCTGATAGAGTGACAAAAGGGGTATTTTTCTTATCTTTTTCTTTTATTATTCTTGCACTCATCTATAGTGTCTCTAATTTCCCACTTTCGGTTTGTTTATAATGAATGCACGCATTTTCACTTTGACTAGATGCGTTGCCATCCCTGCGCTATTATGGAGACGAGGGCTTGATGAAATATAGACATCTATTTATTTTTTTATTTTGTCGTTTTCTGTTGTTTGTCTCTTGAAAAAGGTTCAATTTGAGCCGATACGTTGAGAATTGTCCTGTTTAGTTTTATTGTATGTTTTTTTTCTTAAATATATTTTTTATTAATAGGCTAGGTAAGTGTTTTAGTAACCTTTTTACATCATTTTGCATTACTATCAGCTGATAAGACAACGATTGGTTTCCACAAATGTTTCTAGCAGCTGAATGCATGTCGACAAAAGTCTGTAGTTGTGTTAAAGAATTACTTTGAAGGAAATGTAGTGCAGATAATTATTGCGTTACTTATTATTATTTAATCCATCCACCAGTTGCGAGAACGCTTTGAGGCTACATGTTAGAATTAGCACACGACACATGTATTGAACCTCCGTACTGTTCCCTCATTGATGCCGTATTAACGTTTGTATTAGCAGGATACTGTTTGATGAACGAAGTGGTTTGCGTCATGGTATACCGCGTATCTGCGATATGTGCGCCTTCCAGGACAGCATATCCCACTACTAAAATAGATTTAACAGGTACGTTACTGCACATTATGAATGAGGTAAATCTTTTTACCTCATTTTTTACTTACTTCAAATTATATATCCTTTCATCCATTTATGTATCCATCAATCCATCCTTTCAATCATTCATATATGCAAACACCCACCCATTCACATGTTTGACTATTCAACCATCATTTACCCATTCATCCATACCTTTAATTCGTGTTTAGGGATTTGCAATAGTATTCCCTTAGCTGCGGAGATCTCCTTAAGGAAACGATGAGGAGTTGCCACCATTTTGCTGAGATCTTTTTTTTCCTTAGTTTGCCAGGAAAAGAATTCATCTGGATACTTTATAATAAGCTTCTAGACATATTTTTCCCCTGCGAAGCTAAGAGGAGGAGGATCTCTCCTTCTACATATCGCACTAGTTACAGAAGTATTATTATAGTAACATTTTGTAAAGTATCCACTAAGACTCATTTTCATCGTTGCCTCTACAGCCACCCCCGGAGGCGGGGTGTTAGCTATGTCCAGGGGGGCGGTATGAGAAAAATTGTGCAGTAGAGGAGAGGTAAGAGGCAAAATAGGGGCAGTAGGACGAAATGTGGATATTCAGGGCCGGTCTTAGGCCATTGCAACCTATGCGGCCGCAGTGGGCCCCGCACTTTCATAGGCTTATAAATTCATATTAGAATTTATTTTATTATCCTCTTCCCTACCGAGACTGGGCCCCGCGCAATCCGTTTTGAATAGGGTCCCTCAATTGTTAGAGGCGGCCCTGTGGATATGCATTGAATTTGAAAAATGCTAACAATTCATCTGCATTCTACATTATACAATGTTCTACAAGTCATGACACAGTTTATGTAGGGCAATAGAGGAGTTTGGTATAACCAGAAGTCAATTGATGGTGGAGAATGAGCACAGTGAATTATTATCTTTTCTGCAGTGGCTCGGAGCAGTACATAGGTAGACATCTGCGTTCCTGGTGGTGTGATAGATATTCTCTAGCTCTGGCCTGGGTTGGGCAGAATATCCACAGTCTTCCTAGCAACATAATGCCTGGGACAAAGGGCATGAGCCCATGGACCCCTGGATCAGCAACCATCAAACCATAAGCTGCAGATTACTGTTGCCAAGTAGGTATGCCGCATATAGATACATCAGAGAGATTTAACGATCTGCTTTCAAGAAAACATCCCAGCACTTTCATAAACTGAAGAAGTTGACCATCAAGCATTGCATGCAGAATTGCTCGAATTAAATAATGTTTTTTTTGGGGGGTTTAAGCCAAAGTTTAAGAAATCATACCACTAATTTTGGTTTCCGATCCCTAACACTGTGGAGAATTGTTTGTAAAATACTTGCTTATTGCATTTCCTACATAATTTTTGATGGGACATAGGTTTAGTGCGGTCATAAGATTACTTTAAACGTGGTGATTTAATATTGTTGTTAAGTGATTTTCAACCTTACATTAATAAACTGATTTCACTTCAACAAGTTCAGCGAACACACTGAGTATTTACTGAGCAACAGAGAGTACAATATTACATTTGTATATTGCGAATATGACAATAATCAATTAAATTGAGCATTAACTAAACTGTTACTTTACTATCATCATCGCGTAGCACAATGGTGAATACATGCGCAATTAATTATCGATATCCGACTTTGTTAAATGTTTTACCTGCCCTTGTGATATGGGTGGTGTGGTAAAGGTGGGGGCGGAAACACAATTTACGGCCCAAGAGGGCAATAGACCACACACAAATTGAGAAACACTGCACTTAGAGGTACACATTCCACGCCTGCCAAAAGTATCACTGATGTAATGTGAATGTTAATATTTGAATTATGCTATATATCGATTCTCGTAACACTTCTGTGAATGTGTAGTGATATACGCAACACTTCTGTGAATGTGTAGTGATATACGCAACACTTCTGTGAATGTGTAGTGTTGTAAGAAGTGACATATTCTTTGCAGAACGTTGTTTTCGTCGTGGATATTCTAAACGAATCTCTGTCCCGGACAAGCAGGCCTACCTTATCCCTGTGGATACATTCTTCGATGTAACTGACCCATCATCTTCTTGGTCTTACTTTTCTTCTCCACACTGCCTTGGAATCAGTCTTTCAATACAATCTTATGTGGCTTTCTTCTTCTGCGTTCATTCTCAAATTCCCGCTGGATCTCTCTTGTAGCAGGACAATGCACCTACTAGATATCCAACACGATGTAGTCCAGAGAATGGAAATGCGTCGTGTCACCGTTTTATTTGCGCCAATGACCCGACACATCCGTCTTCGGCGGTTATGTGGATCTAAGTGTCCAAAATACTGTAGCTTCTGTTTTATGATGGTATTTAGCAATCATATTTCAGTCCCCCAGGATATGGTAATAAGGACTGTGTCTTTTAAAAATCTTATTCCTGACATTTTGTACCCAACGACATCAAATGAATGAAACCCATGTCCATCTAGTTCTTCTCTTTCATCTCTCATTATGTCATCTTCATAGCTTCATAGAAACTCATTTTCCTCTAGTTCTTGCGTTACTTCTCTCATTATATTATCATCATATATGTTAAAACTATAACGGGGAATTATTTCATATCTACTTGAAAGAAGATTACTTAACATATCTGCTGTACATAAAATATTTGAACATATTACAACACATGATACAGTGTTGAAAATTTTACGTGAGGGTATGTTTGAGAAGCAGTGGCCAAGGCGTATTCAGAGATATAAGCGGAGGGAAGCATCACGAGCCGGATATGTTATAGTGCTAAAGGGTTCAAAGTCATAGTTAGAAATAAAGACGTTGGTGTTAGATGCAACAAACGTTGTAGCGGTGTATCTCTATATATGATATAATTCGTCACGTGTTTCTTATCAATATGGCCTACACATCATTTTATGAATATCGTATCTGCCATACACGATAAATACATAACATAATGTATCTGCTCTAAACGCCTCTTCTGTGGATTTCATTCCATTTTCCTTTAACGCTGAAATAGCGCATACGGCGGAGGTCAGATCTCTCCAATTCTGTCTGTTCAAAGTTATCCTGTGCAGTTCTTTAATAGTGTGTATATTGATTGTTTTACTTCTGTGTATACATTTACTGATAATATCTAAACTGCAATAATTCGTATCAAGGTGAATGAATTCTAAATTGTATATGCTGTATCATTTCAGTGAAAGAAATTCTTCTTCTTCTTCTGCGTTCGGTCTCAAACTCCTGCAGATCAGCAGGATGCAGTCCGGAGAACGGAATGCGTTGTGTCCTGGTTTACAGCGTTGCTGTGATATATGCGCCTTTCGGCCTGACACATCCGACTTCAGCACGAAAGAAATGATTATTGATTAAGATCAGACACGAGTGAACTCTGGATACACATATTGGTGTTTAGTTTCACAAAGTAAATATTAATGTGTATGAATACCGATTATTTCTGTGGCTCGCTGGTTGTACACATTCCTCATTATGATTCAATTTCCAAGTGCAGAATGAAGCACCAAGTTTGAAATGTGGCGTCGACAGTAATTAGTGATAATGTGATCGTAGAAGACAGCTCGTCAACGAAATGAGTTGGAACTGTCGGCCGTCGAGTAATGGTGGTTACATTCATGTGAAGGTTGGAGCAACTATGCACATGCCAGCAATGCATTGATGACGATCTGACAACTAAACTAGCTCAACATGCCTTTCATATTTGCATTTCTGCACGATCAACATTGAATACCACATTCTTCCAAAGGTGGCATATATGCTTTATCTATAGTGTGTCTACAGTCAACCAACGTTGGTCAAGCAACTGCACTATTGTTTTTCGTATCCATTCTAGATTCACCAACTGTATATCATTTTATTATCCATTATCTTCGCTAATATCCACTAACGACATTGTACTTAGTAAATCTATGCAACACTCAGGCAACTTGTCGTATATCCACTAACGACATCGTACATGGTTAGTAAATATCGGTAACTCACAAATGACTTGTATTTCATATTTGTTAAACACATGATTTGTGTCAGAGAATTGCATATTGCATATGCTATATACGTTACTTCTTTTAGTAGTAGAAATGGGCTACCTCTATTTTATATTATATAATTAACGTCTGTGCCACGAGAGTATTGTTTACCTATGATGTCATTGTATTTGTTGTTCGCCACCATTTATTAGTTGCAATATAAATATTGTATTTGAACTCGTAACGTAATTTACATATTTGCGATAAGTACATTTGGTAGTTGCTATACGTTCTTTAAGAGAACTACCTTTCCTATGTGTTACATAAGTCACTTCTGTAAGAGAACTACTTTTCCTATGTGTTACATAATGCACTTCTGTAAGAGAACTACTTTTCCTATGTGTTACATAATTCACTTCTGTAAGAGAACTACATTTCCTATGTGTTACATAATTTACTTCTGTAAGAGAACTACTTTTGCTATGTGTTACAAAATTCACTTCTGTAAGAGAACTACTTTTCCTATGTGTTACATAATGCACTTCTGTAAGAGAACTACTTTTCCTATGTGTTACATAATTCACTTATATGAGAGACATGCACTTGTTTTTTTTGCT
This sequence comes from Meghimatium bilineatum, assembly GCA_034231615.1. Classification (NCBI taxonomy): domain Eukaryota; kingdom Metazoa; phylum Mollusca; class Gastropoda; order Stylommatophora; family Philomycidae; genus Meghimatium; species Meghimatium bilineatum. The sequence continues at coordinate 48,464,384 of CM067300.1, forward strand.
ACTGAATTCCTTCCTTTTAAATACGTATCCATCGTATTTGATATATAAATCCCTTTTGTAAAACAAATAAGTCATGTTTTTATGTGATTAATATGCATGCGTCTTGTATGGAAGTGGAGATTCTCTACTACTAGATCATAACGTCAGTACTATATTGATTAGAACGTCAAAAATCATATATGTAAACTAGTATGGGCGTCTGCTACATCAATACATCACAGATTCAGGGAAGTATATTTGTGAAAGAAATCAATGGAAGAACAAAACACAAACAAATTAAGTATTCTGTATAGTAAAATATGAATGAGGAATATATGAATTATTACTCTTACATGATGTTATTGCGATGTCTGAAATCAGATTAAAACTTTGAACATTCATAAACCTATTAAATAGTATTATACCAGCCACTTTTCGTACGAGTTATATTCAAGAGGTTACACAAACTCTAATCACACTCATGCTCGGTAACACAGTATGTAAGCCAATCACCGAACAGTCTTCCACTCGTTTTTCAATAAATTTGGAGCAGGGAACGAACACAGTGCACACAGTATATCACATTTCTTGCACGTTAATAAGAAACGATTAAGGGTGTTTGTGGTGTGGCTTTGTTTGTTCCATCACATATAAGTTCAAGGTGACTTAAAAACCATACTAAAATCGAATGTTTCATGAAACAAATTAGCAGATAAAAAAGTAGTTTCCAATCTGTAAACTACGACGCATGACATTGTAAGTGTACATCGCTATTCAGTAATTACGTTTTTACACTTTTTTTTAAAATAGAAAGCTTCTCAAATTCATTGCACACAGTTACTAGTTGTAATTTTATAGAACGAGATAAATAAATATGTTCAGGTGTTCTTGCTTAAAAGGAGAAAGTCGTTTTTTTGCTTCTAATGTATAGCCATAGAAAGACATATGTGAATGGAGTTTCGTTTTGAGTTTCTCTTTGTGGTTAGGAAGTTCATCAAACAACAAGTACCAATGCTTCCTCACTTATCTCAACATCCCTAGTGCATGACAGTTTCAAATCCAACATGGGGAGAACTTGCATAGAACAGAGTTACATTCGGATTCCGCTCTATTGTCAAACAATGTGCGGCATCTTGCGAAAACAGGATAAATTCAGCAACACAACAGCTGAGAGTAGCTAGAAAGTCAAGGGTAGACCACAAACCACCTACATTTACCATCCCATGCCCGAACCATTCAAGGAAATTTGGCGTCAGAATAAGCATTATTAGATGTCGACAAACTCATAGTCTAGGACATCAATCAATAATCCCGTAACCCTTCAGGGTCGTATGGGTACCACATTGGATGCCTCAGCACACAGAGTCCTTCAGCGAATTCTATCATCAGCGATTCGGATGAGTGTGGAAATATCTTCCCTGTCCATTCAATGATGTCTGTCCATGCCTTTATTTACCCGCCTCTGCTTCTTCCGCCCTCGACAGTTCCATGCAGAATTGTTTTTGACAAGGAATCGTGCCTGTATACATGTCCGCACGTTGCTAGTATTCGTCGTTTCACTATTGAAAGTGGCTCCTGAACACCTGGACACATCCCTACTTTATTTCTTACATACATATTAGTCTTATGTTCCCTATATTAAAATCGTAGAATTCGTTTGTATTTAACTGAATTTGAAAAGTGCATGTAGCAAACGGTTATCATCACTTGTTATAGACGAAGAACAGTAAAAACATGGCTTATGTTCTGAGATGATACTTAAATGTTTTCTTCCATACTGAACAATGTCGAAACGCTAAATCAAGGTACTTTCTGGTCAACCATAAGATATGCCAGATCATAATTTATGTCAATAGAAAAGTGGGATATGACACTGGTGTACGATTTAAATTACCTTTGCCTAGTTACATTGTTTCCTTTCTTGCTATATGCATGCGAATATAAATAACCAAATGGTCAGAGGGTGTCCGACAAAGTGGATGGTGCCGTAGTAACCTAATGAACAAATAGTCAAGCAAAATGAATTGAACAGGTTACTAAAACAATTACCTTGCCTATTAATAAAAATATATACAGAAACGTATATATAACAAAACATACAATAAAACTAAGCAGGACAATTCTCCACGTATCGGCTCAAATTGAACCTTTTTCAAGAGACAAACAACAGAAAACAACACAATAAAAAACAAAATAGATGACTAGATTTCATCAAGCCCCGTCTCCATAACTTTGAGATGTGTCACGTTCGCAGAATGCCAAACTATCGCGACCTAAAAAAATGTACTAATCGGGGTACTGGCTGAAGGCCATCGAGCCCACTGTAGACCAATGCTGCGGTACATATATATATATATCATCAATGACAGGCATAGAATCCACCAAAAAACTGTGAACCCACTGATGGAATTTGGGATGTCTGGAGGCAGAACCTGCGAGCGGGAGCAGCATTGTTCAGAAATAATATGTTTAATGATATGGAAGAAAAATAGAGAAAGACACAAACAAACTCATCCGTTGCTGTGATAAAATCGTTTGAAAAGTCACATTCCTGAGAAAATATTCAACGGATTGACTCATCTTATTTCTAAACGACCTTCTGCAAGACGCAAAAGGCCACGCACACGAACACACAAACATCAATACATGCATGCATATATACATGATGTTCGTTTCTAATTAAGAGTCGACGACAGATGTTGCTGGAGCTATGTTGCAGACACAATTGTGATGTCGCCATTTCTTCATAATACTATGTATCTGTATCGATCACAGAAGTATTTGTGCAAACGGCAAGTATCCAAGCTCCGATTATTCCATTCTGTTTGAATATGATTGATATTCTGAGGATTTCATCTTCGATTAGTGAGGAGTAAGCGTGAAGCTAAACCAATTGATTATGCTAAGAAAGTATTCATCCAAGTAGATTATACTGGAATTTAAAACATAGTAATTTTTCTGTTCATTTTTTGTTTGGGGAGGGAAGAGGCGGAGGCGGTAATAACGAAATTTTACGCAATTAAATTGGAGGAGGAGGCAGTTATCTGAATATTTGACAGTTGTTATAGAAGGAGGGAGTTATTTGAATTTTTGATAGTTCTTAAAGAAGGAGGGAGTTATCTGAAATTTTGACAGTTGTTAAAGAATAAGGGAGTTCTCTTAAGTTTTGACAGTTCTTAAAGAAGGAAGGAGTTATCTAGATTGTTGGGGTGCACATGGAACGCATTGCTCTCGGCGGACCCAGGGTTAGCAGATAACTAAGATCCCAAATGTACCTCCTCACGGTGCACCTTGGAAACAGAAATACAGCAGATCGAGCTGATTCTGGCTAAATGATTTGGGGATCGTGTCCGCGAATGTGGAGGTAGCAGATGGAAAATGATTTGAATGCATAAAAGACAGACAATATCTCCGACACCACCAGCAACACCACATACCGCGACACTGTCGACATACAGTGAAGCTAATTAGTCCAGTCCGAACATTGGAGGGGTGGTCAATGAAAAAGCATGAAAATGTGGATGCATGGCGAAAGACAGATAGATTTCATACTGAGTACATTGGAAAAAATGAAATGGCAAAACAGCGCTAGAGGGCAGCGCCAACTGCAAATAAATAGTAGAAACGATTACGGAAATGGGAACTACAAGCTCTGTTAGCTCGTGACGAGCTTCTAGTTACATGATTTTCTTATAGGCAGAGACCCATACCCAATAATGGGCGTCTAATAGAAAGACCTAGCCTAACTCTAATGTCGAGTCTTCCTATGCCGGAAACATGCTCGCAAAGAGAAAGGGTGACGTAACCGATATGTTCAGGCAAGAAAGGGACAAAGATGGCAGTCCTGGCCCAACTCTACTGTCAAGCTTTCCTACACCGGAAATACACTTGTAGAGAGAAACGGTTCCGCACCCAATGCGCTCAGGCACAAAAGAGACGACGAGTTTGGCCCTGACCCAACTCTACTGTCAGATTTTCCTATACCGGAAATACACTTGCAGAGAGAAAGGGTTCAGTACCTGAATGGTTCAGGCGCTATTGGGACACGGTCGCGCAACTTGAAACGCCTTGCTCTCAAACGCGTAGTGTGAGACTCGAACTTGGGCAAGGGGTTCATGATGTCGGTGAATGACACCTCGGCTAAAAGGGAGAAAGAGCAAGGGTCCAACTCTTCTGTTGAGTTCTTCCTGTTAAGGAACCAGGCTTACAGATGAGAAACGGTTCTGTACCCATGGGCACAGGCACAGTACGTCCAATTACACGAGGCAAGTTCATAAACAGTGGAACACCTCGTACGAGACAGACGTGAGCTAAAATCGTGTGGGCGAAGAGTCACCACACACATGCATGCCTGGCGACATATAGGGAGGCTGTCACAGGCTAGGGTAGCCAACCCGAATTGTCAAGGCATGCCAACATCGGATGTGCTAGGCCTACAAGGCGCATAACGGTGGCACAACGTAATCACGCTCCCGGCGGAAATCACACGGATATCGGGGCTGGTTACAATGGAGCGAACGAAAGAAAGAAAATATAGATTCTTGACAGTTACAAAAGAAGGAACAAGGTTTATACGCTTTCCAAATAAGAAAATAAGTTTATATTATTTTCGGACATACTGTAGTGTTATGTTAAGACTCTTCAAACATAATATCTTAAAGCAAAGGTTACATTTGGCGACAATGTATGTGAATGGAAGAGATTTAGTCTCGACATAAAAATAAATTTGTATCGCACATGTGTGCTCACTAACCTCGTAAAGAGCTTGTGAAACATGGACATCGGATATCAGCACTCCAATCTGAAGTTACTTCCACACATGCTGTTTCTGTAAACAATTCAGGACGCACTTGCAAGATAAAGTATCTTAAACTGAAGCCAGAAGATATTGAGCTAAGATCACAAGCTTGAATATAATGCTAAAGAACTCCAAACTACGATGGATCGCGTATGTTGTGGGCAAACCTGGCAAGTTCATCAAGGAACATTTGGTGTATCGTGAGATCTTTAATGGAAAACGGCTGACCTGTTGACAGAAGAACTCTTCAAAGACTCTTTCAAAATATCTCTAACCAGCATCAGCATCTACAACATATTCTGTGAGTCTACAGCTCATAATCGTCCAGTGTGACACATCTACAACATATTCTGTGAGTCTACAGCTCATAATCGTCCAGTGTGACACATCTACAACATATTCTGTGAGTCTACAGCTCATAATCGTCCAGTGTGACACATCTACAACATATTCTGTGAGTCTACAGGTCATAATCGTCCAGTGTGACACATCGACACCATATTCTGTGAGTCTACCGCTCATAAACGTCCAGTGTGACACATCGACACCATATTCTGTGAGTCTACCGCTCATAAACGTCCAGTGTGACACATCGACACCATATTCTGTGAGTCTACCGCTCATAATTGCTCAGTGTGACACATCGACACCATATTCTGTGAGTCTACCGCTCATAAACGTCCAGGGTGACACATCGACACCATATTCTGTGAGTCTACCGCTCATAAACGTCCAGTGTGACACATCGACACCATATTTTGTGAGTCTACCCCTCATAATCGTCCAGTGTGACACATCTACAACATATTCTGTGAGTCTACCGCTCATAATTGCTCAGTGTGACACATCGACACTATATTCTGTGAGTCTACCCCTCATAAACGTCCAGTGTGACACATCGATATCAGTAAAAGTGCTTGCATCATCGAGCAGCCTGACATCCTGGGAGGCACAGATACACGTGTTGCCTATAAAGACATTACAACAAACACACGTATTCCGAATTCGGATCTTGCTTTCCACAAGCGGCATTGGATACTATGCCAAAATTTGACTCCATTCATCTCATACACACCATAGTGATACAACAACACAAGTCAGACATTTTTTCATCAATGTCTGCGTTGAACGGATATTATGCTTGTAAACAAGGCTGACGTTGTAGACAAACAGAAAAAGCAGACCTCAGTACTAAACCACAAACAGAAAAGCAACTCTATCGACTAAATATTGATTTAATATCACAAAAACGCTACCGTTTCCAACCCATTTACTATTAGGAAAAATGAAACCGAAAGTAGTAAACACATTTCCTGTGATGTTCCGTCAACATGAAACGATGTTCATGACATTGGCTATTAATCCGGACAGGGGAAAAATAGCAAAATTGTGTAAAACTCAAAATGAGTTCAGCGTTGTATGGTATTTGGTGAAGTAAAATGTGCCACATGGTGAGGTGAGCTATTTTCTAAAATACCAGTATTTTATACGCGAATAAGTATTTCTAAATTATTTCATGTATGTTCTAGGCGCAATATTGTGTTCTGGAAGAAAATTTATGTTCTAGGGAAAAATATGATTCCATACACATGTATATATTATGCACAATTTACAAATTCTTGATATAACACTATAATTGTGATGTCAATGTCAGATCTGTTAATACGAAACTTTAATACAACTATATATTGAACGAGAATGCATGGTGCATGCAGACATGTATGATTAGTCTGGGCCAAAAGTACGGAACAGGGAGCAACAGACCATATACTTCTTATTGAAATTACAAATGCCGCAATGTCTAACATAGCCAGAGATTATTGGAAGAAATGTAAGATCCAAGAGTGAGAGAAATATTGAAAGAATGATGGTTTGTCCTTCATTCATCCGAGATTGGTTATCAATTTCTCAATTTCCATATCAATTACTTATTATGATTCGGATGAAGTGTAATTTCTTCAAGCATGACGTCATTGTCAAGGACATTAGAAGATCAACGTGACATTATGATAGTTATGAACCACTCATTCTGATACCTGTAGAAATAATTAGATCAATGATGGTCCACTATGGTAGCACACTACATGTCAATGACAAACAATATCACGAGTATCTCATATACAGACCATTTTTATAAAACATATCTTTAGCAGGTACATGTATTATATCAAAACATGGTCGACACATTATTGTACTAGCAGACAAGTCTATGCTAAAAACACTCACATAATCTGTGTCAGAAGTGGTAAAATTCATTTTCACAATACAAAATAGTTACTATGCCGGCAAAGATCAAAGGATTGCATACGCGTAATTAAACCTGGACATGATAAAAAACTGTATGTATTGATGTATATATGTAATATGTACCTAACAAGATATAACATCATATGCAAATAGTATGTACTATTACAGTTAAAAGCATATTGCAAACACAAATCTCAGTAAAATCCAATACAAGAAACAGCATTAGCTATTCAAGATATTTTGAAATCACGGAAGGAACACATGCGACAAGATGTTGTCTTTATTATATATTTAATATAGACTAGTATATATATATATTAATATACCAACATTCTAACCATGAATATATTAACTTTCAGGCAAGTTAACCCCATTCACTGTTAGACGTACGTTATGTTTTTTTTTTAATTTCTGTAGTATTATTGTTGAATAAGATACTTGACAGAACACAAGCTATTTCTGAGTCGTATCGTAAACAAACCGATTATGTGACTAAATGATGCTACAAAAAATAGACTGTGGTGTACAAAACATATTAAATCAACGTTTAAATCATGTTCAAGAACAATGCATACTCAGAACAAACCATAAATATAACAGTAAAATCATAAATGGACAAGGATATTGTACAGAAATACTTGTATCGTTTATTGTGCATATTCGTATTTTCCCTTTTTTTAACTAATAGAATTTAGTGAGCTTTAGCTATGCCAGACATTTTTACCAACAAAAACAACAACAATCCATAATTGGAGAGAAACGTAAACAAATTCAGTGGAGATAAGAAACACAGTGAACTACTGTCGTGGACAAATACGGGATATATTTTTGTAATACGTACATACAGGATAAGGAACGGAACAAAAGCAAACTAAAATATGTTTTAGCCTGGAAATAATTCAGTTCAGATTTATGAACTAAACCCACGTATGTCTAACACAAGTGGACTCTCGTAGGCGACTTCACTCCAAACACATCAAAATATACTTTATCCACCGACGACGGATGTGTCGAGCCATTGGCGCAAATAAAACGGCGACACAACGCATTTCCATTCTCTGGACTACATCCTGCTAGAAATATAGCAGGACAATGGTCTTGCTACAAGGGAGATCCAACAGGAGTTTGAGAATGAACGATGAAGAAGAAGAAAATATACTTTACACTCATCTATTTAAGACGCATCTACGCATCTCGTATAATGACATAAAACATGAGACGTCATCCGAGGTGATATTGCTGATCGGAAGATATGGTGCTACCACCTAGACAACAAACATCCATCTCGGGAATTTGTAACGTATGTATTCTCATAAAGTATAATAAAATGTTATAAAAACGGACGGATAAAACGATATGGTAAGAATGATGTGAACATTGATGTTTTATCTCGAGGTAGACATCAGCCTTGCAATTGTGACCATAACCACACGCATCGATGATGCTAGGGATATTAGAGATATGGCCAAGTTGCGTCCTCAACCTTTGATATGATGCTGTCCATTAAACGTCAAGAATTATTTTGCCAATCTGTGATCCATTTCTCCATTGACAACAATGTCAAGAATTCAAGGGCGGCCGCAGTATAATTATGTGAAACACATTTAACCCGTCCCCCTTGTAAACAAAGCGGGGGCACATAACGTACTAAAAAACTGCTCATACGGAGTAAATTCAAGTAGGAAATATCATGATAAATGTATATATTCTTTAAGGTTGGCGGGAATTGAACCATGTCGTATTAACGGCAGGAAATTACCTTGCAATTCAAGGAAACAGGTTTTCCGTACTTCACCAACTACATCTACACACAAAGATACGATCTTGTCCAGACATTGCGCTTGTGTACTCAAGTCACTGAGAGCGGACCAATCGAGACATTTTGACTATTACAACAACCAACAAAAAATGCACGCTTTGACGTATTCACAGGACCACTTGAACATCCGTATTCGTATTAGACGGGCCAAGATATCGTATTGTAAACATAAATAACCTAAACAAAGTAGAATGTTGCTTCAATACCTCGTTCAATTCCCTTTAGTCTCAATAATGTTTAATTTATGCACATGCTTCGTACTGGAATTTATTTCTATAAACTAATCATTGAAGCAACATTGTGCTGTCTCTATTTTATTTATGTTTACAAGAAGACCTATTGGCCCTTGTAGTACGAATAAATAATTTATTTGTGTTGTCCTGATGATACTTCAATACGTGTACCTTAATACGTTCGTTGTTGTAATAATCCGTGTCTGGATTGGTCCGTTCTCAGTGACTTGAGTACACAGTTTGAATGTATTTTATTGGGGATGGGTTAGTCTGGTACTAAAAACCCCATTTATTTGAGTTGCAAGACGATTTAGTGCTGCTAGAACTGGCCTGATTCAATTTCCCTTAGCTTCAAAAATGTTTACGATATTCATGTAAAGTAAACAGTATTGCTATTATTTGCTCCTAATTCAGACCTCGGCAACAACAGAGTGTTGTTTGTATCTGAAAACGCTCTCAGAATTGCATTTTCCTGAAGTACATACACATGTTTTGGCGGACTCTATGATACATTATAACTCTTTGACCAATATTTATGGTATAATATAGTTGGATCATATTTATAACGTCTGACTCTCTGGCGGGGGTGGTACAGAAAACATATGTGTCGGCCATAGTAGCGGTTCGAAACTCGACACAGACAATTCTTCATACGGACTGTTAAGAAAATAATGGCAAACTACTGACGGTATTTATATTGCATAGATCATAATTGCAACCAAATAATTCACGGTTGTTCGCTGCATCCTGAATCGGAAATGATATCAATTGTGTATATATTGAAAACATAGTCATGGCGCTGACAAAATTAACACAGATAAAGAAAATATGGCAAGGTACTAACATAAGAACACAATTGTTTTTACTACAAACATGTGTATTTCCTGTGGCGACATATGGATGTGAAGCATGGACACTAAATAAAACAGTTGTCAAAAGAATAACATCATTTGAATTTGAATTGTTATAGAAGAGTTTTGAGAATACCATGGACAGCGAAGAAAACAAACCAGGAGGTGTTACGAACAATTAACGTCCAGCAAGGCTGGCTTCTGAACACCATATTAAATAAAAAGCTAGCTTTTTTCGGATATATTAAGAGACACGACGGCATGGAGAGAGTGTTAATGGAGGGTGTGATAGAAGCAACAGGGGCAAAGGCCGACCAAGACGCCGTTGGACAAAAGACATTTAAGAATACCTGCGCATGTCACTGGAAGTTGCAGGGCAACTTGCTCAAGACCGCGGAGAATTGAAGAGATCCATAGGAAAGATTACGTTTTAGAAAGAATATGTCACTTGATGATGATGATGATGATAGTCATGACATGTGCGGTTGAAATTAGGTAACTGATCAGATAAGAGAGTAAGAGCCTTACGAATTAATTAATGTAGTAGTCACATAAAGTAAATAGAAAGACATCTTCCTAAATATCAAGAACACAGAAGTAATGGTTATTTCAAAGAAACAAAATATCACACATTGCAAGATCAAAGTAAATTATATTGTATCAAAACAGATCCACCAATTCAAATAGTTAGGTACAACCATTACAGAAGATGGAAGAAGTTCAACAGAAATAAGAAACAGAATAGGGCAGGCAAAAACAACATTCAGAAAAATGAAAAATTCGTTTTGTAATACGATGTTTTCATTAGAGGTGGGAAAAAGAGTTCTTAATTGCTATATAATTTCTATACTATCATATGAATGCGAGTCGTGGATAATAAACGCATTGGAAAGTGGGAAATTAGAGGCAATAGAGATGTGGTTCTACAGAAGAATGCTGAGAATACCATGGACTGCCAGAAAAAAATAATGTGGAGGTATTGAAAGAGTCAAATGCGAAACGAGCATTAATCAATAATATAAGAAAAAGACAATCTTCATTTTTTGTCCAAGTCATGAGACAGGGATTTCGAGAACATAATCACAACAGGCACGATTGAAGGCAACAGAGACAAATGGCGTCAACGTGATAACATATTAGACAATTTGACAATCTGACACAGCAGGGAAACAACAACGATCTTGATACATAATACTGGAGATAGAGAACTGTGGAGAATTATGATCTCCTACGTAGCCGGCATGGCACCTGATGCTGGTGATGACGATCCTATAAATCCATAAATTGCGTCATAACTTGTGTGCCACAGTTGTAGAATTCCATCTCAACAAATGTCAAAAATATCATTCTCCATTGCTTAGTTGTGTCATATATTTTTCTACCCACCACACCCCATTCAAGATAAACACATAACAAAACACTAAGAAAAACCTGCGTGACAAGTTTTCCCATTCTAAAAATACTTTTCTTATTCAAACACTTTTATTGGGGCATAAAACGGTATAGCTGACATCAACATTTGTCAGCCACTCCCCCTATCCCACTTGTCATTGTCAACCACTGCCATCCTCCCACTTGTCATTGTCAACCACTGCCATCCTCCCACTTGTCATTGTCAACCACTGTCATCCCCCCACTTGTCATTGTCAACCACTGCAATCCTCCCACTTGTCATTGTCAACCACTGCCATCCTCCCACTTGTCATTGTCAACCACTGCCATCCTCCCACTTGTCATTGTCAACCACTGCCATCCTCCCACTTGTCATTGTCAACCACTGCCATCCTCCCACTTGTCATTGTCAACCACTGCCATCCTCCCACTTGTCATTGTCAACCACTGCCATCCCCCACTTGTCATTGTCAACCACTGCCATCCTCCCACGTGTCATTGTCAACCACTGCCATCTCCCACTTGTCATTGCCAACCACTGCCATCCCCCACTTGTCATTGTCAACCACTACCATCCCCCCACTTGTCATTGTCAACCACTACCATCCTCCCACTTGTCATTGTCAACCACTGCCATCCCCCCACTTGTCATTGTCAACCACTGCCATCCTCCCACTTGTCATGAACATGCTCACTTATCTCAGAAACTCGTTCACATTTTTGACGTAATTTATCGGGGTACCCACTATTCAGGACGAAACAATTTTTACTGCAGTCATGTTTTAGTTAATATTTTCGGTACCGGCAAACATCGCTGTTACTGTTGAAATATCCCGGTGTTTATATCTCCGCATCCATCCGACGAAGACGGATGTGTCACGCTAATGGAGCAAATAAAACGGAATCACAAAGCAAATACAGTCTCTGGACTACTTTCTAATGGAAATCTAGCAGGACCGTGGTTCTGCTACAGAGGAGATCTAACGGGAGTTTGAAAATTAACGCTGAAGAAGAAGAAGAGTACCCCTGTACCTGAAATTGAACTAGCTATTTGTTCAGTCATTCGTTGGTTCATCGTCACTGTACTCCACAGAAGTCAATATGTGCTCAGATCTCTCCTTGAGTGTATTCGCAATTACACGCTGATGGTTCCAGTACGTCGTTGACAGACCAACATTTTTTTCTCTTCCACGAAACCACTCCTTTCTAGCGACAACACATTTCAAACCAAGCTCCTTTATTCTAGACTCCAAAACCTAGATTGGCATGCTGCTTGTCGTCTGAGAAAATGCACCAGATTCCTCTGTGATAGTCCCCCCCCCCACCTTTGAGCCGTGAAGGTCCAGAGTACGAGGCATAATCACTTCTCCTTAGCCACAGTCGACATATGTTTAATTCTAAAAAAATTAATCGATTAATGCGCACTTGTCCAGTCTCTTGATTTATATAATAATCAACATGCCTACACGACAAAGGTGAGTGCGTTGTAGGAAAACTATACGCCTCTGTATTCCCGGGCTCCGTGAGTGGAGCAAAGTATTACACCACTATTTACCATCCATGTATCTTGTAAGATGCCACTAATGATGTTATGGGATAGTGTTGGCTGTCCCATCCCATATAGGGTCAGTTACCCACAACCATGCTGAAGTCGGATGTGTCATGCCTAAAGTCGCAGATCTTGTAGCAATGATTTACACCATGATACAAAACATTCCGTTCTCCAGACTACATTCTGCTAATCTGCAGGAGTTTGAGAATGAATGCAGACGAAGAATAAATAATATAAACTGTGACATCAACGAGGATACATACCTAACTGTCACTATGGATACATATATACTAACACATGTCTGTATTATATTTTCACTGGGAACACACACAACAAACATCTAATTGGTATTTGTGTTTCCAGTGATCAGCAAACGTTTTATGTAAATGACCATCATACCATTACTATACTACAAATACAAAACGTGGACACTAACAACATAATACAAAAGCAAGCTTGTTACAATAGAGTTGACATGTCTACGTAGAAACCGTGGAGTAATATTAAGAGACAGAATCAGAAACGAAAACATCAAAATACTAACAATACTAATCCTCAATTACATCAGACGACAGCAGATTAAGTGGTTTTCACATGTGTCCATGCTACCATCAGATAGTGTCGCTCAAAAAGCATACACATATGCAGATACGGTTGATAGAAAGCTAATTATAGATCATGCAAACAATGAATTACAGAAAAAAAAACAGTCAACGAAAGGGAAACATGTATGAAACACAAAAAAGCCATTTCTAGAGAACTCTTCTATTTCTGACGCTGCGTGGAAAAACGGGATATAAAGCGAAAATAAGAAAGAAGAAAACCTGTATTACCTTTTCTCCAAGGTTTAACTAACACACTATCATATTTCACTTTGGTAACTATCTATATCAGCGATGGTTAGAATATGTTGTGAGATGTACACATTATAAAATCATGTTTGAAACATGTCAGTCTACTAAGTTTGCGTGAATTTCAGGATACTCATTTCTTGGTGTTTATTGTTGTTAATTTACTTGCTAACAATTCATTAAATCATCCACACGGCTTTCCATTTCCTCAGCGTCAATAGGGTTGAGTGCTCTCATTGTTGCTATGCCTTATATACATAGACATAATAATAAAAGAAACAAAAAGTGCAGAGGGCAGCATCACCGACTTATAACAAGACAACTCAGAGCAATTAAACAATCAAATAAATGAACTGCATTGTGCAGAAGATCAGAGCTTCATATACACATACGAAGAACAACTACAAAATCATGATAACTTGCTATCTACAACATGTAGAACATACAACATGACGATGAATACACAGAAGACGGAAACTATGAAAATTTGCAGAACGCGGAGCCTACTAAACATACAGATAGACAACATATAAGTAATACATTTCAAATATACTGGTAGTAGTTTTTACAGAAAATTGAATCATCGATAGAGAAATAGAGACAAGATGTCAACTGGCAAATACAGTAACATACCAACTGTCACCACTACGTCTTCTTCACAAGTTCGAGATGGAAGTTACAAGACAAATTATTTACAGTATATTCCTATCATCACTGGGTTACCAGTGCCAAACCTGGTCTCCCTCATCTTCACATTACAACAAGATAATAATATGTGATATGAAATGAATGAGGAAAGCCGCAAGGGTCACCAGGCTCGAGATTACGAAATTAAGACATCAGTGAAATAATATGTATAATACATTGCACAGATTACATAGAAAAGCAGCAGTTAAAGTGGTGTGGCCACATTATAAGAATGCATCACGGCAAATTGTCTTTACAGTCATATAACCAAATGAGATCAGGTAACACAGTCAGAGGAAAACGAAAGGAAAGATGAATAGAAAACGTCAGGGACATCCAGAAAAGACACGTTCATAGCACAACCGAGGCAACACATCTGGCTTTAGAACGAAAGCTCGAGCTCCAATCACCCCTACGTTTAACGGCAAGAGTAACTAACCACCTGGGGAAAGACAATATACAATAGTCAATAGGGAGTTAGTTGCCGTCTTCTTGGTCTGTATACAACTTTTTATTGAGGTTTGGTTACGCAAAATGCACTTCTTGTGTTGATATACGCTTTTTTTTCAACCGTGTCTGTTAGTCCAATTTGATTATATCAGATATATGCAACCATGAACAAGTAGTGGAGGTCGCGGTTCTAGTAATACAGTCTCTACTACCCCCGAGTTATGTTTCTTGATTGTTTTTATTTTGTATTTTTCATTGTATATGAACCAAATCAAATGGGACGCGTAGTGTCCCTGCAGTTAGGTGATCTTCAATGGTCACGGGCATGTCACAAAAACACAATCGTTATTCACGGACATGGTTTGAGAGATGGATGTCTCGATTTCATAAACATGCAAGATATATAGATTATTGCAACGGAATAGCTTAGTCGTCTGACATCGTGGCTCGTGGCATGGTAAATATAACGAGCATGATACTGGATATCGAGAGGTGTGGATATCCATAATGTCCTACACCAATGGGCATGGCACTTGATAATAGTGATGCGATTATCAGCTATAAAAGGATACATTCTCAGTATTAGGCACAGCCTGACACACAAATGATGTGAGGTTGGTACAACACAGAGCAATGAGAGGGAAACCGAAATTCTGACGGAATTTTGCAGTAAAATACAAAACAAACACCATAATCATACAGAAACGACTTTTCGACTAACAAGTCTTAACCAGGACCAAAAAAAATAACAAGAAATGAATATTAGACACAGAGAATCCTAATATAAGAGAGCGCCCAAAAGAAGATGGTAAGGGACATAAGTTAAGAAAAAGAAAGACAACGGAAAGAGGAGACACATATTGCAGGAATAGAAGAGTAAAAATAAAAGCAGCAGCACATGTATAATACAATCATAAATATCAGTTATATCAAATAAAAATACTTTTCTGAAAATTGAAACTAAAAGATTGAAGCTCGTTTTAAAGGTAAAACGAGTAATGAAAATAATGTGGTGCACATAAAAAAACCAAGGTCATTCACCTATTATGAAAAATTACCTTTAGTTATTGCACACTGTGAAGTCCGTAGATAGAGGGGGGGTGGTTTGCTGGAAAATTCACCCTCCCCCACCCCCGATCCTAATTATGCTATCAGTAGATGACATTGAGTACTAGGAAGAAAACCAAATACAAATGCGTTTAGCCACACCCTTACTTGGTTTTCCAAGTAATGATCTCTCTTTTTTCTTTTCGCTTTCTATCCGTTTTATGCCCTGCAGTGGCAGGGGTAGAAGAGTTCTCTGGAGATGGCTTGCCAGAAGGCGTACATGCAGCTCTTGTGAATATGGCAGTTGCTGGCACACCTCTCCAGTGTTCATGTTCTAAGGCAGTAATAATTCTCCTATGTCACAAGCCTGACAAGCAAGAAATGGGGTATTCTGTTCTAAACCGTGCAGTATGACGACTCTATTGTCTTGTATATGATGATGATGATGTGAGTACGCCTTGCATTCATTAACAACCTCTCAATATATCTAATTTGGTACTCGTATATACAGGCTCGACAGGACACATCAGTTTCAAAAATGTAATCAATAAGCTGTGAACAATAAACATGGGTGCTATCATTGAACTAAATTATTATATGTAATAGGTTGCCAATCCTGTGTATCTCCTACATAGAACACATATGTACGTCAGAAATAGAATAGAGATGCAAACATCTTCACAAGAACCAGTACTTTCAATTTGACAACGAAGAAAATGTTCATAGTTTGGACATATATGTCGACATGACTTCTTGTCACAAACGATACCGCAGATAACAGTCGATGGTGAAGAAACAGATGTGGACAAAAAAATATCATTGATTGGCAACATCAAAGACTGGACAGGGTATGGATTTTCCCATCCTCAACGCTGAAGATATAAATCAAATGCGGACTATTAGTGTTTATGCATTCAGTGTGGTACCCCCCACGGTCTGTATTGGTTATTAGCGTACGGATGGACAGATTAATAAAATGTACACGTACTAATTATCACGGGGAAATATTTGAAGGAGCGGTATTTTTTAGAGTCAATACGTATTTAATAATAATAACTGCAGCAGCAACAACATAATAATAATAATATTAATAGTAACAGCAGTGACAACGTAACCAGAGCTAGTTACATGATTAGTTGTATCAGCAGGCGCTGCATAAAAACTTCACTAACAGCCATCATGAGTGATGTGTTGTTCTCAACCTTTTTGCGAACATATGAGTTTCTGAAACAATTTCGACAGTCGCTGGATTATGATGAAAAATTACCCACTAACAGAAGAAGAAACTGGTGCCAAATCAATATTCATATGAGTGGTCAGTTTTAGCAAGGCCAATCACGTCAGAGTCCAGAAAATTGTATTTGAATTATGTCCAAGTTGATTGCTTGCCTCGTCATTGAGCCATGAAGGACGATCTCCCCCAAGCTGGCTAATCCTGACAGATCTGGCAATTTACAGAGTTAAGCACACTTAAGCTCCACTGAGATGATAAATACTGAGTATTTTGTGAACATAATTTGACAGTTTTTGCGGCCCGTGATTTGCGTGCTGCTAAAACAAGACCTGCATATCTTAACAACAGTTATAGAGCTGCAATGAGTGTCTGTCGACGAACAGCTGAAGAATACCATGCCTGAAAATAACGAGTTCTAGTCAACAGCGCTACACTTCCTGAGAACAATTCGCGCTTAGTCAATTTCTGGATACATACTGTAACAAACAGTAGCTCCAGAATAGATATTTTATCTAAATGTTTCTGTTAGTTTGTATTCCATTTTTTATTGATATATTATGAAATCGAGAATGCACTATATAGAATAAAAATAATATAGAATTTAGCATATTCAACTTCTGCATATTGTGTTATATTTCCGTTGACGTTAGGATTTTATAACTCATAATTTTGCACATACTACCATTTATAAAACCGTTAAATTTATTGTACATGTGTATGCAATTTTTTTCCCAGTTTAAAAGCAGTAGGCCTATTTATTGTAACTGTATAAATCAATATTTTTAAAAAAATATTTAAGACATATTTTGTATTGTTATTTCCGTAACTACATACGGTTTGTAACTGCATACATAATACATCTCGATTCCAGCTCCTGGGAGACAACATCACTTGATCGCTCAGTCTGGCACACCCACCACTGCTGGCATCAAGAAAGTTGAAAAATAAAGTACACTGCGGGCAATCCACAAGCGCAAGAAGCAGAAGGACAAATCCGAAAATTCTCCTACCCCGAACCTTCAGCACTCCTGCATGCACTGCAATAGAACTTTCCGTGCACGAATCGGACTCATCGGACATCTAAGCTCTCACAAACCAAATTATACAATTACCAATTGTAATTATTATTATTGTTTTCATCGCATTTATTGTTTTTCATGCCATGCTCATCTTCGCTTGCGAAGGAGGAACGCCATCAGCACATACATAATCACATATTTTATTTCGTTTAGCTAGTGTGTTTTACATACATTGATCATTAACCTATGTTACGTGGCTGGGTGTAGACATGCAATTAAAGGCATTGGTTGATGAGGTAAACATCTATTCAGTAACTTGGGAATAAACCCATCATTAAAAACGTTGACCATTGAGGTAAGCAGTGAATTGGTGGTATACACATCTTTAAAACCAACGCTTACCTTTCCTGAAAAAAATTGTAAAACTGTAACACAGTGTTTTGAAATGCTATAACATTTCATATTAATTCATAGCCTTGTCATGAAATATTTCACTAAATCCAGAAGTGCCATATCGAATGGCGTAGGCAATCATGTTTCTTCACGACTCTCTGTCTCTTGTGTTGTCAACAAGCTCGTTTGGTGAACTTTCACCGTGTCATAATACTAGTCCATCTAGCAACTTCTCTATTTGTCGTCCCCTGTTTCTTTTCCCCTTGTTTGTTTCCAGTATTTAGAGGTCGATATCTCAGAGTGGTTTGAGGTACCGAGTGGATTACGTCCTTGATGCACACTCTCGCCATATATCCACGTTCAATATCCACGCAAAAAGTATAATGAGGAATGTGAGAGAAGACATACACAACGCTGACTACCACAATTTAAACATTGGTGGATTCGAAATCCCTGAACTACGCTACGCAGACGACACAGTGATTCTTTCAAATGATATAAAGGGATTTGAACAACTAATCAAGAACACACAAACATGTAGCGAATCACAAATCTTGTATTTGACACGAAAAAAAATCATGTCAACAGATATAACGACACAACAACTAAAAATCAGTATAGATAATACCGAGATAGAATGTGGATACATTTTAATACATTTTAATACTTATGAGCAAACATCAACGGTGCAGGAGACTGAGTAGAAATAAGAAAGAGACTGACAATGACATATTGTAAAATAACATAGTTTAAAAATATATGTAAAAACATTAAAAGAAAAACTAAATTGCTAATATTACGAAATTTTCGTAACACGAGAAGGAAAACAAGAGAAAGTCAAATATTATAAAGACATTGAAGAATCCAGAGTGTTGGTTACTAAACACAATAACAAAAAGAAATCTACACCTGTTTGGTCATATAAATAGGCACAGCTGTTTAGAAAGACACATAATGGATGGCAGAGCACCTGGAAAGAAGAGAAGGGGCAGATCAAGAAGTCGATATACTGACTACCATAAAGATAACATGAATACATAGTTGGAAAATGCAAGCCGCATCGACCAAGACAGTTAGGGGTTAATAGAGTTCATTGGGAAGACAGCAATATGGAAGGAATACGTCACATGACACACTCCAGCATATATGTAAACATCTGCAATAGTATTCTTAGCTGTATTATTAGGTATTTTCATCATTCTTATCAGCAACTTTATCTCTGTAGTCTCCAGTTCGTTTTGAATTGTTTACAGTCAATGCTTTACATCTATAACACACAAAATTGGTTTGATATAACATTTCAGCATTGTTGAGATTCCTTCTGGAATGCTGTTTTGGCTTGTGCTTTGTGGCACTACATCCCACTAGAGCTTCTACCTTTTGATGTTAACAGGGTGCCTAGAAATATTCCACTCTTATGAAAACATAGTAGCTAAATGGAATGTCGTGCACCGGTTATATCAATATTCTTATTTTTCATCTAAATTAATATTGTTCACTAACGAATACTAAATCTTTGTTAATAACTTAATAAAGCATGCCCAGAATTATACATATCTTTTACATTATTATTACATTTCTATGCAGCCCATTACAGTTTATAAATTTCATTAACCTTGCCGGCGCTAAGCGAAACGGGTTAGAACATAGGTTTCCAAACTAATTTTGGCACCGCCCACTTTGCAACATATAAATCTTGCAACGCCTCCTTCCTGGCTCACTCCATCCGATTATGATAGTTTCTCGCATTTAAACATTTCGATATATTCTACGTAAATGTTAACTAATAATACATTACTGATTATGCCGTTATTTATGCTGACGACCTGGTGGTGTGGTGTGTGGAAAACATTTAAAAATCACTAACAGGTAAAATCAAACGACAATATACAATATAGAAGTATGACAGAGAAATATGTGGTTAAAATCAATGCTGAAACGTTCTCAAAACATTCTTCACACTCTCAAATAAGCACAAAGCAGGAGAGATCAAATGTGGAAATGTACTTATCCAAATAGAGGAGTTACTTGTGTACTTCGGCACCATTCCAGATATCAAGCTGACATAGATGCCTCACATTAAAAGATAAAAGCAGAGGCAGACAATAAACTTGCCATAATCAGGAAATTGGAAGGACCAACATTGGGGGTGGGCCAATGCAGCAACATTAAAGGAAGTATATACTCTAGTTTAATTACACTAGTACTATAGTGTGGGTCAAAACAAGCATGAACTTCCGCGGCCAATGTTCAGCTCTGTATAACGCACAAAATCAATCACCTTGCCATATCACAGGTGACATGAAGACATATGCAATGAAGCAAAATACGGGCATCACCCCCCCCCCCCGCGCCTCTTTCCATAAAATTAGGACACTACGACCATAATCCAAGCAGAAAATTACAAGAGCATAATTTTCTTTACAAATAAATTACAAGAACACACAATGAAGACCAGAATCAGTTTTATTAATAATAAAAAAATTCAAGAAGGGATTATAAGAAAGAATTACCTTAACTAGCAAAGGAAATAACACCAAAACGTTACCCAGTTCTGTGGGAGCGGGTAGTATACAAATCTCAATGGTAGAACCACCGTAACAGCAACTACACTATGAGAGAACTGAATAATCTCCACAACACATACATAGTATGCATCAGGATTAAAGACATGTACCATAGATACACGTCGATACAAGTATATACCGGTGGATCAGTAACCAGAGCAGTGAAGAATTTTGGTGCTGGAGTTCACATACAACGTTGAGAGACAGCAAGTAAAATGGCTAGGTCATCTTATGAGAATGAAGCCAAACCAAATACCAATAAGAGCATATAATACAAGAATATCCAGGCGTAAAGCCAAAGGTTGACCAACACAACGGTGGATAGAAAACATCACGGCAGCCTTGAACAAAAATCGACTAAATGCAACCTCGGCGACACATCTGGTCTTGGAATTACAGCTTTAGCTACCACCACTACGCTTACCGGAAAGTGTGAATGCGATCAACAATCATTCACCTGGGGAAAGACAATAAACATTTGTGCACATAAAATATCCCAGAAAATGAAAGCGAATCCACATATTCACTGATTTTTGATTTACTGGAATCTTGTGCTCCACGTACTGTGCGAAAGTTTAGTTCCAAAAAATGCATGCATAGATAATTACAAACACAATAAGACAACGTCAACAGGCAGTGTTTCCTACTGATGCACTGTGTGTCCTACACGCCCCTGTTAGCGATACACTGCCAGATCTGAAGGAAGTCACACAAGAAGTAAACATTCAAAGAAGAATAATTCTACATTGAATATCATCCTACTGTGGCATACGAGGATATGAAGAGGCAGATATGCAATAAAAAGGTGGAGCAACACAGGAATCAAAAGACCAACACATCACAAATCAGGAAAACAGGACCCTCGTCAGAGCTATTAGAACAGCCAAAAGACAATTATCTCAATATTGACAGAGCTGAGCAGGCTATAATCTTCCGTATTAGGACATGACACAACAGACTAAACCGTCGCTTAAGTAGACTAAGACGTGTCACCCTCTCTGTCCATGTGGACAGGCAGAACAGTCAGAGGAACATATGATGGTTTGTAGTAAACCAGTTGAAGGAGGTACTCTGTCGCACGAAAACGGATATCCACAGACCGTTGTATAAGAATACTGAGGAACTTTCAAATACAGCAGCATTTATTACGAAAACCGGACTTGCTGTGTAGACATGTTAAACTACGAACGAGAACAAGAAGCAGCTGGTAGTTAATTATTGAACATTTAGTGGTTATTATGTGCTTCATCTTCAACACATCTCTTGCTACTCTACATCGATTTTGATTAAACATAATACAAATGCAAAGATTCTAAAGTGTACGCTGGAATAACATTATATACATTTTCATGTTATGTTGTTATGTTCCTCCAGGGTCATAGGTGGCGCATAGAGCAGAAACCATAGCTTTCCATACATTTTCATACAATGATTTAAATATTAAAACTCGGAATACATATTAAGAAATTGCATTACATTTGGACGACTCTTATTGTAATAATTAAAATATCATAATATATAGTAAAACTGTATATATGTTGAACCCACTTGTATAAAGTAAATTTGCAAAGCAAAAATAACAAATTAACGTGAGATAAGAGAATGGTGGATTTGTAAACTTCCGTTAAAAAACAGTCGTAAATCGACACGCTCAGCTATATACAATCGGTTCCCTTACTTAGTAAATTCGCTACAACACAAAGTCTACGTTCAGCCAAATTAGACGATGGAAAAGCAATTCATAATTTTAGCACTATTTCCCATAATCCAAAGTATAGCGTCGGTATTTATTTCTAAAGCCAGAACTTGTGGTATGGGCTATATAATTATATTTTTAGTTCTTGATCTTTTTTGAGTTGTATGAGTACCTCTTCTAAATTTGATGATCCTGCTGTGTTTACATGTGAGAACGGTTCTAGAACCCAATTTGGTATATTCATGTTCTAAATACCATTCGATCGCTCATTGAAATCAGCATGGCAAACATCCAAGTGGTGGCAGTGTGTAAGTAAATCTTCACATTTTGAAGACACTACTAATGAATTTGAAAAGTTCTTTTATTCCTCTCGGCCAATTCCGCTTGAACTCAGTAATATATACACACAGTTATACATGTTCTATGTTCTCATTGACAGACAAAATTGAAATTTATTTATGTCATACATGGTCAATTTTTAAATTGTTTATTTTTTTTTTAAATTGGTGAAATTATTGGTCGTGTAAGATGGACATCGATGACTTAAAATGCACAATTTAAATCATCGTATGTCCATCTTACACGACCAATACTTTCATCAATTTAAAAATCGAAAATTATCTAATCGCAAAATCACGAAAATAATTAATATTTAAATATATATTATTAATATTTATATAAGTAACTACCGAAGCACTAGACCGCCTGAGCTATCCCCGCCCCAATTGGTTCTGAACCCGCCAGCGCTCCTCTGGAAGCCTTCAGTGGCTATTGGAAGGTTATTCCGTCCACTTTGTGAATGTATGGATTAGATACAAGCCGTGTTTTGAAACCCTGTTTACTTAGAGCTAGTCAGGACAAATTGACTCAGAGTACATCAACTACACAGACCATATGATGTTATAATATAAGACATTTACACCAGCGTATTGTTCGTAAAATTTGTAATTGGGCAAATATTTTATTGATATGCATGACATTTTCAGAAATGTTTTAAAACGTAATGACATAATGTAGAAATACTTGCATCAACATTCTTCTTCTTCTTTCTGTCCTCGTGTACCTGTCGATGGTGAGGGGAGAGTGAGTGTACGGTCTTTTGCCATTCTGTTATGTTTCCACTGTTCTGTTTCCAAGTACCTATAATACACTATATTTTACGAGGGCGTCCAATAGGCCGACTCTTTTCGTTTGTTAAGGGTTTTTTGGATACTACTTTGCTCTTTCTGTCTGGTAATGTGGCCGACTCATTTAACTTATTGTTTCTTGATATATTCTATTGTTGACTGGATCCATAATTGCTTCCTTAGTGCTTCATTCCTGATTTTGTCTCTCAAACTAACTCCAATCATACGTCTCACACATTTCATTCCAGTGGTCTTAATCTGATGTATTGTTCTAGAACTTAATGTCTAAGTTTGACACTGATAACACAACGTTGGTAAGAAAATGGTGCTGAATAGCGCTTTCTTTGTTTCTAGTGCAATATCTTTGTTTCTTAATAAAAGTGTTAACTGACCAATGACCTGACATGCCTTATTACATCTTACGTTTATTTCTGCTTCTTGTTTGTTGTCATATCTCAATGTGCTTCCCAGATATTTGAATTCATTTACGTGATTTAGCTGTTTATTATTTATCTGTATGTTGATGTTCCCCTTTTGTCTTACAATATTCATTATGTCTGTTAATTTGCATCAACATTGAACCAACAATTTGCATATATAATGCATGTACACAAACACTAAAGATTGTCTATGCTAAAAATTATAACGCTACCGAATATGGCCATGTCGTGTGAAATGTGTAATATAACTAAACCTGTTTGTGTCTCATTAAACTCTGCGAACTATTCTAACGTAAATTTGAGTCAAATTCGAATATGTAGGCCATTGGAAAACGTGTATCTGTTCATATAAGCCTGATAATCCATTTTGATAAATTACTGTATAATTAGTTTATTATGTGAATATAGTGTTACGCATTCACAAACATCAGAACAATATGCCGCCACGTGTGAATGGCAACACCTTGTGAACATGAAATTCATACATTACTTATTCCGTTCAACATTCAAATTACCATTCAAAATCGCATTATACTAGTTAACTCATACTTACTGTTTATGAGAATATTAAAGGAAATGTGAAGGCAACTATTTTGAAATGCCAATATAACAGTATCGGTATTCCTTGCTCCCAATGTAGCGTCCCTTCAACGCACAAGGGTGTTCCAGTTTCAAGATGTAGGCACGAGAAACTGTGTTTTCCTATCTTGTAACATCTGTGATTTCATATAATGTGACCTTTTAACATTTGTGATTTCAGAAACTGTAATGTTGTAACATCTGTGATTTCATATACGGTGACCTTGTAACATTTGTGATTTCATAAACTTTGATGGTGTAACAGAAGTGATAGCATACACTGTGACCTTGTAACATTTGCGATTTCGTGGACTAAAACTAACTTTGATACCATCACTCACATTGTTGTACTTTGAAAAGTGAATGGTGTGTTGCATATGTGTTGTCGAGTCCTGAAAATGAGACAAGAATCGTACCAATGATTACCTTCCATGCATGTTGTAAAATGCGATTAAGGAGGTTATATAGTGGAGCACGACGTTCCATCTTAGTTAAATGATCTAGAAAATATGTTGACATCGCACGTATCTGGAAAAAAGGGCGCATCTATTTCAACAAACTGTAAACCATGACACACTTCATTCTGTTCTCCGGGAGTGCATCATGCTAGTATTCAGGAGTTTGAGAACACACAGCAGACGATGTATTGAAACTAATATTCCTACTGCAGTGTTCAGTCAAAGTGGAATTATTAATTTAAAATAATAGTTGCATTGTGTAATATTTCCTATTTGGGTCAGCATTTTATAGCCACCAACCCCAAATAATCGACAGGAAGACACGTTTGTCGTGTCTTGTCCTATCCATATATGCCGTTAGGCGTCATGGGGAGCCGAAGTCTTCTTTCTTTAGCCATGCCGCTGCCATAGGGCAGTCTTGGCGTTTTAGTATTTCTCTGATGTCACATATCCATCTTCGTCTGTGTCTTCCTCTGTTTCTCTTTTCAGATTATCGTCTATTCAAGATTATCGATGGAATGCGGTCTTGTTCCATTCTGATTAGGTAGACTAACCATTTGATCGTATGTGTGTCTATTTATTATTTGCACGATATTATTTGCACCAGATTTCTTATAGTCATCAGGTAACATATCCTGAACAGGATGTAGCAGTTATCACCCTTTCGAAACTTAGGTCGGTCGTGAGCTAGTCTCCCTGCTTCCTTTACTGCCATGTTCAGATTATCTTTGATGTGCCATTGTTTATAAGACAACATTGACTTATTAAATTTAGATGCGATTCTAAGTCCTCACACAGTGTGTCGGACTATCTTCATTGTACTCCTGAACCCCAACTGTATTGTATCCCTCTCAGCAAAGGAATTGCGCCGCCTGCGGATAGTACTACTCATTGCACATAACTACGTAGCTTCAAACGATACTCTCTACTGATCTCTACAAAAGTAACGTATAAACAAAAGTGTGCAATTCGGTATCGAATCTGCTATGTCGTGAACTCAAGAGAGCTAGCGTAACCATCATTTCAGGGAAATCGTGTTTTACGAAGTTTTTCCGAACGTATCCGTTCACAATATAGGCAAAAATTACACTTTTCCTGCCTTGCAAGAACCTTGTAGACGAACGGAAACTCGGGTTCAAGAATTACACCAACAAAAATAATCAACATGAGGTGCCTCGCAGACTAGCGTAGGTGATCACGAATCTACACAACTCTAGTTTTAAAATATCTTTTATAACGATCGTTTGTTAACTCTCTGCTGTTGCCCGATTTCAGACTAAATATTTTATTCAGCTGTCGTCCTCAATCTCTCTTTCTCTTGAATGTGTGTGTTGTAACTATGTTCTCAAGAGCTTCATGTCTCAAAATGTGATTTCCCCCCCCCCCCCCCCCGAACCAAAAAAAAAGAAATTTAAAAAAAACAACAATTCGTAATTTTTATGCTATTATAAAATAACCGTCGACTACGATTCGACTGTTTCAAATTACGTATGTTATAATATAATTTCATGTTCTGCATACATGCATCAACTCGTGCAGCGCTGCAGCTCTGTACACTTTCACTTGTGTCTAAACATTTTCTGTTCATGCAAAAAAGACATTTATAACTTATAAAATTTCGTGATAAATCATGAATAAAATCTCCATACCAACGTTCTGTTAACAATGTCAGACGTTAACAACGCTTTCCAACTACATAACTACATGAAGGATAAATGCATAACACAAGACAAGGCTATAAAGAGTAATGCATAGAAATCAAAAGACTAAGAAAAGATTCAGACATAACATTAAGATATCATGTCAGGAACGATGCGATTACACAAACTGCCTGAACAATGTCAATTGTCAAGATCAAATATATTGAAAAACAGAGATGTATATGGTTCGACCACTTACTTGAGAAAAACAACCCATATTGGTTAGCTGCAATTGAATACATCATGTGGATAGAAACAACGAGAGGCAAATGACAACAAACAATAAGATGGATTAAAAGAGTTCCCAACGTTTCCAGACGGCACATCAATCAACCAAATATTATATAGCCTGAAACCCGATCTTCATTCAATCTTGCGACGCCTTATAGCAAAAGTAGAAAAACAAACAATAGATAGAAATTCCGTATCCATATTTTCAGCCTTAAGTCTTAAATTGTCGCATAGTTTGTTCTCAGCTTTCAGATTATCATTATTTAGGTTATTTAATTTCTTTCTATTCTTACTCTTCAGAGAAAGTATCTACAATGTATGTATCTGCAATGTATCTACAATGTAAGTATTTACATTGTAAGTATTTACAATGTAAGTATCTGCAATGTGATTATGTATCTAAAATATAAATATCTACAATATAAGTATTTACAATGTAATTATCCACAATGTATGTATTTGCAATGTAATTATCTAAAATGTATGTATTTAAAGAGTATTTGAATGTAAAAATCTACAATGTATGCATTTTCAGTGTAAGTATCTACAATGTATGTATTCACAATACAATTATCTTCAGTATAAGTATCTACATTGTTGTTATCTATAATGCAATTATCTAAAATAACATAATCTAGAATGTTCTTCTTATACTACAATGTAAGCATCTACAGTGTAAATGTATACGATATTCTTATTTGGAAAGTAAGTATCTACAATTGTTTTTATTCTAAAATATAAGTATGTGCAATGTTCTTCTTATCATACAATATATTTATATACAGCGTTATCTACACGGTTCTTCTTTCACTTTTTATCAGGATCTGGTTTTTAAAATATGTCACTTTCTCCGTGTTTTTGATAAGCCCAAATTTTGTTTATCACAAATCTGCCCATGAGCCATCATTTAGAGCACATTTGTCAGCAAACCGATTTTTAGATATTGTGAATAAGGTGTGCTAATTATCGTCTTCTCCTACTAGACATGGCCATGTGTGTATTTTAATGTAACCCAATTTATCAGAAAAAAATTATTTTCTCAAGATGACATGTCCACTCTAATACTACTTAACAGACGTTATTATATTTCTTTAGTTTCCAATTAAATGACATTGCCTACAGGTTTGCTTTTTTAAAATAATGGCTACGCGATTCGTGAAGTTCGGGCGTTATTATCAAACCGACATAGTTTGTGGAGTTTTTGCACAATCACCTATCGCATCTATGTGGTTTTGGAAACTTGTAAATATAACTTATAAAGCGGCCTTTATTTCTACAGCCCATAGAAAACCCCCCTGCGCTCCTTCACAGAAAAACATGCAGTAAGGAAAATTGTATTTATTTGTTTTTCTTATCATACCTACACATTTTTTGGAATTCGTGAGCAAAAGTATCTACTATTTGTGAACAGGTCATCCAAGGTATTAAAACATAGTGGTTACATCTATTTCTGTGCCAGGAAATGTGGGTGTTCGAGGCAATGAAAGAGCAGATCAACTGGCGCCATGCACGATTGTGGCATAGGGCGATGGACAATGAATCGAGCTGACGTTTTGAACTCCTTAAGAGATATATCAAACGATAGTGAGACTAGTGTGGATGATGATTCCTTGTCAATGGTCAGGATTAAAAATCAGGCTTTGAAATGCGGTGTTGATAAAAGTGAACATT
The DNA here is from genome assembly GCA_034231615.1 of Meghimatium bilineatum. Taxonomy (NCBI): domain Eukaryota; kingdom Metazoa; phylum Mollusca; class Gastropoda; order Stylommatophora; family Philomycidae; genus Meghimatium; species Meghimatium bilineatum. Next base: position 48,493,405 of record CM067300.1, read on the forward strand.
TTGAAAAGCGCAGAAAAATGATGGTCAACCAGCATATGAACGCTACTATCAGCAGATGTGTAATGGAGGAAACACTTAGGGAGAGATCGGAGCAACTGGACGTATCCAGTTTTCAGTGATGATGACCCGACGACTAAATAACTAACTAAAACATGAATTTTAAACTGTCGTGCATGTCGTACGAGTATTCTAACACATACATAGGTTGTATTATGCTACTTCTTCTTGTAGTAGATCAAAGTGACCAAGTACTACCTTGCTGAAGTGAAATAGGTACATGATCTCTCAATATATTCACAGTAGACGTATTCCTTACACAGTTGATAATTGTCTGATACTTTTGTGTATCACTTACACAAGGCATTCACGTTTTGGAACAGAGCTTGTGTAGCTCCCCCTGCCACAATATCTAACATAGATTGTTCATTTTTACATTAGTTTGCATGGTCCTATCAGAATATCTCAGCTTTTTAAAGCGTCTTATAACACCTACTACTACTACTACCTGGTACCAATAAGACATTATACAGCCGGCGTTTCATTCTGATAGAGAGCATGATGGCATATACCAGTTCAAAATTTTAATGATAATATGAGAAACAGTCTATCCAATAGAGGGATATCATTGAATTATGAGAATGAAAATCACATGAGAATCAGAATGGCATGAGAATTACAGTGTGTGGGTGATATATCGATCAATTGTTTATGGAGATAAACAGAAAATCTCAAAGTGAGATGGAGGTTAATGATGTGTAGGTTTTGATAAAAATAATACCAACTACTTAGACAACAAAGAAACCTAATGCAGATGTCCTCAGAGATGGTGGAGTAAAAAGACAAATTTTAGTAACAATTAAAAACCGACGGTCACGATTGGTTGTGGCACGTGAAAGATGGGTAAAACTTGAACACTCACTAACCACCGGAGAGATCAAGAGGATATAAACTTGAGGAAGAAAGACATAGAGAGAAGTTGTTAGATGGTTTATCACTTCTACCGGAGATAATATCACTAACTGAACTTATTGACAACACAAGAGACAGGGAGTTGTGGAGAAAGATGATCGCCTACGCGACCCGCATAAACACTTTATTTATTGACTGGTTAATCTACTTCTAATAGTTGCATAAATTCGACATATTTATCCTTATTTATTAACCCAACTAACAAAACAACTCTAATTAGAGAGGTGTGTCCTTGCCCAACTTCGGATTGTGGGGAATGAACTTTTATATGTGGACATAGATTTATGTTGTTATTGTTTATTGCCAATATAACTATTTAATTATATTTCTATCATTCCAATAATTACAGCTGTCAGACAGTGTTTATGACTTCCTCATGTTAAACGAATAGGTCAAACCCATTAACATGGTTTAAATACTATCTCTCAATGTGTCACTATAAGTGGCGTAGCGTTACTAGAAGTCATATTATATATGTATATATGTGTATGTGTGTGTGTGTGTGTGTAAAATAGTATCTATATTTGCTTTGTAGTCTACAACAAGTCATTTGGCGGAGTCCAACAGGAACAAATAATTGAAATGTCTTCAAGAAATAGGCATTGATGAAAATTTAGTTTGCCTAGAATTATATATTGGGATCAAACTGCAATAACAAGGTGTGAAAACAGATATTAACCATATATATAAATAAGAAGAGGGGTAAGTCAAGGATGCATGTTATCACCTAGCCTATTTAATACCTACACAGATACTACTTCTAAACATATAGAAGGAATGCCAGGACTCAGATCACTTGGAAAAAAAAAAAACAAGCAGAGATATGCATGTGTGACTGTCCTTTTAGCAGAACGTGAAAGAAAACTACCAAGACAAATAGATACAATCGATAAATCAGTAAAGAATACGGATTAAATATAAACTAAAACCATGATAATCGGCAAGGTCTCTGAAAAGTAGATGATAAACATAAAAATACATGTACTACTACAAGTTTAACATTATCAATATATCGGGCACAAATGATGGCATATGCGAAACAAAAGATAAAAGGAGAATAGGAATGGCTAAAAGTACCTTCAATGACATGAGGAAATTATTAATATCTAAACAAATTACAAACAAGTTAAACTTGAGAGTTATAAAATGCTACATCTGTTCTATATTAATGTATGGCTCATAAATATTGACAATATACAAACAATTAGAAGATGGAATTGATGCATTTGAGATTTAGATATATAGAAGTATAGGGAGAACATTTGTGAAATGGGAGAAAACCAACGAAGATTTTTTAACAACACTTCTTTTGAAAAAAGAATTATTACGTGAAATACAGATCTAACAAATACAATTATGTCGACATATTACGAGACATGACACCGTCTTACGCAATATTTGAGGGTAACGAAGAGGGGAGGTGTGCAATAGGTAGACAGAGATACAAGTTGGAGATTAAAATCGCGAGATAGACGTGTTACAGTCTAGCAGAGTGCACCAACAAGACAAGAGACAAGGGATGTTTGGTGTCTTTTGCAGCCAACCATCGTTGCGGAGACGGTACGTAATGCTGATGAATAAAAATATAACTTATGTTTGTGCAATATGTGGAATTTTTAAAATTGAATGACACCCTTTGATCTTTGTCGGCATATAAAATAGTTTGTATCGAGAACAGACATTTTAGCAGTTAGGACATTACACCGGATACAACTTTACACAATGTATGTCATATGTTCTAGAGTATAAAATAGTTAAATTTCATACTGAAATCATTCACATTGTGTGATAAATGACATTTTGAATTAAGTCCAAATGTCGACTTATAATTGACTGCAATCACCTTCAATTATCCTCTTATTGGTGATAAGAGCATATAATACAAGAATATCCGGGCGTAAAGCCAAAGGTAGACCAAGAAAACGGTGGATAGAAAACATTAAGATAACATGGACTAAATGCAACCTCGGCGACACATCTGACCTTGGAACTACATCTTAAGATACCACCCCTACGCTTAACGGCAAGTGTAAATGCGATCAACAATCATTCACCTGTGGATAGACAATCTTCAATTATGTGTGTGAGATATGTGTTGAGAAGTAGACTTTATATATATATATACATTGTTTGTGTATCTTGATGATTTTCATTCAATAATGCAAGATCGTCGGCAAAGTCGATGTCTTCTAGTGATGTGCTTTTTTTTATTGAATTCCCAATCACAGGATGGTTGTGTTTTTTATCATTACCCAATCAATTGCTATTTTGAATAGCAATAGTGACATAGAGCAGCCTTGTTTAACACCAGTAATCACAGGGAACTTTTCGGAATTACCGTTTTCTGTTCTAACACAGCAATTTGACATTTTATAGAATGATTTATCGTATTTATGTATTCATTTTGAAATCAATATATTTTTTTAAATGTCCAAAGCGATGTTTGATGTATGATGTCGAAGGCTTTGTTTGAATATCAACAAAGTATATTATGTGGTTGTCTCTAAATTCTAAACATTCTTCAATTATTGTTCTAAGAGTGAATATATGGTCTAGGCAGGATCGACCTGGTCTAAAGCATGGCTCTTCTTCTCTAAGTATTTTGTCTAGTGATGCCTTTACTCTTTGCATGCGCGCATCCAGATAGCAGCGTGACTCCCCTCCAGTTATCACAGTTTGTTAGATCTCATTTCTAGGTAGTTTGATAATGATCCATTTTTCATTGTTGTGGTGGGCATTCGTTTTCCCAGATCGTATTGAAAATATCTAATATAAAGGGCAAGGTATTTTCCTTTGCTGCTTTTAACATCTCACTTGTGATGTCAACCTGACCTTCTGCTTTATTGTTTTTCAATCTTAATGGCTTGTTTTACCTCCTCAAGTGTGAAATTTTATGTCGAACTTCTAGTGGTTTCATTGTCTAATCTTCCTCTAAATTAGGAGTAGATTGGGGGTGTGGTCTGTTAAGAAGATCGTGCAAATGTTCGGCCCATCTTTGTTTTTCACTTTTTGTTTTTCAGTTGTTGTTAGAACTTTGCCATTAGTGTCTAAAATAGAGGCGTTTGCAATAAGTGGCTGGTTGCACAGTTGCTTGGTTATGTGCTGACGTATTGTTGTTATGATTTGACGCTAATTCAGATTCTACTTCTAAGTTCTTTATAAAAGTATATTTGTCTTTTCTAGCGCTTGTTGTAAATTCTTTGTTTAAAAGTGTGTATGTGAGTCTGTATTGATCCTGGTCTTGAGTAGTTTTTGCAGCAAGTAATGTTTGTTTTATCAGTTTGCGGTTTTGGATTTTTGACCAAGTGTTCTTCCTTATTACATTGCATTACATTACATTACATTACATTACATTACACTATATTACATTACATTACATTACATTACATTACATTACATTACATTACATTACACTACATTACACTACACTACACTACACTACACTACACTACATTACATTACATTACATTACATTACATTACATTACATTACATTACATTACATTACATTACATTACTATATTATATTATATTATATTATATTATATTATATTATATTATATTATATTATATTATATTATATTATATTATATTATATTATATTATATTATATTATATTATATTATATTATATTATATTATATTATATTATATTATATTATATTATATTATATTATATTATATTATATTATATTATATTATATTATATTATATTATATTATATTATATTATATTATATTATATTATATTATATTATATTATATTATATTATATTATATTATATTATATTATATTATATTATATTATATTATTATATTGCATTATATTGCATTATATTATTATATTATATTATATTATATTATATTATATTATATTATATTATATTATATTATATTATATTATATTATATTATATTATATTATATTATATTATATTATATTATATTATATTATATTATATTATATTATATTATATTATATTATATTATATTGTATTATATTATATTATATTATATTATATTATATTATATTATTATATTATATTATATTATATTATATTATATTATTATTATATTATTATTATGTTATTATTATGTTATTATAATATTATATTGTGTTGTGTTGTGGTGTGGTGATGTTCTGTTCTTTTCTGTTCTGTTCTGTTCGGTTCGGTTCTGTTCTGTTGTGTTGTGTTGTTGTGGTGTTGTGGTGTTGTGGTGTGGTGTTGTGTTGTGTTGTGTTGTGTTGTATATATATATATATATATATGCATACATATTATGGAAGACACGAAAAACATCACAGGAATGGAATACATCGGTGATTGTTCAAATCTGGAATCAACAAAGCAGTAATATGGACTACACTAAGTATAGTGGCATAACACTGTTAATTCGCTTACAAAAATCTTTAGCAAGATGCTAGAGAGAAGAGTTTGCTAATAAATGGAACCACAGTTTAACAACTCACATTTGCAGTTTCGGAAAACTACACGCTGTACAGGTGCAATATTCGCCATCAACCAACTTTAAGAAAGAGCGATAGAACATAACCAAAACTTAAATTTGGTTTTCGTGGTCCAAGGGAAAGCTTTTGACACAGTGGATAGAGCCCAACTATGGATAACACTATAGTCATATGGAGTTCCCCAACATCTGATAAACCTATGTCAGAGAATATACTCCAACAATCAATGCACAATAAGAACGATCACAGGTATATCTGATAATTTCCAAATTTACCCTGGAGTGAGACAGAGATGTGTACTACCCCCCCTATACGCATTGCTCATAACATACAAAAGTATAATGCAATTTTAATGGCATTGGGCCACAGAGCATGAGCCCATGGACTTAGCAACGAACCGACAACAAACTTATCCCTGCTGTATTGTTTTTAATAATGAATTATGTTGACATACATGTCCAAAGCATGTAAGTATTGGTCCTTTCACCATTGCACGTAATGGTTCTTGCACATTGCATATGTGTCTCATGATGTTTTCTTTAGGAGATGTGTAAACGTGTGTTGTGTCAGTTGTAGTTTAAGGCAAGCAACTTTATCTCCATATCTGCAGTGAGTGTCAAGTTCTCACAACCATACAACATAACAGAAATCACTAATGTGTTAGAATGTTTCTGTAACACTGATGTTGATTTTCTAAACTAAACTCTGCCTTGACATGACAGCTAAATCTATACCATAAGAGATATGTATGTTAATTTTCGGTTTACACCGGGCCAGAGCCAGAAAATAATTATCAACCACCAGGAAGGTAGATTTTTTTCCCCCACATAATTACATCACAGTTATGTTCACTGTGCCATTACTCGCCACCTATTGACTACTGGTTATGCAGAACTTCTCTATTGCTCCAGGTATGCAACCACATATTCAAGTCAAAAGGATTGGCACTATCTATGTCACTGTACCTCTATGATGGGCCTCAGCCATAGGAAAGAGTGATGTCAGTTTCCTCCTCGCAAGTGCTGCGCAGTGCATCTCTGGCTTCCTCCCAACCACAGAAGGTTCATACATATGTACAACAAACAAAGCATAAAACACATTAAAACAAGAAAATAAAAGGATGAGAAGCATACTTATATAGATGATGTACCATAAAGCTTATGTAAGTAGATAACCGCAATATAACGGCTAACGGCATGTTTCTACCAAGGTGTTCTGTTGAATGGGCGGTTCGTCTAGTGGACTATTTGTGAGACCAACAGAAGCAATTGCATGCATACCGGGAACATTCGAAGGTGTAAGCAGAGGATGGCACAAAATCATTGAAAGACAACATTAAAGACCGAAAAGGTTCTGATTTTTGGTCCTGAAACATAACTCCAACATATACGTAAGAAACATAAAGAGCATATACGTAACAAACATTAACAGCATATACGTGAGAAACATAACTCCAACATATACTTGAGAAACATAACTCCAACATATAGGTGAGACACATAACTCCAACATATACGTGAGACACATAACTCTAACATATAGGTGAGACACATAACTCTAACATATAGGTGAGACACACAACTCCAACATATACGTGAGAAACATATACAATATAGACGTGGACAGAACAATACAAACTTTTACAGGAGAACACAAATATGTTATGACAATGGTGAAATGTATTAGTACACGTGTGTGGTTTATCCACGAGGATGAGACACGAAGCACGATTTCGTTACAAAACTATTCTTTGTGGTATAATAACGAAGATGAGAGGGACAACAGAAATTATGGATTGATCATATTAAAACTAGACGGGATTGATATTCTTCAAAGATGAACAGGGAACGGAGAACAATATGACTTGGCGTAATTTGTGTGTTGATGTTTCCAGAGTGGCACTATGAAGGTTATGGATATGATGATGGCGATACTGATCTCCTTTATTATTGAGATGAATAAGTTCGGCGATATAATTTGGTGCGGTCAAAGATAACGCTGATAATAATGATAACGTACTAGACAACATATATGAAGATAGATAGAAATCACGTCCAATAACATTATTTAATGATGATCCAACAGAACCGTGTCCATTGAGGCACATTATTTTTCCAGTAGAGACAATACAAAGATAGATTACAATGGCAATATAGAGATACGTGAAAACTGACAATAAATACATGTATTTGGAAACATAACCCATCGAGTGAACGAATGATGTCATTGAGGCATCATCATCAAACCCATAACCCATCAGGGTGCCTGGAAAACATCAACACAAACATTGTGCCATTCCTCTCTGTCATCAGTTCTTTGTAAGAATCGTAATCATGTCCAGTCTTTAATATTGTCACTCTCTACTTTTCTCTAACCTCCTCTTCGTTTTTCTATTCTCAAATATTCCCTGAAAGATATTATTGAAATGAAAATCGTATTTCATTACTTGTCATACCACAAATGTTTACGATCCAGCACCAATGCCATGAGATGTTTGTTTTTGTTGTCCTGCAAGAGTATGTATTTTGTTTCTCACATATACGTTGATCTTGTGTGCTGTATAATGGATGACACAATATTCGTATGTAGCATTTGTTTTAATATTCTGTATTCTCCTTTCCATTTCTACTGTAATTGTCCAACTCTCACAAACGAACGAATCAATAGGTATTATTACAAGACAGATACATCGATATTGTCTACAATTTCTGTATAAAATATGAATACTAATGAAGCCTCTATGTCAAGGCTAAAATTAATTTGGAAAAGAAATATGTTAGAGTTAAAATCAAACTCTATAACACACTAGTGCTTTCTATTGTGATGTATGGGGTTGAGGGTTGAACACTCACTCACATCGGACATGGATAGGACAGCGGGCTACATACCCTTCGAATATAAATGTTAAAAGACACACGTTGTACGACTCTCATACAGACAAATGTGTATGTAAGAAATAATATATATATATACATGTCTCAGTGACGTACCGAGGGTGGTGCGGGGGATAGGGGAGGGGGGGATTCAGCCGCACCGGGCATCAAGGCTTGAGGCGCATCAAAATGTCCCTCAAAATAATGAAAACTTTGAAATGGGGTTTAAATGCTATTGCCGTGTCAAAGTTTATGCCCCACACCGTTAAACAATAAAAAAAAAGTTCTCGTTAAGCCCATTTATTTGGCAATTTAGGTAATAACACATTTTGGCACATATTATAAAACATTAAAGTTGAAATTAATTAATAAGTAGAACTAGATTCTCTCAAAGTAAGATACTCCCACAATTTACTTCAAAATTTTATTTTCGCTTGTAAGAAAACAAAAAAGTAAGTTTCAGTTTCGATCGTCAATCCATTCAGTCGTTCGCTTAGCACCGTAAAAGTCCGTCATAAGCTGTATTTCGTTGTTGTTGTGATTAGCTGCTTCAATCTCTCAGGATATGCAGTAAGGATCACTGTGTCATCTGCATATCTTATTTCTGGATATTTTATATCTTAAATATTACAAAAGTACCCACCGATGTTTATTGGAAGAAACTCATTTTCCTCTCGTTCTTCTCTTACATTTCGCATTATATTCTCTGCATAGATGTTAAAAAGATAAGAGGATAGAGTGCACCCCAGTCTCACTCCACTTTGAACAGAGAACTATACAGATGTTTCTCCCTCCACTCTCACTGCTGTCTGTTGTTTGTGATATAGTGTTTCAATAAGATGTATTAGATGTTTGGGGAAGCCCTTGTCTCTCATGACGGAAAACAGCTGGTGATGTTTAACACAATCAAACAACTTGGTGTAGTCTATGAAACACATATGTAGATCTAAGCCGTATTTTCTACATCTCTCAATTATATTCCTCATGTTGAATATGTGGTCTCTTGTTCCTCTTCCTGCTCGAAAACCGGCATGAACTTCATGAATTTCTGTTTCTAATTTGTGTTGTATTATTTTCATTATGATATGCAGTACTATTTTGCTGGCTTGACTAATTAGTGCGACTGTTCTATAGTTAGTCACTGTTTCAATTCTGGATTTCTAGGCACATTACTACAGTAGGTTGCCGTTTATTTCGGGAGGAATATCCTATATTCCGAATGGTAAACTACTAAACGTAAATGCTTTCAAGAAAATCATTGCAGCCAAATAATCTGGGTTGATGGTTGCATCTTGTATCGGGACTACTACCAATTGTTTTTGTTAAGGAATAATAGAGCAGTGAGAAATCGTGTAATATATGATTCTAAGAACAATGAAAACTATTATCGATGAACCATACACCATCTGACATGAAGAAACATAATGAGATTTCCGAATTCAAATTGTCACCAGACAAAATACTGTCTGGGTATAGTAATCTTTTTGTGTAGAGAACATACTCATCTCGTGATATCGTTCTCTCAATGCAAGATCAGTACAAAAACGAGTCAACTGACTCAATTAGGAAACTGGTCAATGAACTTTATTATTCTCCTTCGGGGAGTTCACGCGAGGAACTCTTAAACATCAGCGTCAGGAACCTTTCTACACACTAATTCTGATGTCTACACGGGAAAGGAACCTTCTCAAATGACCAATTATCATGCGATGTCGCTCCCAAGCGCTGTACATAATGATTTTCCCCTCCTATTCAATATTGGTCGGCGATATAACTGCTGCTTGACTTCGTGTGGCTTATTAGCGCCAAATAAATCACGCATTTTGTAAAAATATTAACTGATCAATATTGTATTAAAAGATAAACTATATGGAAACATATTGGCGTAATATGTATTAAAGTAATGCATTATAACTCATTTGTTCCGCTCTGTGGCGGCATGGTCAATAGCGCTTCTGTGATGGTCAAAGCACCTGGTTGGAATTCCGTAACATACACTGGTGCATTCTGGACCGTCCATAGAGCAATAGCAAACTACTAAACTTATTTATGTTACTAAGACAATCACTACAGCTAAAACATAATAGAATAATCCGTACATCCGGATTAAAATATGCTACCATTTTTTGTAATGACCAACAAATGAAATGTATCCATACACAATTAACCCGTTAGGGTAGCAGGAGTAGAACATAGTCAGGAAATAGTACAACATAAAACAACATAGTACTACACAGTCAGAAAATAGTACAACATAGTCAGGAGATAGTACACCATGGTTATTTGGTTGGTTGCTGATCCAGCGGTTAATGGGCTCAGCCGTTGACCCAATAGTACAGCACAGAACAAGATAAAATACATTAATATGCATTTCTCCAGCGATTGTTATCCTCATATACAGATTAATGGAACAATGTGACATGTCCAGTCTTTGATATTGTCTGTCCATGATTTTATTTTTTCCTCATCTGCTTCTCTCACTCTCAACTGTACCCAGTAAGATATGTTATGATATGGAATTGTCTCGACATACTTGTCCAAAACCACATAGATTTTCGTCGATACTGAAAGTAGTTATTCGTGTGGTCTTTCGAGATTCTATGATGTATTTGTTACGTATGCTCCATATATCGCATGTTCGTGACAGCAGAACATATCCTACAAGAATGTCCCCAGTATGCAGACCTGAGAAACAAGACATGGCCCACCCCAATCAGTGTTGAAGAGAAACTGTATGGCACAGTGGACACTTTAAAACAGACAGCAGCCTATATCATAGAATCCGAAGTCCCAACCTGACTGAGTAATGATCGCCGGAGAAGAAGAAGAAGAATATCGCATGTTCCCTGTATAGGAAAGGCGGAATATTCTTCTATAACAATTGTACTCGAAATCGTGTAACCGCCCATCTGCTTACAGTGAGTGTCCAAATATCAAAATAATACAACATATTTGATCCGATATATGTATTCATTATCCTATGTAACGCTTATGCTGCGTCAGATATATATGCCGGCATCCATCTCCTCGTCAATCACCGCTTATGTCTATAAATACTTATGAATATCATCACTACCTGAAGGCACTGTGATTCGTAGTTATGACGAAAAACTCCGAACTTATGCTTTTCACCAAGAAAAATGTATCCGCCCATAGATTACCAACTGGTACACTTCCCCCAGAAAATACTTCTGTGAATGTTAAATACAATCTGTAATTTCAGTTGTGTGGGCTATAACGAGCAGAAAACATCCGCCATCTTGGCAGACCGACTTTATAACATCAATATTTATGCCATTTGCAAATTGGTCTACCCAAAAGTACAGCAAAACGGCATTACGATAATTCGTTTGATGTCAATTTTTATGTTAAAGTAGCATATTTAAAACAAATTAACATATCACATTTACAAATATATAAAAATAAATTTATATGAGTGTAACTGAGGTGATATAGTATTAAAACAGGTCCACCAATTCAAATATCTAGGTACAAGTATTACAGCAGATGGAAGAAGTTCAACAGAAATAAGATGCAGAATAGGACAGGCAAAAACAACATTCAGAAAAATGAAAAATACACTGTGTAATATGACATTGTCATTAGAGGTGAGAAAGAGAGTTCTGCAGTGCTATATAACCCCTATACTAACATATGGATGCGAGTCTTGGACAATAAACAAACTGGAAAGTGGGAGATTGGAGGCAACAGAGATGTGGTTCTACAGAAGAATGCTGAGAATACCATGGACTGCCAGAAAAACTAATTTAGATGTGTTAAAAGAGTTAAATGTCAAACGGACCATAATCAAGAATATAAGAAAAAGGCAATCTTCTTTTTTTGGCCACTTCATGAGACAGGCAGGTTTAGAAAACATAATCACAACAGGCAAGATTGAAGGCACCAGAGACAGAGGGCGACAACGTGAGAACATATTAGACAGTTTGACAACCTGGAACGGCAAAGAAACAACAACGACTTTGATACATAATACTGTGGATAGAGAGCTGTGGAGAGCCATGACCGCCTACGCCACCCGGCATGGCACCTGATGATGATGAACTGAGGTGAACAGAGAAGCGCTATAGCAATAAGCAGGTCTACAATCATTCAGATAATATTAATCATTAAAAAGTGTCAAACTACCTCGTCTACAAATACTGCATCTAACTAAATATACATGCTGAGACATATTTTCCATAGAAATAGACAACAAACTACAATATTTCGTGCCACTACACGATGCTAATTCGTTATGTTCATTGACTGACAACACGTGAGTTAACCTCGTGTGTGGACACGCAATAGAGTAGATTGTGTCGTGTTTCTGTCGATAGGTCAGAGGTCATTTTTTTAGACTGATGTTTGCATTGAACCTGTAGGACTTAAGTTGTAGAGGAAGTGGTATACAGCCATCACTCAGTTATCGCGGTTAATAGGGATCAGAACCGGCCGCGATAGGTGAAAAACCGCGAAGTAGTGTCAGCCTCTCATTTTGAACACACGTACATTTTTTGTCTATTTATAATATCAATAAGTGTATATGAAACCATATAAGTGCATATATTTCATTAGAACATTAAATCATAGTTTCAAACATGTACATACACTATTAATAGTATAAATAACATACATTAAAATAATGTATAAATAATATAAATATGATACGTGTGTGTGTAACATATGTAGATGTAACTAAAGTGTACATACTGTAAAGATAACCATACGAATGAGAAATCCGCGATGTAATGAGGTCGCGATAAAACAAACCGCGAAGTAGCGAGGGATGACTGTAGCACACTCAAAATGAAAGTGTCCCGTGTTAACATCATTATGCAGTATTTGGACAATACAACCGTAATGTCCGCTGTTTCATTGGGTAGCAGCATGCTTAAGGATGATGTAGTCAATATCACGACCGTTGTATTTATTTAACTCTAAAAATTGGATCACCATTTCCATAGCCGGAAGTTGTCATGAATTGAGCTGCCCAACTGGAAATCGAGTCTTGGACCACCAGACTTGGTAAGCCATTGCTGATTAATATATTTTATTCTCCTTCGTTCGTTCTCAAACTCTGCAGATTAGCAGGTTGTAGTCCGGAGAACGGCATACACAGTATCATTGTTTAATGGCTGCGCTTAATGCACATTTCGGTCTAACACATTTAGCATGGCTTTGTGTCACAGTTACCCTTTGTGACATTTGACAGACAACATCATCCTCAGAACATCATTAGTCATCTAGTACCACGTGTATAGCAGATAACACTGTGACTGTATTTTGTTCGGAATTCGTTCCCCAGCAACAGCCAGACGACAATATTTTTTTAAGTGTAATCTTTTAACTACGTGTTCCTTTCTATTGAATTATTTCTAGACTTAGCCAGTATTGTCGAAAAAAAATTCAAATTTGTATGCTTACCACAACAAGTTAAATTTTTATAGCTAAAGCCAATAAACACAAAATGTAAATTGTGTCAGAAAATAGATACACTGGTTTTCTTACACATTGCATTGCGTGTTTATTGGCTATAGTAAGTTGTGTGTTACATCGATTTAACGTTCGTACGGGTTTCAGTGGAAACAACTGTTCCTATAGTATTCATGTTTGTATGTACGATACCCACAAAACATGAGATATTTGTGTGATTTTAATACCTTAGCTTTGACATTTTGTAAGGTAATCTCATATGATTTACAGTAAATCTTCATAGGCCTATGTTGTATAGCTGGAACAAGCCATTTTTTATTGGACTTACTTTTAAAGAAAAAAACCTCACTATAACACAATTCACTTGCATTTGAATTTACTTGCGGACTTTCAGCAATGCTATTATTTTGTATTGTACGTGATCACTGGAAGTGCATTTCTTTATTCTATGTGTGATATACTGTTCTTGGCAAATTGTTTTTTTTTAAATTTTAATCTTCAATGTTCTGTTTGCTAACCGTGAGGAAAACCTTTAAGAATTGATTAATGTATTAGTCACGGACAAGGCTGGATTTAGACTTGATAGGACACTAAGCTATTTGAGATATGGGGCCCTTTAACGATTACGAGTATATATATATATATATATATATATATATATATATATATATATATATATATATATATATATATATATATATATATATATATATATATATATATATATATATCGATTCTTCAATTAAGATTAAGAATTCTTGAGAAAGGGGGCAAGTTCAAGATTCCAACACTGCATGCAACTGTTAGGTAGAAACACCACAAACCAACTATGAGCAGGAGACTCTTTTCAAAGAATTGCACACCAACACAGAGTGTTGCACTCTTCTGCGTATAGCATAACGCACTGGAGAATTATCAATTACACAAATGCACATGTAAAGTAAGAGTCGATGGCTAGTAATTCGTATAGTTTTAAGTATCAACATGATGGCCGTTAATGATGAAGTGTCTTAAACCCCGAAGACACACATTTAATTATATATATATATATCATTGAATGCATCTCGGAATTTTACGTTTAAGTATGTTATACACTGAATATATACAATATGAAAATTTATAACATCAATACACGAAATACTTCTTTCTTTTCGTTTTAGTTCAAGCATGCATGCGCCGTTCTTGCTTACAGTGTCACGGATTTAGCGTTAACAGGATGTGATCTTGAACCGTTTTTCTCAAAATCTCCCTATATGGAACTCTCTTATGTTAACTTTATCTGCATGGCTCTTCCAAAAAAAGGGAAACTTTCTTTTTGGCATGAATTTCTTTTCTTCTCCTTACTTCCTAATTGATCATGCTTGACGATTTGTCTGATGATCTGTCACAGCGAGAGAATTCAAGTTGAAATATTTTCTTATGCATTTTTTCAAATGGTCTCAGATGTTGACTTTTCTGTGGCCAATTCTGTGATTGAACATGTTCTCCGTCGTCCATTCTCCATCACCAGCTAGTTGTTTCTTACGTTTGTTTCATATTACTCGGATACAGTACGAAGGATCAATGATACTTCCTAGTTCTGCACTCAAATTTCATGAGAGCAACACCTGGCGTATCGATCAGTGATAATTTTGACAACTGATCAGAAGATTTGAGACTCAATGTTTTAATTAAGACTGAACTTATCCACTTCTACTATACTATTTCACTTTCAATATATTCGCACTCTACACAAATTAAGGTAAATACATGTTTTGTCTTATTTCAATTTTGTGTTATTTCCTTCTTTAATTTGGTCAAATAAGCCTTGCAAAACCATTGATCGGTGCGCTGTCTTCCCGAATCCGCTGATACGAGGTTCAACGTCTATTTAACTGGATATATTTTTAAATCACCAGTGTTCGCTTAGTCAGTTCCATGTCTGCCGGGAAAGTAGAATCAGTCGAAGTGATGTTGACCACATCATTCCTAGGTATTCCGGTGTTTAATTAGTAATACAGCTATCATGAGGATCTTCCTGGTGCAGAGTGTAAACCT
Organism: Meghimatium bilineatum; assembly: GCA_034231615.1. Taxonomy (NCBI): domain Eukaryota; kingdom Metazoa; phylum Mollusca; class Gastropoda; order Stylommatophora; family Philomycidae; genus Meghimatium; species Meghimatium bilineatum. The sequence continues at coordinate 48,509,181 of CM067300.1, forward strand.
TTCGCTAGTGTTCATGGCCGTGAGTTCTAATCCCATCTTGTTTATAAACGGGATATCTTTGGCAGATTCCCGGGGGTTAGCGCTTGAAGCTACGGACTTGGATGTTATTAGTGGTATTCACGACATGGGGTGTGCTGCTACGTTGAAACGGATTGAATGCATATAGTGGTATCTAGAATACAGTGAAGTTAATCCTCTATGCCTTTACAACGTTTGCATATGCTTACTGGGACAACGTGTTTGTTGTTATATGTACTGGGGCAAAGTGTATGTATAATTTATTTTTCTATCTACTGGGACAACACGGAGGTATAATTTACAGTTCTATCTACCGGGACAAAGTGTAGATATAATGTATCGTTTTATCTACTGGGGCAACGTGTAGGTATACTTTAATGTTATATCTACTGGGACAACGTGTAGGTATACTTTAATGTTATATCTACTAGGACATTATGTTGTATAATTTAATATTATATCTACTGGGGTAACGTGTATGTATACTTTACTGTTCCCTCTACTGGAACACCGTGTTGGTATAATTTGCTGTTCCATCTACTGGGAAATGTGTAGGTATAATATACTGTTTAATTTACTGGGACAACGTGTAGGTATAATTTGATATTATATCTTACATACATTGGAATGCCCAGAGGTGCTAGAGAAAGTGTGTCCGTTATTGGAAGGTCCGAAATTAATATAATTAACACTGACTGGGAGAGTTCGGTCTGTCTGGGAAAGTTGGGTATGGCTGAATCTTGTGGATCTAACTGACAATCAATATAAGGTAATACTGTGTGAAACGTAACAACAATATTAATTACGTAGAACACAGGTTTTTAGGTTTTTGGAAGTTTTACTTGAACATGACGGACTACCACTAAGACTAAGGTGTTAGTGGTGTAAACACGAAAACATACACATACAATACGCAAGACATTTTCTACGTTTCGAATCGTTAGGTCTTTCTAAAAAATATATAAAACAAACAGGGAAAAACAATGAAAACAGTAACTCTGTGATAGGTGATGTTTTATCAGATTACTAGTACATCGGTTATAGTAGATAGACACTAGTGTATTTAGTGCCTCTGTGGTGGTAACATTGTTTATACTATTGTTACTGTTTTCTCTGTTTGTTTTATATATTGTTGAGAATGACCTAACGGTTATAAACGCTGAAAATGTCTTGTGTATTCTAATTTGTATGTGTTGGTGTTTACACATCATAGCCCCTTAGCCTTAGTCCGTCGTGTTCAAGTGAAACTTTAAAAAACCTGTGTTCTACGTAAGTATTAGTGTGTCTAACTGGGATTGTTTTGACCTGACTGGGTCTGTTGAGTCTGGACTTTAGCTGCTGAGTCTGAATGAGACTGTTGGGTCTGACTGGAATTTTTGAGTCTGAATGTATAATTTTTGCATAAATTAATGTTCTATCGGAATACTAAGCTTACGGGTATGTTTTATCGGATTACTAACACATCGAGTAGATGTGTGATGTTTTATCGGATTACTAGCACGTTGCGTAATGTTTTATCAGATTACTAGCACAGCAGATGTTGTTTTATAAGACTACCAAAACAGTTGGTTATATTTCATTCGATTATTATCATAGCGGTTGACGTTTTATCAGAATACAAGCGCAGCGCGTATAAATATAATGTGATATTTTATCAGATTACGAGCACTGTGGATGATATTTGATCAAATTACTAACACAAGAAGGTGTGTTTCATCAGAATACGAGCGCAGCGCGTAGATATAATACTCACGTGGAATACAGGTAATGAAGTTCTACTGGATAACGACTGAGCACTATCACTGTCGGATGCATATATGAATTAATATATACAACAAAACACAGAATATAAACATACAAATGACAATACACAGGACAAAATCGACGTTTCGAACCACAAGACCTTTGTCAATATACGCAAATAACATAAAAACAAAAACAAATACGATGAGTAGAAATGACTGCACTACAACAAACGTATCCGAGTGAAATATGGTTGTGGATATAATGTGATATTTTATCAGATTACTAACACTGTGGGTGATGTTTAATTCGATTACTAGCACAGCGAGCGATATTGTTTCGGATTACTATCACTAAGGGTGACGTTTTATCAGATTACTAGCACACCTGGTGATATATTATAAGAGTACTATCAAATGGTGATATATTATCAGATTACTAGCACATAGGGGCACCATCATCGCCAGGTGTCCTGCCAAGTGACGTAAGAAATCATGGCTCTTCACAGCTTTCTATTTCCAGTTGTATATCAGGATCATTGTCCTTTCCCTGCCGTGCCAGGTTGTTAAGCTGTCTAATATTTTCTCACGTTAGCGCCCTCTTTCTCTGTCGCCTCCAGCATTACCTGCTTTGGCTATGTTCTAAAAACGTCCTTGTCTGATAACGTGGTAAAGAAATACGATTGTCTTTTGCATATATTATTTTATAAGCTCAGTCTCGTTTGTGGTTCTATTTGACAAAGTTTACCTGTTAGTACATGGTACTCTCAGCATTCCTCTGTAGAACCACGTACCTACTGCCTCTAATGTTTCAGTTTCCAGTCTGTTTATTGCCCAAGACTCGCATCAATATGGTAGAATAAGAGTATTATAGCACTGCAGTACTCTCTTCCTCATCTTAAATGACAAGTACATATTACACACTCTATTTTTGATTTTTCTGAATGTTGTTTTTGCCTGCACTATTCTGCTCATTATTTATGTTGAACTTCTTTCATGTAATGTTGTTATTTTACCTAAATACCAGAATTGTTAGACCTGTTTTAATACTTTGTTGTTTTCTTTTATCTTTCAAGTCTTTGTATATTGTTCCTTTGAAATGACTTTCTTTTATGTCTTCTTGCTGTTTAAGAAGGACCTTTATCTTTACTTTCTGTGACTTCTACATTAATCTTGTTGTTTCGTTCACATGAAACATGTCTATATCTGTAATTGTATCTCCTTAATAAAGCTCACTGTCTTTTGTAGTTCATACAGTGGCCAATAGAGCTTTGATTCCGGTGTTGTTTCCTCAGGCCACAATGTTTGCCTCAGCGATTCCTACTCAGTACAATCTTGAAGTATATACTTGACAATCTGTTCTGCCTGCCCACATGTACACATGGATACATGAATATGTTCTTGAAGATGAATAAGTCCATAAAAACTAGTTAAAGGGAATAACAGATAAATTCACAAATTGTGTTCCCTATTTCATTTCTATCGTAACAATCCCCATTCCAATGTGTATATATCCGTTTGTGTTCAGTGAATGTTTCATTCGTTTACTGTTTCCTCTCTCCATTTCATATTGTATCATTTATCTTGCATCACCTTCTGAACTTTCAGCATTGGTGTTGTTATTTAGTACTGTGATGTGGCCAATGAAAGTGCTAGTCTTTCCTCTCTGTGTGCAATATTCTGTTCTTTACAATAATTTTTTTTTTAAATGTTACTGTTAAACGTTCATGTTTTATTTGTGTTTAATTAAACACAACAATGTCAGTTCTGTGTTATCGATGCCGATCTGTTGAATCATATTCATGTGTTATCAATGATCACCTGTTTAATTATAAGTATGTGTTATAAATCTTCAGATTTGGTATCAGTTATACTACATCTGTACTGTATTAACGTTTTTGCATTCTAAGAGAAATATGGATGAAACCACAAGTTAACTACCACCACAGAACTAAAGCCCACTAGATAAAGAATTAACCATTCTACACACAAAGAAATGACAAAGCAAATACGGATATGAGAAATGGAGATATATAAACGAAGAAACCAAATCATATGTGAATAACGTATGTATATAAATGAAGACGCAAACATCAAATATAACAGAGCTATGAAAATGGAGAACTAATTTAGTGTACAACAAATACAGCTATATAAATCAATAACTAAAAGTATATAAGATAAACATGACATAACTGAGAAGAAGAAGAACCGGTGCTTTGGTCAGAACGGCTATGTCCTATCAACGGATGTCGTCTCACAGATAACTGTATTATTTCATCATAATCAGTCATCATTGTCATAAGAAGTAATAACAATGTATGACAAATACTAGACGGATAAATGAAGAAACAACAGTGTATGGCAAAAAAAAGCTACCAGTTAAAGGAAGAAAGAAAACCATATGACAAACACACTATATAAATGAAGAAACAAAATGATATGTGATTAACTTTAAATATATTATAGGCTTGAATAATGAAAAATTATGCATGACAAACAGACCTATAACTAAACTGATTATTTGAAAAAGTAAAACAAGACAATAGGAAAACAATGATTAATTCTTAGCACGATTCTTGTTTATTAATTCTAAATAGCGAAAACGTTAGATCATCGACACATGTGTTAGCTGGGCAGACATTACAATCTGTATTGTATTTGTAAGTGAACATCTTAAGTGATCACTAACACGATATGTTGTTGGTTAGCCATCACGTGGACAGTCAAGTAATACACCACTGCATCTTTGTGACGTGCCCTTTACAGAACGTTGTACACACTGTCACTATGTAAATCATCGGTTCTGTGCAAGCTGCCCAGTTTCTAGTATCATGTTCAGATTATCGTTGATGCTCTGTGTATCTGTGTATATTGTAGTTTTGGTCCGCCTCCTGTTCTCTTCCTAGGAACGTTGTACACCAATAGAATACACTATAGTACATAATACACCAATACCTCGATACAATCTGATGTGTTCTTCCAAAAGGTATGAGTATCGCTCCGACATACAACACATTTCTCTTTCAGAATAACTCTTGTATACTGATACACATTATATAAGCAGTGAAGGGGACAGTCCCTATATCACTAAACAAATCTGACACAAAGTAAAGAAACAAGAATCAATCAAGGCTAAAAGAAAGGCACACAGAGAAGAATAAACAATAGTTAACGTTGACAAGAAAAGTATTAACAGGAACTGCGATCAGCACAAGAGGAAGTTGGAAATGTAATTACAAACCAGTACAGCGGAAAGTCTTCAGAATGTGAGGAAATCACTGTCGTAATGATGTGGGATGGATGGCAAAGTGATTTTTATATATACCTTACTGAATTGTAAGATCTAGGCGAATTGAAATATTGCATATAAAATGGGAATAATAAATGACAATACCATTATAATCAAAACAGAAAAATCGACGTTTCGACCAAAATGTCTTTATAATAAAACCATACCACAGCACGTGGTGCACGGTGGAAGAGAAAGTAGTGTTCACATATACCACATTGCGTTGTAAGACATACTCATATTGGAACATGCACATGATTATTGCAAATACTATTACTACATAATATTGTATGTGTATAGCAGCAAAATTGCTATCCGGCATACCGACTAATAAACAATCGATACTCCAAGCAGCATAGATGGTGCTAAAAAAAGACACTACTAAAATAATAGCACGGGTGCACTGAGTACCGCACTGCTCTCGGACGGACCTAGGGTTAGCAGATAAACGGGATTTTAAAAAGTACTTACTCGTGGTGCATCCTGGAAACTAAAATATAGCTGCTCGGGTTGTGTACCTGGCCAAAACATTTAGGGATCGAGTCTGAAGATGTGAAAATTGTAGATGAAATGGGAATTGACAGCAACCTGACAAGCAATTTCTCAGATAGCTCTGCGTCAACACAGACAGGGGCACTGTCGACACAAAGAGATACATGAAAATATATTTCTGTTAGTCGAAATACAGAGGCATGGAGGGGCGGTCAATGTTGATGTCCCGAAATGGGTCAATGCCGTTCTGTATATTGAAAGTCCTGTGCTAGTCTCCGAAAGGAAAATCCATTGAGTAGAATGAGAGGGCATCACATCCATAGGGGGCAGCGTGACGTGCAAATAAAATGGAGAAAAGATACATGGAAATAGGAACAAAAGCACTGTTCAGCTCGCGAACAAGCTTCTAATCACCGTGCTTCTAAGTATGTGTAGAGATTTTGACGAGGTATTCACGATGTCAGTGAATGAAACATCGGCTACAAGGGTGAACGGACATGGGCCCAACTCTAGTTTTGAGTTATTCATATATCGAAAGTATGCTCACATTTGATAAATGGTTAGTACCCGATAAGAACAGGTATAATACGTATAACTATGCAGGACAGGTTCACTTGAGGCGGAATACCTCGTGCGAGAAAGACGGAATCAACACAAGCCTAAATTCTTAATTACACCATCATCGCAGATTGCCATCCAGGGACATGTTCTGGCCTGGAATTATCAAGGGCGCAGTGAGTGACAAACCATCAATGCATAGAGTAGATAAACATTATTTGCCTGGCGACAGATGTGAACGCTGCCACTTACTATGAAATCATATCCAAATTAAAGCATATGGAAAGTGGATGTACGATCCTTACATGGCGCATAAAGGTAGCACACAGTACTAAACGCTCTCCTTTGGAAATCTCACGAAATTCGCGACTTTCATACAAGAACGAAATCATTTTTTAAAACACATAATCATCTCATTGGAGAGAGACCATTGACAAGTTGAATAATTAACCGAATGAAAAAATCCGTGCAATGGAAAACAACCTTGTAATAGAAAACACAAATATTAACAATGGAATAAACCACCATCAACGAGCACAAGAGGACATAGAGCTGGAACGAAGAGACACGCAGATATGACAAGTGACCCTAGCAAACTATGTAATCTTACCATAATTGTAAATGAGGAAACACAGAGTCCACACTAACAAAGACACCAACAGACAATTATTTTCGCCTTAAAACACACACTTGTAGACTAATGGTTCACCTTTACCAAATGCGGATCAAATAAGTAAATGAATGCATATGTGGATGCCGAACCCAAACACAAAAACACATACTTCAGGACTGCACTACATTGAAAGAGCAAAGACAGGGACTGTCAAAGTGTACATAGTTGAGGCAAAATATGTTCTGACCATGATACGGTAGTGTACTTCGTTCTGAGTAGAATACACACTGAGTGGAAGACAAACAAAAAGTAGAATACACACTGAGAAGAAGACAAACAAAAAGTAGAATACAAACTGAGAGGAAGACAAACAAAAAGTAGAATACAAACTGAGAGGAAGACAAACAAAAAGTAGAATACAAACTGAGAGGAAGACAAACAAAAAGTAGAATACAAACTGAGAGGAAGACAAACAAAAAGTAAAAGACAAACTGATCCTGACAATCTAGCAAGGTCGCAGACGTTGAACACGATTAAGAAGAATAATGAGTCTCTCGTAAGGTCACCACGATGATTCCATAATGAATAAATTGCACAACATGACAAGGAAAATGAGTTCACTACAGTATTTGTTATTGTCGAAACAACGATCGTAACGTTGTTGATTAGCACAAAGTAATGCATAGACTAAACTTAATAAGTGCCAACCTAATATGTGTTCACTTAAACTATTGTACAAATCCGATAAATCTTAGAATCACCACAGTAATATATATATATATATGTATAAGATTCTTTGATGAAAACAGTCTCAGAAGAATAGATAGTGAAACAGTGGGATATACATATATCTACAATGTGCATCAATTGTTGTACAGTGCAATTATCAACGCGAAAATGAGCAAGTGATGAACGTAGATTGTACATATACTACATATAAGATGATACGACAAGAACATACGGCGATGTATTATAATTATGTAGAGATATAGAATAATGGAATGGTATAGAAGAATAGCCTCAATGGGAATCATGGAAAATGGTAGGGTCTCGGGGGAAAATATGAAATCGTGGAACCACAGAGCTGTATAGGAAATACACAACATGGTAATTATATTGAAATCACTTTAGTGCTGTAAAGGGACTGTCCATAAGTTACCTCAACGATGTTTACCAATGTTGCACTTTCTCACACCGAGTTAAATTCGTGGAAACTGTTTAAATATATCAACAATTCAGGGACCAGTTTAGTTATATTACTCGGTTAAATTCCCGTCAGCCTTGAGAATTATTTCCATTTATCCTCATGTTTCCAACTTGAAGTTACTTAATTATATCAACAATTCAGGGGCCCACTTAATTAAATAAATAATTTAATGATATGTTTAATTATGTCAACACTTCAGGTACTTACCTAATTATGTCACCAGGTGATGACCTGTTTAATTATGTTAATAAATCATGGACCTATTTAAATATGTCAAAAGAATTTTACCACCATACCGTCATAATATATATTTGGCAGGAAAAGTTGAAAAAAAACTATATGGTTTGTTTCAAATGCACACAGTTTTATTAGAATATGTAAACAGTATTGTTGAAGTCAACATTTTCAACATTTTTCTTGCCAAAATATTTATCCTCCCATTAAATATTGAAGTAATATATGGACATCCCCATATGCCATCAAGCCTCACCATAGACATCTCCATATGTGAGCAAGCCTCAAACATGGACATCTACATGTGCCAGCTAGTACGCCTCAAACATGGACATCTACATATACCAGCCCGCAACAAACATGAACATCTCCATATGTCAGCACGCCTCAAACATGGCCATTTACATATGTCAGCCAGTAAGTCTCAAACAAGGACATCTCCATATGTCAGTCAGCCTTAAACAATAGAATCATGTGTATTTAATTTATGGTAAACACTCATCACGTATTTGCAACTTTAGAGATTATTAGAACAACTCACATCATGTCTGACATGATTTGTTGATATATTATCAACAACAATAACTTCACTTGATGTTTTTTGATGTTTTCCATTTCTATTTCTATACGCTTTTAAATTGAATTTCCAGAATTGTACTTTCAACCGACAGAGTGTGATCACGGTCTGACAGTTTGAAAAAAAATCAGGCACTCAAACTTTGCTTTCCATCAGGCGATTTCCTGTCGCTACCATCCGGGGATTTCTCCAGATTCTTATAATCGACAGTAGTATCATTAAATGTTTCCAACAAGGAGAGGTGAGCTGTCACATCCGTCTTGTAAGAAATGCAACGATTTCTCACAGCATTCTACATCTCCCCTTAATAAATGTGCATGTTCCTAGTGCATATTGTAACACTTTTGCCTTGCCCCACCATTAGCATTAATGATGGTAATGATGTTCCTTCTTACAAAGCGAAGATTTGCATGACTTTAAGAAGAGTAAATAATAGTATATGTAGAATAGGTGGATGTTTTATTGTGGTAAAATGAGTTTATTACAGTTTTATAACAATGTCCCTGTCATGGCAAAACATGACCTTCGATATACAAGATAGCATTTCTGTACAGAATTAATTACGAATTCATTCTTTCCTTTCTTTCATTATTGCTGTGCTTTCGTTGGTCAATATTTATAAATTGTGGGTTGCATGCCAAGAATAGCCAAGTCCGACCAACGAAATGCTCTGAAATAATCAAAATCAGCCCTCCATCCAGGTCATGTTTACATTTTCTATACATATGGCTGCTATACTAGAGAAGGTCACTGATCACCAATGAATTATTTTTGTCATCGGTTCTGATAGATGGAACAATATGGCAGATGGACACGTCACATGGATAATAATCCACCATAATGATGGTTATTCTACATCTTCTGCGTTCTGACAGATGGGATAAGATGGCAGATTATCAAGAACATGGATAGTGATGCCTCTTTTACTTCTTCTGTTTATTTTACAGATGGGAAAGAATGGAAGATGATTACGTCACATTAATACCAATTCTGTATATTGATGCCTCTTCTACTTCTTTTCTTCTCTGACAGATGGGAAAGATGGCAGACGGTCATGCCACATGTATAACAGTCATGAATAGTGATGCCTATTATAAGTAGTCTACGTTGTGACAGATAGGAAAAGGTAACAGATGACAGCACCATATGCATGAATAACAATCCTTGTTAGCGCCCATGCAATGAGAAATAAGAAACAATCCTGCCAGCTTCTAAGCAAGAATAGATACGAATATGTCTTGTCAGTTTCTATTCAAGGAAAGATAATACTCCATGTCATCAACTATATAAGGAGAGATAAGAATACGTCATGCCATCTTCTACGCAAGGGGAGATAAACTCAAGTGGGAAGCATGAGGACAAATGAAAATAATTCTTACAGCTGACTGGAATTGAAAATTGTATTTCTAGCAGCACCGAATTGCTTTGCAACACACGTACACATGTTTTCCGTACTTAACCAATCACATACCCCTCCCCACAGACAAAAAACTGTGATGTCGTCAAGACATTCAAATTGTTTGCTCAAGTCGCTGAGAACGGACCAATCGAAACAAGGCCTATTATAACACCAACGAACATCCCGTTCAAGTATTTAAGTATCCTCAGTTACAGAAACGTATAACATTCATATTCGTACTAAAAGGACGTAAAGGTCTATCCTCATGCTTCCTATTTGAATCTACTTGTATATTATTCGAAGCAATATTATTCTCGCTATATGTTATTTAATGTTTACAAACTTATGTCTCTATGTTATTTATGTTCGCAAGAATGTATTTATGTCCTTGTTGTATGGCTGTTATATGTGTATGTTTCTGAGGATGATTAAATACTTGTACGGGATGTTCCATGAAGCATGAAACTAATCCAACACTGAACACACAATACAGTACATGTAGATAATTCAATGATATAGAGCGCAATGTTCAAGCACATTACTTATGAAGCTGTTAACGGCGACCTGTGAAGTGACTAGTATGTAGGATGGACGAAGTAGTGATGATTCTTCAAAGTCATCTATACTAAAAGTCGAACTTGGAAATGCGTAGATGTCTTAATTATTGTTGCAGCGTGAGCGGGAATGTAGTAGATCTTGCGATGAGGGAAAGAAGTCTTGTCTCTCCGTTATTATGTATTTGTATGAAATTCACCATAACACGACACTCATAGAAGCAGGGAGATGAACCTTTAGCTTATGTTTGCCTTTACCGACATTATTGTACCTCCATGTCTTAGCAGTCAACTACATTAGTTCATTACTTTCTTCAATGTTAGCATATCCTATATAGGATGTTTCGATTAGTTTGTCAATTTTAGATTGTGAATTTCTAGCCGCGATTTTATATTCAGTGAATTACAATTGCTTTCTTAACCTTCCTTATACACAATTATCTGCTTGCGAGATTTAACTTTTCGTCTTGCTGTGTTAGAAACTATCAGTATATCTGCGCCACAGAGCTAGACATTTGAGTATCTATTAAATTGAATCAAACATTTTTGTTCATTCGTAATCTTCTCATTGACAAGTGGGATTAGGTTTTTTTGGTTTCAATAATCCCTAAATTCACTAAATGTCTGCATCATTTTTACCTTCTTATGATAACCAGGCCGGTTTTTGGTTTTTCCTTACATTATTTGCAGCGTCCCAATACATTTTCCCTTCAATATTTCACACACATGCAGTGTATATTAAGAAATCATAATAAAATATGTCTACATAATGCGCCATTTCATTTCTTTATAAGTTAAGATCCAACTTAAGCTTGATTTATTTCTGTTAATGAGATTCTCTGATCTCTTCCACGGGTCTGCCTTAACAAATGTAGCGCATTATTTCATTATCAGAGAGCAGAAATATTCTTGAAAAGAAGTTGTCAAGACTGACAACTCATTTTCTTAGATATAGAGTAATATCACCAACAAATTCGATTTCCCCTCCATATTTAATGAACCGAAGTAAGTATAGTTTTATAGAAAACATCTAGATATTTGAGAAATGAAATGCATGACAGATAGAAGGTGTACCACATTATATTTGTTATTGCAGAATGTTTTCAATGACTCAATTCAAATAAATACATTTCAGTGAATGTAATCTTCCAGAGTTTCTGTATTCGATTACATGTTTTGTACAACTGATCAGCCTGAGAAAATAAAGACATACACTTTTCGTATTAAGACACTACCTATTCCAGAAAACCGACCATATCTAGATCAGCGACCAATCAATCAATCAATAAAACCGATAACCCTTCAGGGTCGTAGGGGTACCACATTAGACGCTTCAGCACACAGAGTCCTCCAGCGACCAATACACAATTCTCAACAAGATGTTGAGGTCAAATTATCAATTTTTTAACGGGTAAATATGTACATATATCAGATGGTGTGTTTGGTTAATTCATTCATTTTCCTTAACACTGAAGCTAGCACATAGGGCAGAGCTCAGATCTCTCCAATTGTGTTTATTCAAAGATATTCTGTGCAGTTCTTCAATAGTATGTGTATTGATTGTTTTACTTTTTCTAGTATTCTTCTGTTACACAAATCTATCTGAACTTTACAATGTTAGTTGATTAATCCAACGATCGACGGAATGAACCCAGACTTGATTAGAGGAACCCTCTAATCGCCAAACCCTCTACAAACAAACGTCATTACTGGATATGGTGAGATGGTAATATCTCTTCGAAATCAAATGCTTGGTGTATATTACCACGCTCCTTCTGTGTCGACATGCAATGAAAATGACGGTTACAAGATTACCCATGTGAACTATAATGACCACTTGATGGCCTGTTATAACGGAGCAAAGTAGTGTTGTCAGAATGTGGCCATTTCATTGCCAAATTTCAAAAATGTTACTACTTTTAAAGTTCACTGTTCATGAAATATGTATGTTCTGGGCGTTTCTGTGTTGTTTTTTTTTGCTATGAAAATGTATTTACTTTTAGGGGTTTCGTAATATATATATATATATATAATATATATATATATATATATATATATATATATATATATATATATATATATATATATATATATATATATATATATATATATATATATATATATAACTTGCAAATTTACTATAAGAAATGTCACCTATCACCTATTTGGCATTGCTGAAGGAAAAATTTGGATCGTTAAAAGGATGTTCAGACTTAGGTTTATATAGCTGTCACATATATGTTTACCTGCGTCTGGTCCGCCGAAGGTCATTCAGATAAGTAATCGTTGTTGCCTATACGTAACAATTAAAGGTAAACAGTGACAGTGCTATGAGCCTAGTAATATAAATAAACACCTGTTATAGTTGGCCAAACATTAAAGGGATTGTTAGCACATTACATTCAGAATATGATCATCAACACAATATGTGTTGGATGTAGTGATTTCCTTGGCAATATTTACCAACAGTAGTATGTCCTTGTTTTCTTAACGGTCCAGATGTCATTTCTTGCGGCGTATACGAAATCGGCACTTTGTCTCTCACACGGCGTGACACTCCACTATATAATTTAGTTTGTGCGTTCGTAGATGCCCGATGAGTCCGATTCGTGCACATAAAGTTCTATTGCAGTGATACCAGCAGTTATATGAGTGTGCCAGGCTGAGCGATCAAATTCTGTAGTCTTCCAGAAGCTAGGATCGATGCTGCAGTGCTTGAGAGAGCTTTTTATGTGATCCTTTAAGCGCTTTTTCTGCCCTCCACTTGAACGTTTACCTTCGCACAACTCCCCATAGAATAATCTCTTTGGAAGGCTATTGTCTGGCATACGGACGATGTGGCCAGCCCAGCGGAGTTGGGACCTAGTCAGCATTACATGGATGCTTTGCATACGGGACTTCTAAAGAATTTCCATATCTGGTACACGATCCTGCCGTAGATGGCTAATGAGCCCTATTCGAGCTGTAAATGTCCTTGGACAGTTCAGGCATGTAATGACGACTGAAGACGGTTCTTGGTCTATACGTGACGTTCTAACTGCTCTCCGCCGTTGAGCTGCTGCATTTCTCCTCTTTTCAAAAGATGATGCGATCTATTTGAATTTAGAACTCCTAAGTTCTTCCGATGTGTCGTGGTCTATTTCAAACGATTTCAGTGATGTCAGAGCGCTTTTTTCGTCACCTTGAGATCGTGTACCCTTCTCCAGCTCGCCATAGAGAAGTATCTTTGGCAGACGATGATCTGGCATACGCACCAAATGACATGCCCAACGAATCTGTGTCTGCTTCCGGATCGTGCCAATGCTAGGGATACAAGCTCTATCAAGGACAGTGGTATCTAAAATCGTGTCTTGCCATCTGATGTTCATAACATTTCTGAAACAAGTTGTGTGAAAATGAGTTGTTGTTTTTTTCCCATGACGTCTATACACAATCCATATTACACAAGCGTACAATCTGCCGAAAGTACTGCTTGCTTAAAACGTTGACATTTTGTGATAACGTAATACCTAGATATCTAAGAATCAGTGGGAAAACCTTTTCCCTTCTGGAGAATTTTCGTGGATGTGAAAATGACTTGCACTGGGGATTTTGATTAAAGTGAGGAGCTATGCAAAGCGTCGCCATCACTCTCTTGTTGGACCTCATTTGAAACCAGTGTCAAGACGAATCGAGACGACTGAAAGTGAAGTACAATGCAGTGGATGTCCATGGTTTTCTACGTGTCTCAACATGCCCGATGCAACACCGCGTAGCCAGTAGATAGTATATTGTGGGCGGCCATGCACCGACACGCCACCTTTGTGCCGGAGAACGTAACTTTTATTCAATCGGAAAAATTGTTTGTAGGCAAGTTGTATTATCCACTGCTGAGTATTAGTTTCTAACTCTAGAAACGGATACTAACTTATTAACAACGTTAATCAATCCTCGTATGAGATATTGCAGAATTTGAGCACGTGTCGTATCCATGTAGTACAATAACGTTTGAGATGATAGCACAACTAGTAAATATTTAACAATCAATCAACAATAACATAGAGACAGCTTATCAAGCAAATGTTTTCATAGGTTGAATTGCTATTAGAGTCTATGTTATTTTTAATACATTTCCAGTTATACTGGAGATTGTAAAACTGATCAATAGCCACCTCATCCCCATTTAAAAATAAAAGTAATATATTGTGAAAAGGTAAATCTAGGTCCCATGACAGTATCCTGACGTCCGGAATAATGAAAACTCTACATGTACTAAGATCCAGCAACTACTAGGTAGGGTAGGGTGGCAAGCTTGCTTGCTTGTATTCTTTACCCCACCTAGCTCCTGCGTCAGGTACTCATTTACAGCTGAGTTGACTGGAGCTCTCTGGCGATGTGGTACAGAGCGCGTCTGTGACGAGTATGGTGTTGAGTTCGATCCCAGTCACAGATCATTGTGCATACGGACCGTTCAGAAAGCAATAGAAAGCTACTGAGCGTATTTATGTTGCCTAGAAAATCACTACAGTTAAGAAATGCTGGGGTGATGGCTACGTCCTGAATAGGATACGCAACTAAATCTTACTGTGTCGTGTAAATCGAGACATCACAACCAGGATTAATTTTTTTGTGCGGACGTGGTTTCCAAGATGGCACGCTGTGAATCCGGTTATGTCAAGCAAGCTCATCATCAACTAGGCGACTGCGCAATATATAACAATATATAGCTTAGTAATACCGTTAGTAAATACGCTAAATATCAATAATATACAATATTTTCTATTAATGAGCGCGTATTTGAATTCTTGGATGTGTGATAATTTCGAATGGCCATACTGTGGCCACGATTACACATGGTGGGCTTTTAATCTCCCTCGCATATACAAATAATATGTTATTTTTAATAACCTGAACCTTATTTTTCTTTTTAAAATCCCACTAAGTTCTTGATCATGCTCAAGAGACATAAGATAAACAATTAATTATGTTGTACTTTTATTTTAAACTGATAAAAGACAAACTGTGTTGAAAAGCTTCGAAACATTTTTTCTATGTCACATCACTTTACATTTAATCATTCCACTTTGCCTGTATTGCATTTATGTTTAATTTCTTTGTTTATATTGTTATATTCTGAAATGTTAGCCTTTAAATGTATTCTTTGTTACACCAACCTTAAGATATCTTCTGTCATCCAATCATCCAATTAAAGAGGGGGGGGGGGGGTTTAAACCCTTTAATCTTCTGTTATCCAATCTTCTCTATTAGATGTTTCTTAGATGGTAGGATCTCTGCAGATGTTTGCCGTGTATATTCTTTTAAAAGCATGCACTGTCCGTCGATGGTTTGTATTATCTCTATGGTGCTGTACCTGTTTTGTATTGCCGTAGTGTACTGTGCTTGTAAATCTATGTTCTTTGTTTATAGATTTCTGGGGTGTTTTCTTTTCTTGTAGTTCTTAATCTTGGTAATCGCTTTGTAATAACTTTCCCACAAAAGAATCATGGTCGATATTGCAGTCTGCAATGAGCGTGTTTTGGCAGACCTCAACGCGTTTGTGAGTCTTTTCGAAATTATGGTTTAGTTTTTTTTACAATAATTTAATCTTCTTCTTTCTTCATCGTTCTTCAGTCAGATATCAGGTTACAGCACCAATAGCTTCAGTCAGATATCAGGTTACAGCACCAATAGCTTCAGTCAGATATCAGGTTACAGCACCAATAGCTTCAGTCAGATATCAGGTTACAGCACCAATAGCTTCAATGAATTGTGTGATTCGTCATCCATGGAACCCCTCAAGTCTGGAAGCAGTGCCGTCTCAGTAGGTCATATTTTCTCCCTCTCTTCTTGGTAGAGTTGACAGGCATGAAGAATATGTTCTGCAATCTCTGGGCTCAGTCCACAGTTGCACAGGTCTGTCTCAACAATCTTCAGCTTTCGTAACATGTGACTTCTCAGTCTGTTGTGACCAGTTCGTAGTCTGAAAATGATGGTTTGTTCCTTGCGTGACATTTGGTGGTAGGGGTCATTTGGTTCTGCAGTTGGGTGCATTTGCTTCCACTTTTTCTTATATTCTGCTTTTAACATGGTCTTACTTTCATAGTACGTATTATCATTTTCTATTTGTTACAGTGATCCCCCTTTCCTTGCCAGGAGATCAGCTTTCTCATTTCCAGGTATGCCACAGTGACCTGGGATCCACTGCAGTACTGTTTCTTTGGTGGTACTGCTGTGGTGTAGTAAGCAGGCCTAAGTTCATTCATGCTCGTGTTCTTTGGATCTTTCAATGCCTGCAATACTGACTTTGCATGCGTTAGAAATACTGCATGTCTGTTGTGACTCGCAAGCAATTCATGAGCATTTTGGCTGCCTCTATTATGGCTTCCATTTCTGCTTTGAAATTTGTGGAATGTTTGCCTGTGGGTATGGATTCTCTATTTCTTTTCCATCTGGTATTACTATATATATTCCTGATCCTCCGTCTAATACTGCCTCTTTTGCTGATCCATCTGTATATACATGTGTCCATATATCCTTTGGGTATGCGTTCTGTATGTGATTCTTAGTTGTCTCCTTTAGTACTTGTATAGTAGTTTCTGTTTTCGAAATAATGCTTGGTATATTGTCCATAATTCTTGGGAAGTTTTTCCTGTTTCATGTTGGGTATGTGTTAAAGGTATTTAGTGGTTTTAGGTTTTGTAAGTCTGTATCTGTGAGTGATTTTTGGAGCTGTTTAGCGGAGTGTAGAAAGCTACCTTTTTTGAGTCGCTCTTTTGTAGGTCTGCTTAGTCTTTGGTTCATGTGATGACTCTCCAAACATTTGAACTTTGCATACTGTGTGAGGATTTTTTCATTTCTTCTTTCTTCCATTAATGGTAAACCTGTGCATGTTTCCATTTCTGTGATTGGGGTAGTATTCATACCTCCTGTTATAATTCTGAGATTGCGGTTTTGTATCTTTGAGCTCTTTTGAGTGTTACTCTTGGCTGCAATACCCCATGCTGACATTCCATATTCCTAAGCTGGTCTTACATAACCTGTATATGCTCTACTTATAATTTTTCCATTTGCACCCCAATCTATTCCAGCCAATTTTTTAAGGAGTGCTGTCCTCATTTTACCTTTTGTTTAGCACTTGTCTATGTGCTGTTTCCATGTAAGTCTTGGATCAAAAGTGACTCCAAGGTATGTAGGTGTCTCATCTATTGGCAATGTTTGACCATGTATGGTTAGTAGGATTTTCTGTGGTTTGGTGGACATGCTGAAGATGGTATAGGTAGTTTTTTGGGCAATGATAGAAATGGCCCATTGGTTTGTCCACTTGGCCAAATTGTCCATAGTTTCTTGCAACCTTATTTTTGTTGTGCCTACGCTCTCTTCACTGCACCATATCGCCAGATCGTCTGCATACATTGCAGCGTTTACTTTACACGAGAGAATTTGCTCAATGCCATTCATGAATATAAGGAATAGAGTGGGGGATAGAACACCTCCCTGTGGTACTCCATGCTTAAATAGTTTCTTTCTGCTATGTTTCATTTCAAGCTTCACTGCTGCATTTCGGTTGTGCAGGTAGTTTTTTATCCAGTAATACATGCGCCCTGTCACTTTGTTTTGTTGTAGTTTAAGGAGGAGTCCATCTTTCCATACACAATCAAAGGTTTTTTCCATATCTACCCACACCACTGATGTCTGCTTTTTTTCCTGGAAAGCATCCTCTACATCCTGGGCAATTAGTGTAATCTGGTCTTCAGTTGATCAACTAAAGAGGTCACAGTATATAACTATTACTGTCCACAAGACAAGAGCCTATCTCTACACACAATTAACACAGAAAGAGATAAATGTCTTGTAATTAGTGACTTCAATAGCCACTCACAGAGTTGGGGATATACATAACAAGATACTAGAGAAGAAGAAGTGGAGGACTGGCAGTGTGGGGTGAAACTTCAACTGCTTAATGAACCTGAAGACCACACAACTTTCTACTCTAGAAGATGGCACACCACCTCAACCCCTGACCTAGCCTTTACAACAGACGCCTTAGCGAAAATAACATACAGGGAAGTGCTGGAGCAGCTTGTTGGAAGTGACCATCGCCCCATCAAACTCACCATTGACATTAACAATACCCCTGCTGGCCCTACAACCACACCCAGATGGAACTTCAAGAAAGCAAACTGGAGTACGTTTGCTTACCTGACAGACAAATTCACAAAAACCTTAAATCCAAGGATTAAAAACGTGAACAAAACTGTACAACTCCTGGATTCTGTACTTCTTCAAGCAGCCACGCAAACAATACCAAGAGGTGCAAGGAAAAATTACAAACCGTACTGGTCTGACGAACTCGATGAGTTGGAGAAAGAAGTGTCAAAGGCCAGAGACACAGCAGAAAAAAGCCCATCCACAGAAAACAACATATCACTAAAAGCTGCTGTAGTCAAACTAAGAAAAACGACAATTACAAACACAAGGAAAAGCTGGCATGAAAAAACAGAAAATGTAAACTTCGACAAAGAGGGAAGAAAGCTATGGAAAATAACAAAATTCTCAACAACGAAGATAACAAAACAGCACCAGTAACTATAGAGAATGGTGGAGATGTACTCACAGGAAAGAAGGCTGCACATCACGTTATACAGCATTACCAAAGTACTGCCTGCCACAAAATCGATGAAAATAGGAGAAGAGAAGTAAGAAAAGAACTACGGAATATCGAAAAAGAGATCAAAAAAGATAAACAAGATGTCATGAATATTCCATTCACGATCAATGAACTAAATGAAGAACTAGCAGTATTAAAACTTAGGAAATCACCTGGCCCTGATGACATACCAAATGAACTGCTAATTCACATCGGACCATCAGCAAAAAAAGAAATTAATAACATTTTTTAACAACTGTTGGGATAGAGGTCTAGTGCAACAGGTGTGGAAAACCGCCATAATGATACCTATCCACAAGAAAGGCAAGTCAAAAAATAAGGCGGTCATCTATCGCCCAATAAGTCTAACCAGCTGTGTTTGCAAATTAATGGAGCGCCTGGTAAACACAAGAATGATGTGATTCCTAGAAAAAAATAAAATCCTGCTAAATCAGCAAGCTGGCTTCAGAAAGTGTAATTTAATCTATCTGGTTGTGAGTTTTTTTTAAATCTAGGTTTATACATGTCCATTGTCATCCAGAACAATTTGATAGAATCATGCATGTCTTACTATAATATTATTACTTCTTGCCCAGTGCCCTAATATTTCACCACTTTTATTGCTAATGTATAAGACATCTCTATCAGTGACATAACTATGTAGCTATTGTCCTACCTTAGCGTTCATATCGCAATATTTACCTCTTGATGCCATTATCTCGAACTGTTTCATAGCTCTATTTAAATCTGTGTAGAATTGTGTATGTCTTCATTTGATATATCTGCTGTTGGTTCGTATACTTGAATAAGGTGTATTTTAATGGGCTGGCCCCCATAATTTAACTAGTAGAAGTATGATATAATCACATGCACTTTACAGAACTTACTCTATTCATGTCTAAAATTGCACCTACTCGATTTCTATGTTGAACTCTTCCCGATTATATTATTTTGAACTCCTTCGATAATATACCGGCTGCCCCAAACCATATTAAAACAAATATTCCAAGTATGTTCACATCGATTGTTCTCATTTCCTGTTCCATATTTTCTAAATTTCCTTAAGTCTGTCAGTGTTCTCACATTCCATGTTGCTATGCTGATGGTATTATTGTGAACCGCAATAGGAACGCAGGCTATGCCATCTGGAAGCATGATTATAGGCACACTATTCATGTAGTTAGTCGATTCTGTCACGAATAAATCAGTTGGAGGAATAGCACACATAGAAAGTACATTCACTTCCTACGCTATTTGTTCCAGTAACTAAACTTAAGAAATAGAAATTGCATAATTATGAACATTATGTAGTTTTTACGCAAATTACTCACCGTTAATCGAAACATGATTTCATTGGTTACACCATAGGTCAGAGGTGAAAAAGGCACATACTCAAATCAATGCTGCTCTTTACTAGATCACCGTATAAATTTGAAGATGTTCTTCGAGCACAACGGACTGTAAAGTTAACCCATAGCATTTATTAATGCCGTAGGGGTGTGAGATATTAACGATCTCACATTTCAGAGGCTCTGCAAATGAGGGCGGTAGCCATCTCCTCTCCCTCAGAGTCTTTACTTCCCGGATTAATCTATTTAAGGCTGGGTCGACCCGCGAGCCCTTGCGATCTGAAAAACATTTCCACCTTAACTGAGGAATGAACCCAGGACCACACATATGCGAAGCTAGTGCGCTAACGCGGCTCATACGGTCTGCATACACATTTGTGAAGCCTATGCGTTACACGGAAACATAGAGCTACGGATTTCTTCTTCCTTATATATAACATCCTGCAACATGAGACCTAGGGATTGAACTCTATATTGAGGTTTTTCTATTCCATATCACGACAGCTATAAAGTTGAATTGATCTGACTCTGAGTAGGCTATATGTTCTCAAATCTGTTCACTTCTCTGAGACTCTGATTAGTAGGCTATATGTCTAAAATATGTTCACTTCTCTGAGACTATGAGTAGGCTATATGTCTCAAATCTGTTCACTTCTTTAAGACTCTGAGTAGCAAATATGCCTCTAATATGTTCACTTCTCTGAGACTCTGAGTAGGCTATATGTTCTCAAATCTGTTCACCTCTCTGAGACTCTGAGAAGGCTATATGTCTCTAATCTGTTCACTTCTCTGAGACTCTGAGTAGGCTATATGTCTCTAATCTGTTCACTTCTCTGAGACTCTGAGTAGGCGATATGTATCTAATCTGTTCACTTCTCTGAGACTCTGAGTAGGCTATATGTTCTCAAATATGTTCACGTCTCTAAGACTCTGAGTAGGCTATATGTTTCTAATCTGTTCACTTCTCTGAGACTCTGATTACGCTATATGTTCTCAAATCTGCTCACTTCTCTGAGACTCTGAGTAGGTTATATTTATCTAATCTGTTCACTTCTCTGAGACTCTGAGTAGGATATATGTCTCTAATCTGTTCACTTCTCTGAGACTCTGAGTAGGCTATATGTTCTCAAATCTGTTCACTTCTCTTAGACTCTGAGTAGGAAATATGTTCTCAAATCTGTTCACTTCTCTGAGACCATGAGTAGGCTATATGTTCTTACATCTGTTCACCTCTCTAAGACTCTGATTAGGCTATATGTTCTCAAATCTGTTCACCTTTCTGAGACTCTGAGTAGGCTATGTGTTCGCAAATCTGTTCACCTTTCTGAGACTCTGAGTAGGCTATATGTTCTCAAATCTGTTCACCTCTCGAGACTCTGAGTAGGCTATATGTCTGTAATCTGTTCACTTCTCTGAGACTCTGAGTAGGCTATATGTCTCTAATCTGTTCACTTCTCTGAGACTCTGAGTAGGCTATATGTCTCTAATCTGTTCACTTCTCTGAGACTCTGAGTAGGCTATATGTCTCTAATCTGTTCACTTCTCTGAGACTCTGAGTAGGCTATATGTCTCTAATCTGTTCACTTCTCTGAGACTCTGAGTAGGCTATATGTTCTAAATTATGTTCACTTCTCTGTGACTCTGAGTCTTCTGGGTGTGAAATAAGTATATGCGGACAACATCCCTCCCCCACCCCCTTTCATTACTGCTTGGCTCAAACTAATTGATACATTAGTTATATTACCGCCACCACCGGGGGATCAGAAATAACACTGAGTAAACAATGTCTCCACTAAGTAAACATCTTTGCCATTGATGTTATGTGGTAATCGTGAAATTCCATTAGCTAAAAAACCTTGTCACCAAACTGGCTCAGATTTACTTTGTAATACTTTCACAGAAGCATACCGTATATAATCTCTTCAAAGAAATTGTAGCCTCTACATAATTGATGAGAGACATTACTAAGAAACTTTTTTGTAGATGGGAGAAAGTGCAGTGTCTGCACTACTATTTCATAGGAAACAGCTATCAAAATATCGTCAATAATCGAACATATAATCAGCATGGGTTTTTTATTCGGATGAAGATAAATAATCACAAAATTTCGTTGATTATGATTATGAAATCGATTTCAAGGAAACTTGCGTAATTTGTTTTTAATTGTTACATTTTTCAAATGTTCTTTAAGTTTTTAAGAACTTTATGTACTTTATGTACTTTAAGAACTGTTTGTTTCACTGATTGATCTGATTTACTGTTAGTGCCCTGTACATATGATTACACATTATAATGTTGGTTTCTTGTAAATATAATTACACATTATACTGCTAGTGCCCTGTACATATGATTACACATTCTACTGTTAGTACCATGCACATATGATTACACATTATACTGTTGGTGTCATGTACGCATGATTACACATTATACTGTTGGTGTCATGTACGCATGATTACACATTATACTGTTGGTGTCATGTACGCATGATTACACATTATACTGTTTGTGTCATGTACGCATTATTACACATTATGCTGTTGTTGTCATGTACGCATGATTACACATTATACTGTTGGTGTCATGTACGCACGATTACACATTATACTGTTGGTGTCATGTACGCATGATTACACATTATACTGTTGGTGTCATGTACGCATGATTACACATTATACTGTTGGTGTCATGTACGCATGATTACACATTATACTGTTGGTGTCATGTACGCATTATTACACATTATGCTGTTGTTGTCATGTACGCATGATTACACATTATACTGTTGGTGTCATGTACGCACGATTACACATTATACTGTTGGTGTCATGTACGCATGATTACACATTATACTGTTGGTGTCATGTACGCATGATTACACATTATACTGTTGGTGTCATGTACGCATGATTACACATTATACTGTTGGTGTCATGTACGCATGATTACACATTATACTGTTGGTGTCATGTACGCATGATTACACAACATTTACTTGTAATTCGTTCTTTTTAGTTAAAGATAGTGACGTAACTAGACTTGGAAATGTGTTGGGGGATATGAGCTTCCTATTGGAAAAGCACATTTTGTCCATGTAGACTGGTACTGATGATCCATATAGACGTGTACAGACATGTAATATTGACCTGAAAACCTGATTTTGATTATTTCCATGAATTTCGTTGGTTTGTCTTGTCTTTGTTGTCTTGCGACTCTGTATATAAATTGTGACAAACACAAGTCATGATAATAGTCAACATTGTCAAGAATGAGGCCGTGTTTACTTTATTTACGGAGGTGGGTTCTGTCAAAGATCTCTTTCTCAACAATTAATTGATTAGCAATTCCTTTTAGTGACGATGTCGGGTATGACATGACGGTTACCATAAACTGTCTAGCGTCGCAAGGCAATACGTATACATTGAATGAGTCATGACTATTATTTAAACATATTCATATATACTGAATGACTCAGTGATCATTATTCAGAAAATTTGAACATTTGTTGGGTGGAGTCATTGGTAAATCATGAAAAGTTGCATTATTTAACAAAATAATGTTCACCTTTGTTCACGGACATGATGCGGGTGAGTAGAGAAAAAAGCAAATCAACAAGTTTCGTCTTGATTCATATATCGTATCTGCAAGCCAATCTTTAATTAGTCAGTCATAAGGGTTGTCTTTCCTAAATTAATGTATATACACAGTTCACTATATTAATATTAATATATATATATATAGTAAGTTAGTTAGTTCGTCGGATCATCATCACTACAAATTGGATACGTCCATAGTTGCTGTCCTTGAGTGTATCCGCCATTACACGTATGCTGACAGTACCGGTCCTATGCTGGTTTATCATCATTCTTCTGAGCCCTCCAAAATGTTTATTTCTAGCAACAACGCATTTCAATTCCTGATCTTCAATTCAAACCATTGAAAAGGAATCATCATCCAAAAAACACACGCACACGCACGCGCGCACGCGCGCACGCACGTAGACACACACACACACACACACACGTATATATATATATATATATATTGGCGTTTGCTTCTGTTCTTCTATCGTCGTAAGGAAACTATCCATTCCATTTTACTACGATTCATTGTGTTCTCGCTTACGGTTTGCTAATCATGTCTCAGTATTGTATTATGAAATTCACATGGCTACACCGCAATCTTTAACTAACACATACAGAAAGAAAGCACATATACGCATGAGTATAATATAATGTATGCTAATAGTCCTGAAACATTGAATTGGAGTTTCATTTGTAGTCACAAGAAATAACGCAGCTGTCACTTCGTGCCAATAAACTACGGTTCGATTAATTTATTTTCTTATTGTCAATGTGGCTATTGTATCATGTCAAGAGGTATTATTAACACCAATATTTCCTGGCTAGGATTTACATATAAATGTAATTTCTGTGGTCACAGATTGTGTGACCAACAACAACCCCACCCTTTGACGTCAAATAATCAACACTTATACTGATGTAAAACATTCTTCTGTAGCGATTAGCTTGCGTTTTTTTAATTATCATCAATATTACTTTGAAGTATTGTTGATAGTTGGAAGATGAACGTCTAATTAATTTTCACCAGTGAAATTGTGATATCCCATTTTGCTGAACAGAAGCTGTTTATACAGCGGAACTTTCAATTTGGATACATAGATTTGATCTACGAGTACATGCCGGAGAAGTGAATAATGTCATGATAATAATAAGTCAAATATTTGATCTACGAGTACATGGCTTGAAAAATGCTTCATTCGTTATAAATACCACATCCAATAGAAGGAAATGTGAGGTCGTGTAAAAACTATAGAAAAATCAGTCGCAATGCATGACCAAGTAAAGATATGATGAGGACTATGCTCAATAAATCGCAAGAAACATTGGTAGAAGAACAATCCGAATTCATGAAGAAATACCCTAGAATGAGTTTTACATCAACGCATAATAAGTGAAACGCTCTTTTAAACACGTGCTATCGTCCACGATATTTATTGATTCAATCACAATTTTAGGCTATGTTTAGTATACACGTCTGTAGAAGTTACCATGCGAGAATGTTTTTGACAATAACATCACAAAGCCATAGAAACACTATATAAAGAAATAAAAAGTGATGTGTTCATATATAACGAAATCGGTGACGTTTTTTAGAATTAATGTTGTGGAGTTCGACAAGGATGCTTACTTTCACCATCACTATTTAACATCTACCTCGTAGCAATCATGGATAATAGTTGCTATGCGTGGAGAATACAATTTGCAACAATTAAATGCATCTGTTAACAGAACGACTACTAATTAAAATGATACTAATTCATCGTTAGACTATATTAAGCAATTTCGTAATTTAAATTCACATTTGGCTGACAGCATCATTCACAGCACTCAAGAGAAAAGGAACTAGCGCCGGAGCGACGGAGTACGTGCTTTGTGGTCGACATATGTTCTGTCAACGATAGGCTCAGCTTGTCATCGAACAACACTGACTTTGTATGTTTGGTTGGATGACGGAACTGCAAACAGAGCATATATGATAATGTCCCCATTGATATGACGTTTTTTCTTAAACAAGAAACAATAGAAAAAAAAGAAACACCAGCTGAATATACAAAAGATTTCCACTGACCATGGCCACCATGACAAGATTAAATATGATTTGGAAAGAAACAGGATCGACATTCATGTTAAAGTCAACCTATTTTTAAAAAAAAAGTATTAGTGGTTTTTGTCAACATGTGTATATAGCTTTGAGATCTGGATTCTAATTGCGAACTTAGAAAAAAAAATCGTGGCATTTGAAAACAAATAATACAGACGAAGATTGGGTATCTGTTACCGTGGACATACGACACATCTGTTTGTGCATGATATGATTAATCCGCTGGTCATCAAAAACAACGTCGTATACTCCGGTAGTACGGACACTTGATGAGAGATTTATTGATGACAAAAGATGCTATTCAAGAAGTTCAGTTGTCGAATATGAAATAAATGAATACTATCACGCACTGGACAGGTTGTGACATTTCCGAACTTTGTAGGTTGATAGAGGATAGAAATGGGTGGATATCTTACTGCACCAAATGGATGTATGTGACATTGCTACCAACCTGACGGATTATGGGTTTTATTATTGTACACGTTTAAATGTAATCACTAATTTGTTTGTTATATATGCCAGTCTATTATCTGTGCTGAAGTCATTAAGGACGCGTTTCTGATTGCCAATGTGCCAGGCTAAATCCCTGCCGCAGGCAAATGCTCACTCACTGTTGCTTTAAGAAGCAATAGCAAGCTACTGAGAGTCTTTATATTGTATAAAACATCATAGTACCCAAAACATTTCTTGATTGTTAACTGCGATGTGAATAAAATATGTTATACACGCTGCACATACATATAAACATATTTGCCAAACCCATCTTATGCTTTAAAACATAAAATATCGACACTTAAAGACGATGGTTCTCAGCCTAGGCCATATTCCCCCATGATGGCCGCGGAGGCTTGCACGTGGGGCCATTTAGAATATAATTATAAGACATTGGGAGCAACACAAACTTGAAGGAGGGCAACAGGAAGGTAACTATTTGAATTATAAACGGAAAGACGTATGTCAAAATCGTTTCAAAATATATATTGGCGTAAAACAATAAATTGAGTGTGCGGTCTTGTGAAAA
Organism: Meghimatium bilineatum; assembly: GCA_034231615.1. Lineage (NCBI taxonomy): Eukaryota > Metazoa > Mollusca > Gastropoda > Stylommatophora > Philomycidae > Meghimatium > Meghimatium bilineatum. The sequence continues at coordinate 48,536,548 of CM067300.1, forward strand.
AAGTGTGTATATATATATATATACGAATTAGGGGGAAAAGACACTATCAAATGGAATAGATGATCCAGAACATGACATGAGGAAACTAATAAATGGAATAGATGATCGGGGACAGGACATGAGGAAACTAACACATGGAATAGATGATCGGGGACAGGACATGAGGAAACTAACAAATGGGATAGATGATCTGGGACAGGACATGAGAAAACTAACAAATGGAATACATGATCGGGGACAGGACATGAGAAAACTAACAAATGGAATAGATGATCGGGGACAGGACATGAGAAAACTAACACATGGAATAGATGATCGGGACAGGGCATGAGGAAACTAACAAATGTAATAGATGATCGGGACAGGGCATGAGGAAACTAACAAATGTAATAGATGATCGGGACAGGGCATGAGGAAACTAAAAATGGGATATATGATCGGGAACACATCATGAGGAAACTAGCAACTGGAATAGATGATCGGGAACACATCATGAGGAAACTAACACATGGAATATATGATTGGGAACAGGACATGAGGAAACTAACAAATGGGATAATTGAACTATAATCTGACGCACGTTGTCATGTTTCTAAAACACTGTGTGTTGGGCTCTTTGGTTATCTAGTGTATTATACTCAAACCTACTAACACGAGATATATATATAACTTTTTATCCCTCTGTTTTTCTTTGAGTTGTACTCATGAAACTATCGTTACCTCCTTATTTGTGTATCTTTCTAGAATATCGTTGTATTTTAAATATTCTTTCCAACACTTCTAATGGTTAGAAGAAAGTCACCCACAGAACGAAATGTGATCCCACACAGTTGTTTTCTACGTTAAACTATTTTTACTCATATTTCCATGCACTATATCCTCCAACGTCTATATGTTCTTGTTGTAGGGTCGCGGCTATTGACTCGAATCATGTCTAGGGATCCGAGAGTCTCAGACTTACCTTTGACAATCCATGATTTCAACCCTCAGTTTTTATGGTCATGTTCGTTGTGTTCCCTTATAGAAATCAATATTTATAAAAAGAAATAAAAAGAAATTAGAATCAAAACAAATAAGTATATTGTTCTTCTAAATACATGGTCGTCTACAATATACAACATACTTACTAATGGGAAATATAGCCTTTGAATGACCTATGTGATTATCTATGTAGTTTTAATTGGTCACTATGATTTTACATTGTGTGACAGACAGTCAATGGACATAATTGAAATAGTTCAATGAGTCTAGTTAGAAGGCGTGATTTTCCAATAATCAATATTTCTCGTACTACCATATGTCACGTTGTGACTGACCACTTTAATCCAAACGATTTCACACATTTGAGATCAGTGTATTGTCTTGAAATGTATCAATGGAGAATAGGTGATGTTTTATTACGTGCCATGTATCTCAAAACAGAAATACTTACGACATATAAAGAGCTCAGTATGAAACCTCCATTAGTTTTATGTCTTGATAAAACCAAAGAAGACTTTTAGCAATATCTGTATGTGGAATGAAACCTCAATTGTTAACAATACGCCTTGGTCATGAAAAACACTCGCCTAAAATTGTAATTTACAATACTCTCAACAACAAGGGGAAGGACAACAAATTGTCTTTCATTACTTTATTAAAAATGGAATGCAACTTTAACTTTTAACGACTTGATATAATCGAGAGTAGATTTGCACAGATTAGAGAAGGGTGCCTCGCAGCAAGAGGCTCATGAAACACAATTCTTATTTCAGATAAAATAATAAAAACTAATACAAGTTTCGATTTCGACATAGCTTGGTTGAGGAGATCACAGAACATTACTTTAACCACAACACTATCGCACGAATTTTGGCTTATTTTAGATTACGTACATATTCTAAAGACAAACATGACACTATTTTGAAATAATGCATGTATTGCGTTTTTATTTTAACAGAAATATTCACCAGATGATCTACTATTAAATGCAGCTTCTTCTACTAGCCCGAGGATTCCAAATACAATTAAACTTTAGTTGAGACTAACAATTTCAGCGATTAAATAACTGTATACATCTTGCCATCCGCCATATTCATAGAAAGTGTACATACTACCTTATACCCACGACCTTCGTTAGACAACCCTGTGTGCAGGTTAGGTCTTAGCATTAGGTCAATCTGAGTATTGTTGTTCGTTTCATTATTTGACAAAAAATCAAACTTTTAAAATTCAAAGTATAAATAAATGACGAATAAAGGCACAGCAGTAGTAAGAGTGCCTAAGGTAGTGACGATGCAAACAGGTTTGTCTAAAGAAGGTAGCTTATACTGGAACGATACTATTCATTCTGAGAAGCATGTTACCTCAAGAAGTCCAGATAATTATTTTTTAAATACATGAAAGGGAATCAAAGACTAGCGGCAGCGTTACTTGTCTTGCACAAGACGGACGTTCAGAAGGTTTGGAAAATACAATTTTCTGCCCATCCAACAAGAGGATACAGTGATATATATGTGATGATGAAGTCAAATATCGCAGCTAAGCTGTAAAACATGTCATAACGTATCCTATTACCTGAACTGCATTCTACTAATCTACATAATGCTTTAGACTGAACTCTGAAAAAGAGGAACACCTTATCACAATTATAGTACAATGATGGGAGCTAGTGCATACGCTTAGAAATAACAACAATTATTATCTGAACCATTAATGGGCAATTATAGTTACTAAAATCGCACACCTAATATCAATTTGTCCTCTACAATCTATATTATGATAAAGGCATTTCCATACGCAAAGCAAATGCAAGAAACGGCCGATAAATATCAAGTGCTTCTGGGACCATACATGTTATTTTTAAAATCCATAATCAGTTTCAAGTGCACATTTATAACTAGACAAAAGGTTATACTAACATTTCTGCCACGAATCTAAGATGGGCCATTTATAGTGTGACATTCATCACCCTGAGAATCGAACGCAATTTGAGTTTTGTCTGAACATCAATACAGCATATGTTTTCCTTTTGGTTTGGTTGATACATGAATTATAGTGCACACACGTCAAGCAAGAAAAGAAGAGGAAAGATGACGACTATGAAATAATGTGAAACGAGCGATATTGGAAATGTTTTCTACTATTCAGCTCATTACTCTTCGGAAACTAACAATAATATTGCGAACTGAATGCAGTAGTGCATTTTCCAAAAGTACTATGTGCAAAATGAAAAATAAGATTGGAATTGGCTGTAGCGTCATTGTCAAGGCTAACGTTGATTTGAAAAAAAAAACATTAGTGCTGGAGTGAAAGCCAAACTATGTAAGTAGCTGGTGCTCTCTCTTGTGCTATATGGTTGTTAGAGTTGAACATTCACTGCGGACATAGAGAGACGATTACATTGCTCTCAAGTACAAAAACTAAAGACACATGTCTGAAAGCCGCGTTAGCGCAGTGGTCAGCGCACTGGCTTCGCATATGAGTAGTATATATGGGTTCATTCCCCAGTTGGGGCGGAAATGTTTTTTTCAGGTCGCAACGGCTCCTGGGTCGACCCAGCTTTACATGGGTACTGGATTAATCCGGGAGGTAAAGACGGCGAGGGAGAGGAGATGTCTTCCACCCCCATTTACAGTGCTTCTGAAATGTGAGATCGCTAACATCTTACATCCCTACGCCATTAATAAATGCTATGGGTTACTTTACTTTAAGTAAAGTAAATTGTTAAAGGGAACGTACGACCCCTTTAACGTAAGAAATAAAGTGGAGATGTATGCAGGATTGTTTTAAATATTTAAACGACGAAAACTAGCAGGGTTTTGACATGCTCGAAAACATGTTTTCATTATCAAAAAAATACTGCAGGAAACCGTCGAAAGAGGAAGAAGTAAAATAAAGGAATGGACAGAACAACATATTTCCTCACTCATCCGCTTCTCTGAGGATAGAAATTGTCCGAGGAATATCTGTGCTAAAGTATCCATTGTGGAACCCCTACCACCCTGAAGGATAACGGGTTTATTTATTATCTATTAATTGTTGATTGATGTGCAAAACTGTAAGACGCAGCGGCTTCACTTTCATGACCGATTGTTTCGCGAGTGCAGTATCTAAGACATGTATGTGAGCGGAGGCAGCACGGCTATGATATTGAATATTTAGCAAATCTATGGTTAATGCTCATCTATACTATCTAAGTCTATGGAAAAGATCAAGGGTAGGACCAAGAGAAAAGATATTGGGCAGTTTGACTAAATGGCTTCGACTGACGACGCCAGAGAGATGATGACATATATTGGAGATCGATGTACATGGAAAGATATGATTGCCAACGCCATTCGATACATCACTTGATGATGATGGTTAATGCTGACAACAGCTATTTTGAAGAATGGAAATCAGTGGCGATGGGCGGAAAAGAAAAATTTCATTAGCAAAGTCCAAAAAATAATAATAATCTGGTTCGTGGCATTGGTCTTGTACTCCAAGTATAGTGTACATATAATAGGGGTTACCACACTGACATGAATGGAAATAGTTTTAGGTACTGTATGGATAATTCTTCGTCCAATTCTGGAAGGATCGCCATGTTTATTGCAATGTGTATTGCAATGCAGTATTACATAAAGACAACCTATCAACTGCGTCACAATGCAAAATATCAAATTAGGACATGTCTTTCCCAGGAAAATGTCGGTTTCGGCGACACATATCTGAAGTCCGTGTTGTTGTGTGTCAGACATATAAGTTGACGGTGTATACTAGTGACAAAATAATTCCACTGTTCTGTGACGCGCATCTTCGTCTATTATTATGCGTTTCATTGTTAGGCCAAAAAAACACACAAAAAACAACGTATCCATAAGCATGCGCATGTTAAGCCAATATTGATAAAAGCTAAAGTTAAAGAGAACAGGCTGCTGAACAGAATACAACTGCTAAAATGTTTTGTGTTTAAGTTCTAACACGTGAGGCCCTCTAAAAATTAGATATTCAGATTTAGAAGAAGTGTGTTGAACATGTGTTCCGAAATTAAGACGACTACTGGCACACCAAAATGGGTTACAATGCATCCAAAAATTAACAATTAATTACCTCTTTGAGTACTAGAACTGAAATCATGAAAATCGTATTTTTTCTGATTAAATGAATAACAGCCATGGATTTGAAACAGTGTATGTTGAGCACATCGTTAAGTCAATTACACGGTCAACAACTACATCTCCTTATCGGCATTTGTCTACAATCTTACACGTTTTCATAAAATTAAGCCATGGCTCTAATGATTACCGATGATAAGACTACCTATCGTATATTGCTGCAACATTAAGGAGTGTATGTAAATTAATACCAATGCATACAACTACTTGACATATCAAGACATCTGATTATTGTTGTAAATATATGGATCACATATTTCTACACTGTCCCAGCACATCAAAAGTCACAATCCATAGCATCAGCCGGTCTAAATAATTGCAATAATTTAGTTATTGTGATTAGAAGGTTACATGCTAAAATACACTGCAATCTTACAGATAGTTTCGGAGGAAATCGCTTCCAACGATGTTTATGAATTAATACAGAGGCTATAATAAGTAGTTCAATTCATTAATAATATCCTCATAAATCGAGAAATTGATGTCTCTGCAGCTACAGAACTCTATTGATGTTGCTTATCTAATATTTTACCAAGAAAAATATTTGTAGTCTCATGTTAATTGTGTCTCGCCATTGTATTTTCCAAAGCCGTTATTTCTTCTTTTTCAGAATCTCATTGACCAAACGTTGATTTGGTCCCTTATTCCGAGAAACCTAGCCACTTTAGATGAATAATCGAGGATGCCAAATTGGACAAAGCGATCTGAAGTAGAAAAGATGTAAAGATAATTTATTTTGGTTTTGATTTTCTCTACCAATTTTGATATATTAAGTTATCGTCCATAAAGGTCGGATTCAGTTTCAGAACAATAATTTTCTATTAAGATTGATTGCGATAACCTTAGAGCAGCGCCTGTTTGGGTGCCATGAATTATATATTGTGTTGCTGGTGGTGCAATGCATAGTTTTACATTTTAAACTCATATAGACTGTGTTTGGGAAATGATGAACATAAATAGATTACGCAGTAATTGTGTTGAAGCACTGTTTTCTTTGATTGCGTCCTCCATTATAAAGTATATAATCATCTACTTTTTTTCGGGGAGACATAAAGAAAATACGAAAGTAATCCGTGCTCTCCAAATGCTTTTCTTTTTGTAGTTCTTCGATAGCAATGTAGGGAAAATATAAAATGTATTACCAATATCTATAAACAAACATAAAATATGTATTAAGGTGTAAATTATGCAATATGCCTGTTTTATTTAGTTGTGATAACGGCTTTTTTGGTCGAAACTTCGTCTGCCATTGTGTCTCGTTCCCAGTATGTTTAATTAATACATATAGGTAACACATTAATCAAAGTACTTCATCTTGCTATTTGTCATGTTTATCCAGGCCCTAGGATTTCTATTACTGAGTTATTTCCGACGCTAGAGTGTTCTCTCTTGATAGTTATTGTGTATTATTGAGACTGGCTGTTCTACTGTCATTTTATTGTCCTCCTCCCTTATTTAAACTACATGTTATATATTACAATGTTTGTAGTGACAGTTTATACCATACGCGTTTAACATCAAAATGTATGTCCCATCACTATGTTCCCATCCATTACTGTGTTCTCGTCCACCACTGTGTGTTCATGCATAACTGTATTCTTGTCTATAACTGTGTTCTTGTCCATCACTGTGTTCTTGTCCATCACTGTGTTCTTGTCCATCACTGTGTTCTTGTCCATCACTGTATTCTTGCCTATCACTGTATTCTTGTCTATAACTGTGTTCTTGTCCATCACTGTGTTCTTGTCCATCACTGTGTTCTTGTCCATCACTGTGTTCTTGTCTATAAATGTGTTCTTGTCCATCACTGTGCTCTTGTCCATCACTGTGTTCTTGTCCAACACTGTGTTCTTGTCCATCGCTGTGTTCCTGTCTATAAATGTGTTCTTGTCCATCACTGTGTTCTTGTCTATAAATATGTTCTTGTCCATCACTGTGTTCTTGTCCAACACTGTGTTCTTGTCCAACACTGTGTTCTCGTAAAAAAAACTATTTTCTCATCCATCAACTGTCTTCTCATCCATCACTATGTTCTCATCCGCCACTTTGTACACATCCACAACTATTCTCTCATCTACCAACTGTGTTGCAGTTCATCGTTGGAAAGGTCAAGTGCATTGCTTTAGAGGAATGATGCCAAATGTAACCGAAAGATATGTTACATTATACATTAAAGGTTAAGTTACATTTACATGGTGATGGCCACGGATATAGTGAGTTCACATTTTCATGAGCATGGTTGACATGTATTTCTAGAAACAACAACGTGTTGTTATGCAGTGATTATTAGCATGTTGACTTGTAATATACATTACTTAGAAATATGTTCATCTATATTCAATATACATTATATGTTATTCACAACTCGTAATTCCTTTTATATTTTCATCAAACTATAAGAAAGAGCAAAATATTATATAATACACCCTTAACAAACGATATGAAAACATCAGACCTATTGAACGCCCTCGTAAGCGGTGGATAGACAGTGTATTAGAGACACTCGGAAATATCTTCTTCTTCTTTCTGTCCTCATGTACCTTTCGGTGTTGAGGGGAGAGTGAGTGTACTGTCTTTTGCCCTTCTATTTGCCTCTTCCGCTGTTATATTTCCGAGTGTCTCTAATACACTATCTATCCACCTTTTACGATGGCGTCCAATAGGTTGACTGTTACTCGGAAATATAACAGCAGAATATGCAAATAGAAGGGGAAAAGACCGTACACTCACTCTCCTCTCAACACTGAAAGGTACACGAGGACAGAAAGAAGAAGAAGAAAAAGCAAACTACAAGAAGCATGAGCCACAAACGAAGTGTTCTAATTAATATAGCTTAAAACTCGAACTGGTATTTATGTATATACGCCCCGATAACAATAATGTAAATTACGCATACACACATATCACTGAACTATTTGTTAATGGTTATCCGGTTCTGCGCCGATATGGTGCAGAGCGCGTCTGTCACGACCAATGTACCGAATACTACAGGAACCTGTATTTTCAGACAACTCTGAAAGTAATGGCAAATACAGAGGTTTTTAGTTTGCCTTGAAAATCACATCAGCCAAAAGAATATGGGTTGATGGGTTCGTAATAATATGATACGCTACCTATTTCCTATTTATTACTGTTCTGGTGAAAATTGTTTACCTTTGTTTGAAGTTATTTTTTTGTTAATCTCCAAACAAAGTTAGATTTACTTCTGTCCGTATATGACGACTCGATTAGATTAAGAACTGCCACTGGCTGAATACACTGTAATCCACAACATTATATTTCCAGTATTATATTTCCTTTCGGGGCACACTATCTAAACATTGCTTTTCATAATTCAATCTCGTCACTAGGGCATCATGTGCAAGAAGTTTTATATCACACATTTTAAATTTGGTTTTTGTTGTCGTATGGTGACTTTTTTAGTCACAGTTATTTCTACCATATTAATGTATGGATAATTAGTTGGAAGTCAAAGAGAAGTTTGACGATATGATTCAATTATTTTGTTAACACAATTCATTGTATACCCAATTAGTTGTTTTTTTCACTAGCTGCAACGGATTGAGGTTTCAAATAGGTATTACGAGCATTGAAATTTTCAGTTTTTAACAATTTTTTCGTGCTAGAGGTAGTTGGGATGATGTCTTCTTGTGTTACGCGTGTATGATATAATTCAATGTCCATTACAATACAAGACGATCTATCAGGATTGGGGAGACGTTATGTTTGTATATAATTGTTGTTTGTCCATTACAAGTGATGATGCCTTTTGTTATATCCAGTTTTGAAATTCAGTTAGCTATATTAAATCTGTGATTTTAAAGAGGCTCCTGTAACACAATTTCCCTGATTTGGTACACCCAGATCACAGCTGGCATCACTAAATTTGATAAAGAGAGAACACTACGGGCAATTTACAAGTGACGAAGCCGAAGGACAAATCCGAAAACATTCCTGCTCGGGCCTCTCAGCACTACTACATGTACTGAAATATAATTTTTCTGGAACGAATGTGACTCATCAGGCATCTACGAACTTACAAACCCAAACCAAACTAGACAATCACAATGTTTGTTTATTCTGCTTGTTCACCATAGTTTAGTGTTTGTCATGATATGCATAACTTTACTTGCGAAGAGGAACAACATCCCCGTTTTCCTGGCACTGGTTATCCCTATTTCTGTCATTCTTTGTATGTGCCCTTTATCCCCTTCAATATCGGCTACGTCACTCCCTGACTTGGTTAAGACATTATATTTGCGCTCAAGAAGATGGGATCAAAATCTCCCTCACGATGTTGTGTTATCAAAGGAGATTATTTTTTCTGAGGTGACTGGAGAGTATCGTTTGAAGCTACTGAGTGATCTGATTCAGTGGAACTCTCGGCAGGCCAACTGCAACTTTATTGAGAGGGAAGGCGTGCATATTGGGTGTATTATCTACATATCATATTTCTGTTCATGTTTACGTTCTTGCAGTCACGTGGTGATTATACAGCAGTGTCTGATCTTACTGACTGATGTTGCTGTATATGATCCACAGGTCGTAATTCCCGTGATGAATGTACATTTTATATAGTCCCTCTCTCTCTCTCTCTCTCTCGCTATATATATATATATATATATTAGTGATATGCAGAAACATTGTTGTCAATTATGATGTATACACATGGGAACATGACATAATGCGGAGATATACGTCCCACGATTGTCTCTATCTATTGAAGAGTACCAAGTCATTTTACTTTCGTTGTTTGCAATGGTAGCAGTATCTTGTTATACAATTTCGTTCTTTCACTAAATTCCCATGGCGTGGTTGTTTGTGTGAAAAGGTTGCTACAGCTTATAAATGGCACAATGATAGATCTCCTACTGGAAGGAAGTTATGTAACAAGGATTGACACAAGAAGACATCGCTAATACAAGAGTGAGACATCTACATGTCTTCAAGAAGACATCGTTAATGTGAACCAGTGACATCTACATGCGGATAAGAAGGCAACGCTAATGTGAACAAGAAGATAGCGCTAATGTGAACCAAAAACATCTACATGTGAACAAAAAGATGGTGCTAATGTGAATCAGAAACATCTATATGTGGACAAGAAGACATCGCAAATGTGAAACAGACATACACATGTGGACACGAGCAGTCTGAGAAAACCAGGGCCGCTAATAGGTCTTCAGTAAATCGTTGGAGGTTAACTAAAATAAAATATGTCATTAAATCATGTGTGTATGTAATTCCAGTCATTTCCAGATTTATATTGCCGCGTTTGGGAAATCGTTAACGGTAGATGTGCACGGATAGGGGTGGGGGGTGGTCGTTATTTGTTAAAATATTCATTCGTTGTATTAAACAACATATTCTAAATTCTAAACAAGGTAGAGGCCACTTAAACAACACATTCTAATTTCTAACCAAGGTAGAGGCCACTTAAACAACACATTCTAATTTCTAAACAAGGTAGAGGCCACTTAAACAACACATTCTAATTTCTAAACAAGGTAGAGGCCACTTAAACAACATATTCTAATTTCTAATCAAGGTAAGGGGAACTTAAACAATATTCTAAATTTTGAACTTCATAAGAGGCACTTAAACAACATAGCAATATGTACAAGCAAAACACGCACACGGACTATTTAAATTGCATTGCCGGCAACTTCCCTGTGAGGATGTGGCCATCATCGTACCGGTAACACACACACACACACGCACACGCACACACACACCCACACCCGCCCCCGCCCCCATCCCCCGCGCACACGCGCGCAAACACACACATATATATATATTATATATTGATATGTGTGTGTATTATTTTATTATTATCATATGCGCGCCATATTTGTGTTACTAATAAATAATCATATCTTCGAGCACCATTGCTTCCGGCAATAAATGATATCATTAATTCGTAATTATTGCGTTATTAAATTTATTGATTGAACAGCTATGAGATATTATCACTGACCTGCGGGACGATTGAACACTGTCAGCTTGTATGACCAATAAAGGTTACATCCCATTAGAACAATAATAGTTAAACATATAGTCTAATGTTCAATAATGATCGCATCTATACTATTGTCTAGTATCTAGAAAATATATAGTATTGCTAGCTTTCAACTAACATAGCATATACGATGAATGTTCATCTTGCATTAGCCAGTCATCAAACTACATAACCAACAATTTCACTGAACTATTCAAGTCATGCAACACGTAGAACACCTCAGATACGGAAGAGTATTATCTTAGTAGGTCATATTTCTGCCATCTCTTTTTGATAGTATAGTAATAAATATATATCATATCTAGGCACTGAGATCAGTTTACAGATACACATGTAT